>JAYKKM010000237.1:390000-990000 GCA_035772405.1 Chrysogorgia sp. JL179-B06
ATTCATCAAACACGAGAAGCGAGAAGTATGAAATGGTGATGTTATCACCTTTCTTAAGAGCATCCACCAAAATCTGAGCTGTCAACACCACAACATCATTACTTTCTAAGACATCATACAAAGGAACATCTGAGTTATTGCCACAAAGGCTAGCTACACGAACACCTTCTGGGAGGTAGATCTCTAAACGTTGTTGTTGTTGATGTACCAAACTAACAGTGTTGACAATAAAAACAACCTTCTTTCTTCTCGGTGATGGTAAATGTTCCTTTATAATTGCCATGGCAACAAACGTCTTGCCAAACCCTGTTGGTGCACAGAGGATCGTGTTTTTACTCTCAAATGCCGGTAACGCTGGCTCGTGTTGAGATTTTCTTAAAACTAGATCTTTTTTTTCCTCGCCATCTATCAACACAGAGTCTGACAAACAAATAAAACACAAAATAAAAATTTACTTACAATATTACCACGCGATCATTTTAAGGGCATAATATCTTCAAGGATAAGCATTATACTAATTTTGCTTTATTTTCTACAAGAAAATGGAAAACGAGAATACGAGATGGCTTCATTACACAAAAACAAAAGTGTTTTAATTTGGTTTGTCTAAACTAAAGTAAAGTACCAAAATAAGGAATGAGACACGTGCTGTTTCGAAATTCGAACGAATGTCTTCACACCTTACTCTGATGAAGTACATCCTCGTTCAAAACGTCAGTGCAGAGCCTGAAATAATGGTCGGACATCGCTGGGAGTTGCTAGACAAGAGTTTGTATGAAAATTATCTCGACTTTCATTGCTCCTATACCAAACGAAGATGCGAGTTCATAATTGTCTGATACCACACGAATGTTTATGAAAAACAATAAGGACTAACAACAGCAACAACAACAATAACAGCCACACTAACAAAAGATGTGTGAAGTTGATCGTCCAGGTTGTTGCAGTCGTGAGAAAGACTATTGTTGGTGACTAACGTTTCGACGGCCTCAGCGGCGGTCATCTTCAGAGTCGAAACTGCACCAGGAAGTTGCCACCAAGGCCCGGGCCAAATAAGGGGCCCGAAATGATAACCATCAAGACATTTAGGGGTCCGTGAAAGACTATTAACCCCCCCCCCCCCCCTGGGCCTATATCTTGGCTCTCGGCGGCCCTGAGAGCGTTATGAGTTTCACTCTCTGACGAGAGGCCTTTGCTCGAAATGAAGTTTTCTCTCCTATTCTCCATTTCGGCAGTTCACCAACCTTTTTATTATTATTTCGATTGGTAAATTGCGCGAGTAGTTTTCTTCAAAAGCTCTTGCGTTAACACAAATGTCGAAACGTCAAATCGAAAAAATATGGCAGATCGAATTTAAAAAATTGCAGATCAAGTTTTCGATTTTTTGACCGTTATTTCAGGCTTTGTCACTGTGGTCTCTCACTTACGTTCTGAACCATGAAGTGTTTTCAAGACTTTGTCATAGCACTTTCTCTGTATTGTAACTTCAACTTCTTCGTCTTTAATTTGTTCAAAATGTTTTAGGCCTTTTTCTATCATCGACTTGAGCTTTTCGCTCTTGAAGGCATCCCACAGTTTCTCTGCGGCTTTGACATCAGAAAGGCGAAATATTAAGACAAGTGCAGGCGGGTTTGTTTTTGATGTTGTTGTTTTTACAAAAACCGGTATCCAGGATTTTGGAACATTTTCCTGTGACAATATAATGTAAACGCAAATTTAAAGACATGTAAAATAAGACAGACAGACAGACACAGACAGACAGACAGACAGACAGACAAATAAAAGAAGGACTTATAAAAGAACTTATCAACTATTTTGGCGTGCTAAAAACTGTGGAGGGTTGATATACACTTTCAGACATGAAAGATGACTACAAAGAACCATGACAATACCGAAACTCTCGGACATTCAGCATCTGCATAATATAATCAAGTTTCAGAATCCATTCAAAGGCCTCCAATTCGGACTTTCGTGGGGTTTCAAATACTTTGGAATTCGTTCCAGGCCCTTCGTTCAAAACATCTCCTAAATAATACATATACTTCGGCAGTACATCAACCTTTTCTAGTTGAGAGATTATCGGCGGAACTGGATTAATGTGGATAAAGAAAATCTCAACATGACCAACCTCGCCATCTTTCATGTATAAAGTCTGGCAAGGGTCACGAGGCTGTGTACTACCAGGTGGACAGTATTGGTCGTAGACACAAGGAATTGGGGATTTAGCAGGATCCTACATAAACAAAGGAAGATAAACAGGAACGTTAGAAATTGCAGAAATTCAAGAGTAATGCAAAATTAAATTGACAGACAGACAGACAGACAGACCAACAGACAGACAGACCAACAGAAAGACAAACAGACAGACCAACAGACAGACAGACCAAGAAATAGACCAACAGACAGACAACAGACAGACCAACAGACAGACAAACCAACAGACAGACCAACAGACAGACAGACCAACACTCCCAACAGACAGACCTGGTAAAGTGATTTCATAAAATGGACCCGGAGCTTTATTGTTTCATCAGTTTTTGATTTGCTATAAATATTGCAAATAAACTTCTCTTTATCCAAAAATCGCTCTCCATTACTAGATGTGAGGGACACTTCTATCCTTATATCTAAATCCAAACAAAATCAGATGACAGTTGTGTAAAATTTGGTAACCACACACAGAGAGATAGTTCAAAAATGTATATTACCTGCAACAACACCCGCAACAGCTACCCCTTCATCCTCTATGGCCTCAATGCCCAATTTGTGAACTATAAAAACATCAATGTTTTCTTATTGTACAACAAAGTAAAATTATTGATGGTTTGGCATGCTGCGTAGAGTTATAGATGCACGTGAAAGTTGGGAGAGCACAAAGAAAGCATATATTAGATTTTTTAGTTCTCGAGCACATCAACACAAAATAATAAAACAAGCTTTATTTTGTTAGTTAAAAATAATTTTATCCTAACAGAAGGTTTCTGATTGGTCATTTGAAGTTCCCATGCTTCATCGAGAAATGGAGCACACACAACAGCCAATCAAGCAGTGTTATATTAAATAATTATTATACTAGGAGTTCTTATCATGAAGAAGTGAAATGCTGCTTCGGAACATACACAGGAACAGTGCCGTGCGTACGAGGTTGGAGCAGACTGTTCAGGAGGGTTCCAGCAGAATAATGTTAGAAATTTTCTATAGCATGAGGACCAAATAAATATCTAAACCACAATCTAAATCAAGGTGATCATATAGTCTTGTAATATTAAAATAATATACGGTAACCATATTGCACATTATAATGTCAAAATTCAATATGACAATTTGAACGCCATATATCTAATTCAAACAACATTTACTCAAAATGAGCAAGACTCGCGAAGTTATAAATTTTCCATTCAAGCGACACTTTTTCCAAATCGAACTTCATGGTGGTCGCTAGACCATATTTCATATTTCAAATTGAACAAATGAATTTATGAATTTAGTGAGTGCTGAACAGAATAATTCATGAGTGAGTGAAGTGAACAAGTGAGATATCCTGCTCAACACAAAAAATAAATTTCATATTTCCAAGCATCCATGTATATTATATCATATTACAATTCAGTATATTATATTATTAAAATAATACCATAATCGCCTTCAATTGTTTTGTTCTCACCGGGAATTTAATCGCTAATTTCCATCTAACAGTGAAAATTTCTAATTTTCCCCTCATTAGCATGTGCACATGAGCGAACATACATTGGTTGACAGTTTGTGATGAATTTCAAACAATATAAATTATATTTTGTAGGTAAACATGGTATTACAAACCAATACCATGACATGTCGGGAAATTAGTGATTAAATGTCCCTCAAGCCTCATGTCATGGTATTACTTATAAATATTGTATTTTATACATGTTGAAATACGACCAAAAACTTTGTATCACACTAGTGTTTAGTTTTTGCATATATATATATTTATACAATAACCTGTTTACTATCCGCATTCTCATTGGTTGTTGGCCATGATCTATTAGAGGACAGATGCACGGATCACGTCAGCCGACTGCTTTATCTTTTTTCAATTTTTATTGTGTAAAACAAATAGATTCCATTTTGCCGTTGTCTGTTCAGTTATAGATGCACAGAGGACGTCAGAACATGGTAAGAACATCAGTGACCCACTCGACTAAGACGACTATCGTCTCGTGGGCCACTTTTTTGTTCTTACCATGTTCTGACATCATCTGTGCATTAGCAAGAGTTTAGTGGTTTTGGCAACTTTTCTTGTGATGTAATAAAATGTTTGTTGTTCATCTTTTTTGGGGAATGTGAACATTTATTAACCTGGTCAGGTAATATTAAAGACTAAAGAGGACTGGACTCTGTCTCTGGAGATCAAGATGATAAATAGAGATGTCACAAATATTACAGTGTATATCAATTTTCATATATATTTTGTATACATGGACGATCGTCAAGCTCAATCAGTTCGTAAGGCTCTGAGTACGAGATTATCGTGTTAACGTCGCCTAGATAAACAGAAACCTACCGTCGTAATGCGGGTCCAAAAGTTGAGCCGCGTGAAAGTATCCAGCTGACCTTAATGCTGTAACGAAGGACGAAAATGCCATTTCTCCTCGACGTTTTAAACGACAGACAAGTGTACTTGAAGCGTGGATGGCTCCATGGTTTTGTTCATCTGCCACAATAATCTCCTTGTCTTGTTCGGTTAAGAAACCATCCAGATATTGTAATATTTTGCTTGGCACATATTCTTTATTCAAGTATTTCTCTCGTGAGGCAACAAGCTTCCAGTCTTTTTCCTTCGCCATCTCCAACATCTTTGAAATTAGTCGAACAGAATAAGATAACAACAACTATACATTTCAGCGCAGATACACAGATCCCAGCGACAAATGCATTCCACTTCGTGACTTCGACCGATCGCTTGTTTTAAATCATCGTATTACCACAGCTGCCTCGTCCCCAGTCGCTCGCGAGCGGCGCGGAAATTTGAGAGGAAGGCGCGCGAGGAACGACGGGAAGGGGAGAGAGCGAGAAGCGACTGGGAAATCCTGCACCAAAATGGCGTTCTCTGTAATGGCCACTAATTTGAGTAATCTCTATATAGAGATCAGCGAATGGGATTTGCAGCTAGAGACAGGAATTGCGCCAACGCAATATTGGTCTGACAATATAAAATACTTGTCGATCACGTTTAAATTAAAGATTTATAGGTAAAATACTATAGTTCGATGACAATTTTAAAATTATATTTCGCGTGAACATATACGCCCTATATAAATTGCCAAAATACCAGTACACTTTTGCTTTATATGAATATTAATATGCTTTGTAGAGGAAATATGTAGGATATAGTAAATTATTCCAAGTCAAACACTTAAATTGCATAACTATGGAGGCGTCGTTTGTCATAAAAAGCTGTAAACAAGGATGGGTGATGACTGATGTATTATATTATATTATATTGCAATGTGCTATTACTACCGACGTACCTGAGTTTGAATGATTTCCACCTTTACAGTGTATATATCGATTATCAAATACAATATATGCCGTTATAACGGCATTCGAGAAGCTAGTAAAACACTCGGCGGTATATCGCCGTTTAATATAAACACTCGTGCGCTGTTATTTAATACTCGAATACGATAATCACACGCGGTTTTCACCTACAAAGAGCTATTTATATAGACCAATATGGCATCGGCGTATTTCCCGTCTCTAGCTGCAAGTTTGTCAAGCGACTTCGCGTCTTCGCCATGTCCAAAGCCAATTTGCAATGTTTCGATCAAATTTGCAGAGTTTCGACACACGATTTCGCAGGCTCTAAAATTTTCATTTATCGCCTTCCCATCAACCCTTGTTTTTATCGCCTTCCCATCAACCATTGCTGGCACTCTATTGCTAGCCTGCGCCGCCCGACTCCCAATTAAGAGCCTGCGGAGGAGGTAGTTACCACAGTACTACCGCGGAACGCCCACGCCGCGGGAATTCCCCGAAGATAAACCAGGATTCCCGAAAAATGACGTCATCGTTACATTATTATCACAGATGTCATTTTTAAAACAATCATGTCTACTTTGACGCAAGTTTTTGATACACTGCCTCGTCACCAACAGCCTTCTACAGAACAAATCATTACTGTTGACTAAGCAGAGATCTCAGCAACCTCGTTCCCAGGCTCTTACCTTCGCCCTCCCCCCCCCCCCCGGGAACGAGGTTGAGATCTCAGTCGATTCTTGATGATCGTGCAGCTTTGAGAATGTTCTCTCACAGGACTCAACTGTGCATGGGAGGGTGAGCGCAGTTCTTAGACATTGGGTGTGTGACATTATGGGTGTGTCTGGCCAGGGGCCCATTTTGATGTCCCTAGACAGTCCAAGCCTGAGTAAAACTGCATTGTTTATCTTTCAAAAACATGAAATGTGGGTCTTACAAGAAACTGTTTAAAACTTGAGTCAGAGTTTAAAAAGTAGAGTAGAAATATGTAAAACTAAAAAGAAGCACAATATATCGGCAGATAACTCAGGCGCGGATTTAGAAGTTAGTCGCATAAATTAGATTTAGAATTTGCAATTCAAAATACCTGTGAATAACAATCCTATTGGATAGGTTTTTGTTCTGAATTATTCTTAAGAAAAGCATAACCAATAGGGTTGTTCATGAAGTGTCTAATTTATGCGACTAACTTCTAAATCCGCGCCTGTAACTTATCAAGTGCTATGTCTGCTGGCACTCTCAGTCTCTCCTTCACAGAGTTAGCACCTTCTTGCACCTTTTTGTAGAGTTTGGGCAGATATAGTTTGGGGAGCACAGGCTATATGATTTTTACGTGTTTTACTCGAGTATCCAGTCTCAGTCATGTGATAAAATAAAGTGATTTCATTGGCTAATTGGCTCATGAATTATTAATGAGTTTGAGAAGGGAAAATCACACAGGGGGTTATAATGAAACTCTAGGGGATAAAAGAGGTGGGCAAGGGGTTATTGCAATCTTATAAATAGCCGTGCACCCTCCCACCACCACAGTTATTAGATCAAACCCGGTTTTGATCTAATTGCTGAGATCTTAATTAATAATTCATTTTTTGGAGAACGAAACGACCTGCCTCCGTCTTTGCTCATCCTCAACTGAACAGAGTCTGTTAATTTTCTGAATAAATTTTACACACCCTCATGAGTTCAGTCCCATGAGGGTTTCATTCTCAAATGCGTTTTAAGTAAACATCCAATTAAATCTGTGTTCGATTGAGAAGCCATATAAACAACTCGTTTATCGTGTTTCATCAGGGGATCCAAACACTCGAAAACAATAAAAACACTCGCGCTTCGCGCTCGTGTTTTCATCATGTTTTCTCGTATTTCAGTTTGGATCCCCTGATGAAACACTCAAACTCGTTGTTCATATATTACATCCAAGTCTAAATACATAACATATGTGTATATTATATTACAAGAACATGCATACCCTTCGTAAAAACCTGTTCGTGTACTTAGAAATTAATCAGCAATCAGGTGAGTCAATATTTAACCATTTTCAATTATGAAAACAGATTTGGAATTACTAAATACATAACATCTGTGCCTATTATATTACACAAATGTGTATACCCTTCATCCAAGGCCCAAATATTGTCTGATTCAAACGGATCACCCAAAACGACTTTTTACTTCCTTATAAGGAGTTGGTCATTTTAAACATACTTATATATAATATACTCACATATATGGTATATTGCTTCAATAGCAAACAGTCAATTGTTTGACTATTGATGTCATGACATTAGACTACTAGACTAAGCAGGAAGTCTTTATGGCAAAATTATTCCTAACAAAAAAGTCTATAATAGACTTGCCTATATGTATGTCTATAGACAATTACCTATAGGATCCTATAGGAAACCTATAGGCTTCTATAGGCAATTGGAACATTTTCTATAGGCAACATACCTATAATGAAACCTATTAGCATATAGATGCCTATGAGGTGCCTATAGGCTTCTATATAGGCTTCTATATAGGCAATTGGAACATTGCCTATAGGCACCTATATACTTTTTCTGTAAGGGATCCTGGCCATAGTCTTTCAGCACAGACCAAGCAACTATGTCATTGAGCAAAGTCTGCATAAAAAGACCAAAGAGAGGTTTTTTTTCCAAAAATAATAACCAAACGAGGTTAATAAGGTTTTTATTATATGGCTCTTTTAAATTTCTCACATTTCCTCGATTTTTTCACAATTTTTAAAAACTTTTCAGTTGTTTTGTAAGACTGTTCTTTACCAGTTTGTAAAGACAGCTCAGGAACCTATCAGATTGCAGTAAAGCTGTGTTATGATTGCTCACAAGCCAAGCCATGATAATAATGTTTAGTATTAAGGCAATGTTATTCTCTGTGCAATGTTTTGTGCTTGTCTGGCAACAGCGCTATTGGAAAATAAGTTGCATGAACAATTGCACGGCACTTTCTCGATATATGAACAAACCGAAATACAAACCAATCCTAACCCTAATCCTAACCCAAATCCTAACCCTAAACCCAATCCTAAGCCTGATCCTACTTGTCTACAGATCCAATATTTCCCATAAGACACAAAAACTCTATAATTTTCGTCATTTTTGACATTATAGTACATTTCTGAGTGTTGTGTAAACCTAAATTACTTTCAACAAAAAGGTATGTTGGATTTGTTGATAAATTAAATAAAAATTTAAAAAAAATTAATAGTGTTTACTGACCTTAAAATTCGATATCCCGGTTACTTTTTAAACATTCTTAAAATCCATACATGCATACTTTTTTGAAGATAACAGTCCAGTATCTTATAGCGTAGAGTCTGGCTGCTATTAATAGCTCAAAAAGCGGACAAACAAACCAAATTTGACTCACAAATTATTGCAAACAAGACGCCCGCTAGGCGTTAACTTGGGCTATATTGCAAATGAGCTATTTCTTTTGTTATGGCTGCAAGAATTTATATGGGTAAAAGCGGAGCGCTATTGAATGTGAAAAATTAATTTTACTTAAAAACCTTCAATTTTCGGTGACATCATGATGACGTCTTCATATGATATTACCATGGATAGTAAATAGACTGGATAGGAAACTAAGATCACGTGCGACGTTTCCAGCATGCTGATTGGTTTAGGCACCAGTTGGTCGCGTGAAAACCTAGTTGCAAATCGTGATGTCACAAAATCACCATAAATCGCAACGTTTAGCAATAATACAGCTAAAAATGATAGTCAAACTACCAAAAAATATCACAATGCCACTTTACGATGGAATATCCGACTACCATTACTCATTTTAGGCGAAAAGATCCAACTTTAGACGGTGAAAAACGCGTCGCAAATTTCAACTAAAACAACGGTAGTTTTGCGACGCCAGTTTCTTCACCACAAAACGGAAATAGCTGAAACAAAGACGAACAACATTTACCTCGAACAATTTGTCGTGGCTTAGGCAGGTTTGTAAGACGATGAAACATTTTGGAATCTCAATATAGCTACTTGAATACGAAAATATGGAGAAGTCGAAGAGAAACTCAGCAAAATCTGTGTACTCGTGACATCACGAATTTCAACTAGGTTTTCACGCTGACGCCATCCAGTTTCCTATCCAGTCTATTTACTATCCATGATATTACCAAACGAAAGAGTTTTACCCACATATACCACATACAGACTGTCTTGATGGATTCTTAAATCTTTAATTTGTTAATTCTAAGCTTCCTTAGCAACGGATATACCTACCTTAGGTCTGCAAAATCTAAATACACCCGAACACCCTTAATCAGTTCAGCTGATATTTTATAAATATCCCAGGAATATAGGTTAATTTTCAGTCACTAAATTGTAAATTTTCTGATTTAATATCATACCTTTAATATTGTCCGGATGCGAGATTATTGTCGGGATCCAAGATCAAAGCAAGATGCTTCAACTTGTTCTCTCTCAAAGCTCGAACAAGTTGAGCAAACGAGCCACTTCGTCTTCTCAAACGATCAAGGAAAACACCAACAGCTTTCGTTGGACCATGTAGTCTTTCCTCAGCTGTAATGACTTCTTTATCTTCGTAAGTTAGGCAAGTCAACCAAGATAGTAGGTCGGTTGGTATAATATCTTTCACCAGAGCTGGCTCGTATTTCCGAATCTTGTTCCGCTCTTCTGGAGTCATTGTTTGTTTTCCTTTTTACACACCATATTCTTGACTGGGGTAGTTAACACAAAGTTATGCACAAATGAAAGACTCGTAAATGCGTTGTGTTGTAGTGTTGTTGAATATTTATAGCATGTGCTGTTGATAGCAAACAGCTACCCAAACGCACAAAAGTGAAAACTGCATGTAATTCGAAGCAAAAATTAACTTTGTCTCATTTAAAATAACTCGTGAAATGGTATAACAAGACCTTTTACAATTTTCCCTATCTTTTTTGGTTTTCGAAACTTAATTTCTGCCTCGTCCCCAGTCGCTCGCGTACAAATTACGAGGCCCAGAAATTTGAGAGGAAGGCGCGCGAGGAACGACGGGAAGGGGAGAGAGCGAGAAGCGACTGGGAAATCCTGCATCCAAAATGGTGTTCTCTGTAATGGCCACTAATTTGAGTAATCTCTATATAGAGATCAGCGAATGGGATTTGCAGCTAGAGACAGGAATTGCACCAACGCAATATTGGTCTGACAATATAAAATACTTGTCGATGACGTTTAAATTAAAGATTTATAGGTAAAATACTATAGTTCGATGACAATTTTTAAATTATTCGCGTGAACATATACGCGCTACAATTGCCAAAATACCAGTACACTTTTGCTTTATATGAATATTAATATGCTTTGTAGAGGAAATATGTAGGATATAGTAAATTATTCCAGGTCAAACACTGACAAAATATAGTTTAAATTGCATAACTATGGAGGCGTAACGTTGTCATAAAAGCTGTAAACAAGGGTGGGTGATGACTGATGTATTATATTATATTATGTTGCTATGTGCTATTACTACCGACGTACCTGAGTTTGAATGATTTCCACCTTTACAGTGTATATATCGATTATCAAATAAAATATATGCCGTTATAACGGCACTCGAGAAGCTGGTAAAACACTCGGCGGTATATCGCCGTTTAATATAAACACTCGTGCGCTGTTATTTAATACTCGAATACGATAATCACACGCGGTTTTCACCTACAAAGAGCTATTTATATAGACCAATATGGCATCGGCGTATTTCCCGTCTCTAGCTGCAAGTTTGTCAAGCGACTTCGCGTCTTCGCCATTTCCAAAGCCAATTTGCAATGTTTCGATCAAATTTGCATTGTTTCGACACACGATTTCGCAGGCTCTAAAATTCTCATTTATCGCCTTCCCATCAACCCTTGTTTTTATCACCTTCCCATCAACCATTGCTGGCCCACTCCCGATTAAGAGCCTGCGGAGGAGGCAGACTTAATTTGACGAAAGATCCGCCATCTTGGAATTATTTTCGATATGCATGTGACGTCATAAGTAGGGTAAAGTGAATTTTTATCTTGCCAACCTTACGACATTATGAGCCAGAAACTCGATTATGTTGCACTATTTCCATTTTCAATTGGCCCACAACATTTTAAAAAGTCTTCCGCAGAAATGCGGTCACTATGGAGTAGTTTCATCAGGTTTACCCTGCTTGTGACGTCACCAATTTCCTAGTTAATTAGGTCAAATATTACAACAAGATGGCGGATTGTAGACTGTCTTTTGTCATAATTATCTGAAATATTTCAAAAACCAAGAAAGATACAGAAAAATTGTAAAAGTTCTTCTTTTACCATTTTACGAGTTCTTTCAAATGAGACAAAGTTAATTTATATTGCCATATCCCTTTAAACGAACTCCGAAAATTAGGAATTGTAATTTAGAGCTCTTTCATATCTAAATTCTCTCACAAATTCGGGCATCCGGATCGGAAACCGGATCGGATGGGATTGACAAAACCCGGATCGGATGGAAACGGGCAGGTTGCCATTTTTTCCCCAACAGCCACCGGCCTACACTCTTATTTTGATGATAATGATAATAATCATTAATTGGCATTTGTGTTATATTAATGGTAATCATCATAATAACGTCAACTATATATGTAAGCTCGGCCATATAAAATACAGGAGTCATTCAGCTAGCTTTTTCCCTCCTACAAACGAGAGCATGACAGAGCAATCCATATCTTATGTTTTACTATCATACAGTATTACAATTAAAACAAGAAAAAGGAAACATGAAGGAAGTCTTTGTTTTAGCCTGCTCATCTTTTGCATTTTCTGGCGTTTTCACTTGCTCCACACCGCAAAAATGTTTCAAATTTCAGGACATTGTTAACAGCTTTTTTCACAATATCAATTTATTTAGTTTCTGAGTGAACTACAAGTACAATAAAACTATTTAGTACCAAGTATATATACAGTACATAAATTCATTATCAACAGATACGATGTTGTACAATCAATATCAACCGAAACTAGCTTATAGCGGGCATGCATTAAACCGTTGAGAGTTATTGTGCCATTTAAACTAATGTACTTGTCACTTCATGTGCATAACTTCCGCCATTGCAGCTATTTCGCCACAACGAAGTTAACGATCAAAATCCAATACGGATTTTGTTAATGCCGAGTAAAACATAAGATATGGATTGCTCTGTCATGCTCTCGTTTGTAGGAGGGAAAAAGCTAGCTGAATAACTCCTGTATTTTATATGGCCGAGCTTACATATATAGTTGACGTTATTATGATGATTACCATTAATATAATACAAATGCCAATTAATGATTATTATCATTATCATAAAAATAAGGGCGAGGACAACCTGCCCGTTTCCATCCGATCCGGGTTTTGTCAATTCGATCCGATCCGTTCGATCCGGATTTTGTTAATGCCCCACAAATTCTCTCACGTCGTTCTTGAGATATTTAGACTTGTGTTCAATTGCAGATATGCAAATATCAATATACCTATGACGTCAAGATGTTTCTACATTTTTAGAAAATCAAGAAATTAGAAATGGCATCGATTATTATGTAATGATGTTAGGTGGCATGAAGTATTGCACTGTGCAAGGTTTCAAGTGATTTCGTTAAATAATCTCAAATATATTATAATAATAATATTTATTTATATTATAGCGCCTATCCAGGTCTGCTCTGGGCGTTTTACAAAAACTCAAAAACTAATTAAAGACAGACTTAAACAGATGTGTTTTGATTTTGGATTTAAAAATAAAAAGACTTGGGGAAGATCTGCAAGGAAGATCTGATGCTTCTACGGAGAAGGATCGATGGCCATAAGCCTTAGAGAGTAAATTAAAATTGACACGGTGAGAAGAATTTCGGATGAAGAGCGGAGGAGAGTTTTTCGTGGAATGTAGTGTAATCAGGTCGGACATGCAGGAGCTTGGCCATTATAAAGATATTTGAATGTAAGAATGAGGATATATATACCGGTTAGGTATGTCATATTTTACTCATACATATGTAAATCGACATGAAATATGAAAAAGCTCTAAATTACCACTCCTAATAATATTTGGAAGGGTTTAAATCATAGATAGTTTAAATATGACGTCAAAGAAAGATGGCCGCCAATGTTAAAAAATAGGTACGCAGTGCGCACGTGCGTCTATTATGAAAAACGTTGATCTTATTTAAGAGAGCTAAATTTGATTCTACCTCATCCATCACAAGAAGTGCACGCCTTTCTATTGGGCAGTTTGATAGTAAAACAGACTGTTTACTCTGTGGGAACAAAGTTGTTGTGAATAAAATCAATGTTGATTCATAGTCAATGGGAATATGGTCTGGAAACTCAACGAAAGCCTTTGTCCTATTTTTTGTTCGCATTTATTCAAATGTGTGCATGGTGACGATTAGTGAACACATTGTATTTTTGGTATAATGAAGCAATCATCCAATAGCAACGTTTAGGTTCAATCGTTCAACCGTGCTATTTAAGTATTAATAAACCTAAAACAAAGGGTTTGTGGATGGTGAGGTGCGCCAACATAAATCGCAGCTTATTTGTTTAACAATGCAAACCGTTTTGAAGTTTGCCGAGTTTCCAGACCATATCTTGATGGACTATATGGTTGACTATAGTTGTGTAAATACAAAGCCATTATATCGCACTTTGTCGAGATGACGTCAGTACCCAAGTTTGTCCGCATTTACCCATAATTCTTGCGGCCATAACAAAAGAAAATAGCTCATTTGCAATAATTTGTGAGTCAAATTTGGTTTGTTTGTCCGCATTTTGAGCTATTAATAGCAACCGCTTAAATTAAGGGCTATTGCCCTGACGAGCAAATACATTGCCCTGACGTTATGTTACTAATGTAAGTATTTAAAGATGTTTTGGGCCATTTGAGTCAGTGGTTACGAGTTTACAACCACTGTATTTCAGATGTCGTCTTTTAATAACCCCTCGAGTTAGTCACGTCGGCTTCTTTTAAACATTCTGGTCCTTTTTGCCCCGTACAATTAACACCAAAAATTGACTTGTGCGTGTATTTCTTCCATGAGTGGTGGTATATCTGGTAGTGGAAAACCCTGGTACAACTGCAGTCGACGGCAAACACCTGTGTTCTGTAGTACACTGGGGGATTGCTATACCAGCCCAGAACTTTTCTCATATTTTCAGTTTGGCATCGTCTCAAGTTTTTGTAGTAAGAACCTAAAATGCAGGAAAATGAAAATTTGGGTTCATTATCATTATTTTCGTTTAATTAAGGCAGTTTTTTCTGTTTACGCTGGGTTTGCCCTTGCCATGTTTTGTTATTCCGCCGTCTCCTGTCTATTGCGCTTGTCCTAATTCTTAAAGAGATACTCCAGTCAAAACACAAATGAAGTTCTTATAAGAGATCTTACTGACTTTAGTTTATTTCCAAAGTTTTAGCATTCCTATCAATTTAGTTAAGAAGATATGGATTGTTGAAGTTGAATATTTGAGAATTTTGACGCCATATTTGTTTTGAAAATATGACGTTATTGAGTGATTCTATCTCATATTATGCCTAAGAAGCTCATCTAGTTTGCCGTATGAGGAACTAAATAGTTTATTTCAACTAATTGTCATCCAAAGAGCACTCACAACAGCTATCACTATATGACCGTCATCAAAACAACTCCAATTTCACCCAATCGTCATCGTTGGTCCTTTTACCACCTCAATCTTCGTCAGTGCCTCATCTATCCTCTCAATACCCTCATCTATCCTCTCAATACCCTCAACTATCCTCTCAATACCCTCATCTATCCTCTCAATATCCTCATCTATCCTCTCAATACCCTCATCTATCCTCTCAATAGCCTCATCTATCCTCTCAATATCCTCATCTATCCTCTCAATACCCTCATCTATCCTCTCAATACCCTCATCTATCCTCTCAATACCCTCATCTATCCTCTCAATACCCTCATCTATTCTCTCAATATCCTCATCTATCCTCTCAATACCCATTCTAGTAATACGTAATGCCGGCCAGTTTCAAACATCGAACATTTCATGTGCCAAACCTAATGCAATTGAGCTTGGACAAAGGGTTTTTCTAATTTACATTAGGTTCGACACATGGAAAGTTAGATGTTTGAAACGGGTCTTAGTATAATATAGATAGTACGTAATTCGAGAGAAGTGAGGTCACACATTACTTTATAGTTTATTTACCTGTGAAGTTTTTCTTTTGGTCGAACTCTAGATCAAGATTGTGTTTCAAAGATTCCCAAGTGTACAATGCACCTTTCATGTTATCATGCTCCTGTAATCCCAAGAATAATTTCAACACCGCCCTTGTTTTGTATACAACGCCAGTCCTTCGTTGGAAGGAAGGAAGGGAGGAAGAAAGGAAGAAAGGAAGGAAGGGAGGAGAGAGGAAGGAAGGGAGGGAGGAAGGAAGGAAGGAAGGAAGGAAGGGAGGGAGGAAGGAAGGAAGGAAGGAAGGAAGGAAGGGAGGGAGGGAGGGAGGGATGATAAAATAAATAAAACGAAATGTTTTACCTCCGCGTTCGTATTAACAAGAATAAATGTCAATTCTCCTGGCAGCGCTCCACGATGACATTTCCATGCGTTGTAAAAAGAGGTTGGGTAAAGGAAAATGTAGCAAGCTACAATGGTCGCCAGTATCGCTAAGACGATGGTTAAACAAACACAACCTTTACGACGACGAGATGCTAAACATTAAAAGAATAAACGACACCATCTTTTTCAATAAAAAGCAAACAGCCAGTGTAAATAATGATATAAAAAATATTTAGCATTTACACTCAATGTTTGTGATGGTATATTTTATTGATGTGACCCAACCTAGCGTTTTCAATAATATCAGCAAATGGTAAGACTTTTGGGTCTTCGATCTCCCCCCCCCCCCCCAGATCCAACCTAAATTACGATTAAAAGATCATTAATAATTCATGATGAAAAAATAATAATTCAGATAAACATCTGTTATACTCATATTTTATCTATTAGATAAAAAAAACTCTAAAAGATTGGTTAGTGTACTTCCGAAATCATTTTTTATTCAAGATGCTTAAACCAATAATTACTTTTCTAGTTTACCTTTTTTGGACGAAGTTACTTGATCGTGCGTCGTGGCCACGATCTCTCTGATACATTTTATCTTTATATCAACATCATCGCAGAATGTGTTAATTTTATCCTCTACATCCTTCGATAAAGTTCTTTCCAGTTCATCCAACTGACCTTGAACCTGGTCATTGTTAATACATAGTAATATGGAAACAATACAGTTCACAAGTTTAACGCTTGCTTGTAGATTGGTTTGAAGGGAACAACCCAAAAGACGTTTCTTCCTCAAGTTACCTAGGGAAGACAAATTGTAAGGTTTTAGAAGGAAATTGTGAATTGCTTAAAGGTGAATAACAGTCCCATCCACTTTTTCTGGCAATAGTTTCTTCTTAGCTGTTTTGATTGTGATGGGGACTGGGATGAGAGTGAAGATGAGGATGGGGACTGGGATGAGCGTGAGGAAGTGGAGAGGATGAGAGTGAAGATGAGTGATATTAGCGTGAAGATAGTGTTAATAATATGGGTAGGAGGGGAGTGATGACGAGAGTGTAGACATAAATAAAGCTGAGGATGAGAATAAGGATGAGGATAAAGGTGAACGATAAAAGATGAGGATTAAGAGAGAGATGAGAATAATTGGCAAGAGTTAAAAGACATAAGGACGGGGATATATAAGGATATATATGCAGAGACATGCAGAGATCTAATTTCAAACAATACCTTTGTCAGCAAGTTGATCCTGTGTGGCAGCAATCCCTGGTGTGGTATCAGATACAAAAATATGGTCACCGTGTTTCACTGCGCCCGAAACTTTGATATTAACCATGCCAACCATGCACACTTTTTCACCATCTTTATAGCAACAAAAAATAAGTAGTGTAGTACAGTACAGCACAGCATGATAGCGCAGCGCAGCACAATATAGCGCAGCACAATATAGCGCAGCACAGCGCAGCACAGCACAGCACAGCACAGCACAGCACAGCACAGCACACAGCACAGCACAGCACAGCACAGCACAGCGCAATCTCAAACTCATTAATAATTCATAAATCAGTACAACGTTTCAAACAAAAGCCTTTCGTAGCAGTTTGTGTAAACGTAGCTTATAATAGTTGAAACCTATTGGTTGGCCTACCTTCTTGTGAATGGGCATCCAGATAGTAAGATCTGGTAATAACACCAGCCACAATCGCATCTTTATAATTGCTTGGAGTAAGAAAGTCAATGAAAGTCTTATCACTGGGATAAACACGGTCTGGGAATAGTCCAACAACATCACCTTCTTCATATCTTCCAGCAGTGTCACGATTCATCAAACTCCAGGTGTACGCTATATCTCCTCTTTTTGTTGTTAATTTCTCGATTGTTAATTCTCCGATTCGACCTTTTTTGGCTACCACCTCTACAGCTTCCAACACCATTGGGATGCCGGAGTATTCTAAATTTGAATACAAAATTACAATATAATTCTTTTTTTCAATTAAATATCAATCTAACAATCAATTTTCGATAGATTTATTCATGTTGTAAAGGTATGATCATTATGTTTTGTTTTGTTTAATAGCTTTATTACAAATCATAATTACAACGAAGAATACAAATAATAAGGACGCACATGATGCATGCGAGGCGTCCTCTCGCATATATATATATATATATATATATATATATATATATATAAATCCTTTCAACATGTAGTTTGATCGAGTGAAATGCCAAATATTACATATATATATATATATATATATATATATATATATATATATATATATATATATATATATATATATATATATATATATATATATATATATATATATATATATATATATATATATATATATATATAAATATATGTAAAATCTAAACTTTTACAGATGCCGTAACACTGTGTTTCATGCCTAAGGCAATCATCAGACGACTCGTCGTCTGATGATTGCCTTAGGCATGAAACACAGTGTTACGGCATCTGTAAAAGTTTAGATTTTACATATACTTTATAACTAGCTCTACAATTTTTGTATCGAGCACTCTTACTTACTATGTTTTGGTCTATTCACCTAATATACTACTCTGAGTTTCACTACTCTGAGCATTACGCGTGAAACTCAGAGTATAGTGACGAAAACATTCTAACTCTTTTATAAACGCTCTACCTCTAATGGTATCGAGCACTCTTGAACCATCCGCCAGCTTTGTAACATTCATGTTACAAATCTATTTTAGTATATAATAATATATATATATATATACTGTTATGGTCAAGGTCATGGTTAGTTTGTTGTTGTAATTGTCAAGTTGTGGTTATTGTTAAAGTGCCTATCCAGCCATCAGCAGCACCACCATTAGCAGCACCACCACCACCATCAGCAGCACCACCATCAGCAACACCACCATCAGCAGCATTCTGTTGTTGTTGGTGTTGGTGTTGGTGGTGGTGCTGTTGTTGTTGTTGTTGTTGTTGGTGGTGCTGTTGTTGTTGGTGGTGGTGCTGTTGTTGTTGGTGGTGGTGCTGCTGATGGTGGTGCTGATGGTGGTGCTGCTGATGGTGGTGCTGCTGATGGTGGTGGTGGTGCTGCTGATGGTGGTGCTGCTGATGGTGGTGCTGCTGCTGATAGTGGCGGTGATGATGGTGGTGGTGGTCGTGCTGCTGATGGTGGTTGTGTTGCTGCTGATGGTGGTGGTGTTACTGCTGGTGGTGGTGGTGTTGCTGCTGATGGTGGTGCTGCTGATAGTGGTGGTGCTGCTGATGGTGGCGCTGCTGATGGTGGTGGTGGTGTTGCTGCTGGTGGTGTTGCTGCTGGTTTTGCTGGTGGTGGTGTTGCTGCTGGTGTTGCTGGTGGTGGTGTTGCTGTTGGTGGTGGTGTTGCTGCTGATGGTGGTGGTGTTGCTGCTGGTGTTTCTGGTGGTGGTGTTGCTGGTGGTGTTGCTGCTGCTGGTGTTGCTGGTGGTGGTGTTGCTGGTGGTGGTGTTGCTGGTGGTGGTGTTGCTGGTGGTGGTGTTGCTGGTGGTGGTGGTGTTGCTGGTGGTGGTGGTGTTGCTGCTGGTGGTGGTGTTGCTGCTGCTGGTGGTGGTGGTGTTGCTGCTGCTGGTGGTGTTGCTGGTGGTGGTGCTGTTCCTGCTGCTGGTGGTGGTGGTGCTGCTGGTGGTGGTGGTGCTGCTGATGGTGGTGCTGCTGATGGTGGTGCTGTTGATGATGGTGGTGCTGCTGATGGTGGTGCTGTTGCAGCTGATGGTGGTGCTGTTGCTGCTGATGGTGGTGATGTTGCTGTTGATGCTGGTGGTGGTGCTGCTGATCCTGCTGCTGATGCTGGTGATGTTGCCGCTGATGCTGGTGATGTTGCTGCTGATGCTGGTGATGTTGCTGATGCTGCTGGTGCTGCTGATGGTGGTGGTGCTGCTGATGATGGTGGTGTTGCTGCTGATGGTGGTGTTGCTGGTGATGGTCGTCGTCGTCGTCGTCGTCGTCGTCGTTGTCGTCGTCGTTGTTGCTATTGTTGTTGCTATTGTTGTTGACTGTTGTTGCTATTGTTGTTGCTATTGTTGTTGCTATTGTTGTTGACTGTTGTTGCTATTGTTGTTGACTGTTGTTGTTGTTGTTGTTGTTGATGTCGTCATCGTAGCCTGATTATCAAGCGTTCAGCGGTCATCCGGGAGGGGAACGTAGCGGATGACCGTTAACCGTCTGCAAATCAGGCTATCGTCATCGTGATCCAAAAGTCTATTTCTCTACCTTTACTCTTTGTTCGGAAGCGATAGACTTCTTGCTTCATTTCTCTGCCACCCACGCGAACACAAATATTGAAGAGGAATATGTTGTTATTTGACGAAGACTTGTCCGAGGTGTAAAGCTCTTTACCAGGGTTTTTCTCGTAGAATTCATCAGGATCAAGGTCGGTCCGAAAATAGTAGCAGTGATTTATTTGATGGGTATCTAATGAGAGAATTAATTTATTCAAGCTAAGATTTTTGTTAGGTTGGAAAGGGGGGTAAGCAAGTAAGCAACATTTATCCCCTCGCAAGCGAGGTCGCGAAGCGATGGTGATAATCTCGCCGCGGTAGGGATCCATTTCTCACGAATAGTTTGTATATATAAATATATATATTTATATATTTCGGCGGAGCATCCAATTGCTTATAAGGAAGTAAATGGGTGATCCGTTTGAATAGAACAATATTTGGATAGAGCAATATTTTCCCAAAGCGGCCATTAGCGATTTGTGATCTGACGAACTACATAAAGAGGTTTTTACGAAGGGTATACACGTTTGCGTAATATAATAGGTACGTGTGTTATGTATTTAGACTCGGTAATTCCAAATCTGTTTTCAGAATTGAAAACGATTAAATATTGAACGAGATAACGTTCAAAGTATACGACGAAGCGGCCGGGCCGGCTGGCTGATCGCCGACTAATCTCTAAGTACATAAACGACGGGTATGCACGTTCTCGTAATATAATAGACACGTATGTTATGTATTTCAAATAATGTATACGGTAATTCCAAATCTGTTTTCAGAATTGAAATCGAGTAAATATTGGCCGAGATAACGTTTAAAATCTACATACGACGAACCGGCCTTTCGGGATTTGCTATCGACAGAGACTACAAATACAAATACGCGGTCTCGGCACTAGGGACCATGGATGGGGTAATGGTAGAAAAGGCGAGCGAGGGGATTATTGCGGATTCGTATTTCTAGTAAGATATGGAAGTTATCAGATATACATTGCAATGCAATTATACTAAGGCTAGAAAAGTAGATGGTTATCAACCTCGTACCCAGGGCATTTTGCCTCCACGGTGGAAGGTCGGCAAAAATGGCCCTGGGATTGGCTGGTCACATGACACCCAGAATTTCTGGGCGTTTAGATATGATAATTTTTGTGATCTTTGTTCCATTTCCTTTGCCTACAGCATTCAGATTTAGATGAATAAATTATACTCGGCTGAATTAATTGAGTTTTGTGACAAGCCAATCGGATTATAGAATGGACCAGCCGATCCCAGGGCCATTTTCGCCGACCTTCCGCCGTGGAGGCAAAATGCCCTGGGAACGAGGTTGGATGGTTATATAATTGTTTCTAATAATCAAGCAATATCTACCTACGTACTAGTAGTACATGTACATTTTATCTCTGCTATTATTTTGCAACCTCGTTCTCCAGGCAAATGGACCTGGGAACGAGGTTGATTCTTTTTGGTTGGTCTCATTTTATTGTTTGGTTGATTGGTTAATTAGAGGTTAGCTGATTGACAATTAGTCAATTAGTCAATTAGTTTATAAACGCAGTTGATCAATTATCACTTAGATTAGAAACGTATTCATGGCTAAATTACATAACATGGCAGGGATGTTCTATAATATACCATGAATAAGTTTATAACGTATAATTCATTAGTTTCGCTCTTCCCTGTGGTGTTCAATACTTTCGGCAGCTTTTTAGACAGTCCAATTTCTATGGTAATTTAACAAGTTTAACAGGATTGGTGACCGCGGTACATCCAAGAAAATCCACTTCAAAATGAACTAATAGTGGTTAGTTTGTAGTTAGTTAATAGCTAGTTAGTTGATTGGTTGGTGAGCACAAAAGGATAATCTTACTAGGAAAGGACAACTCACCATCTGACGCTTTTCTTTTAGTGTATTTTTTCAAATTAACAAGAACTTCTGTTTCTCCTATAACTGCTTTTGCTTTTCCTATCATTGCTCTGTTGTTGATACGATTCACAAAACCACGAACTGATTCATAATTTATCTGAACGTTTGTACATAACACAAACTCCAAGCACTGGAAATGAACATGATAACATGTTAGTTTATTTATTTATTTATTACGATTCGCCATTGGTAAATTAACATATAAAATATA
Organism: Chrysogorgia sp. JL179-B06; assembly: GCA_035772405.1. Taxonomy (NCBI): domain Eukaryota; kingdom Metazoa; phylum Cnidaria; class Anthozoa; order Scleralcyonacea; family Chrysogorgiidae; genus Chrysogorgia; species Chrysogorgia sp. JL179-B06. Next base: position 412,459 of record JAYKKM010000237.1, read on the forward strand.
AGTCTGGCAGGGATACCTATGCCTGCCCGTTTGTAGCGATATTCAATCCGATAAAATATGCATTCAATCTAATCCACAAATGTTGTTTAATTCAATCACACGTCAATTTTATGCAATGCAAACAATAATTTATAGTTTAATGTATTAACAACACATATTTTATTCAATCCAATCCAAAAAAATATTCATTCAATTCAATCCAATGAATAATTTGTGGATTGGATTGAATGAATATTTTGTGGATTGCATTGAATGAATATTTTTTTGGATTGAATTGAATGAATATTTTTTTGGATTGGATTGAATAAAATATGTGTTGTTTACATTAAGCTATAAATTATTGTTTGCATTGCATAGTAAAATTGACGTGTGATTGAATTAAACAACATTTGTGGATTAGATTGAATGCATATTTTATCGGATTGAATATTGCTACAAACGGGCAGGCATAGATACCACTACAGCTTACGCCAATTACTGTGGCCCCGTGTAAAATTGAGTGTAAAAAAAAATTGAGGTCATGTTTACATAAATAAGCACATTAACTAAGGTGAAAAGAAACGTCTGTAGAAAAAATCAACAATAACAAGTGAGGGATTTCTCGAGGCGACGTGCCGAGTTACATTTTAGGCAAATGGATTTCCACGTACGTGGGTCGTTCTGGTTATTGATGAAATAAAGAGCGTCATAGTATTATTCAAGTAGGGTTTTCTTAAATGAACTAAACTTGAGTGTTTTGAATCTTAAAAAGTCCGGTACGTTCCAAGTTCTAGTTACTCTGACAATGAAGGATCGTTGATAAGTTAGTACTGTTCTACATTGATGAGGAACAAAACTTATTACACTTGGGTTGCTGGCTGCTCTAGTTTACCGTACAGGAAATTTTACTGCTGGTAGCGTTTCTTGTCTATACTATAAACAAGACCATTAAAAGCCTTAAAAAATAACAACAGGTCAAGGTATTCGTGCCAGTACGATACTGGAAGGAGTCTAGCTGTTAGCTTGAGTCTATCTGTTTCAGGACGGCTTGAGTATATTTAAAACGGCAAAACCCTACCTTATTTTCCAACCTCTGCAAACGACGGTTGTTTGATCTACCAGTTGTCATTTGCTTTTTCTCTCTGGTAGCGGTCGTACCATGAGTGTACTCCTCGCGCTCAACTTGGATGTTCATGTGAAAATCTAAGAAAAGTTTGACGAAGTATCGGGAGAGGAAAAAAGTAGGAATGGAGAAAATAAGGTAATGAGGAAGGGAAAGAGAGAAAGAGAGGAAAGGAGGAAGCAGGGAAAGTGGGAGAGAGGGAGGAATGAGTGGAGAAATTAAGAAATTGAACAAGGGGGGCAGAGAGGAAAGGAGGAAGGAAGGAATGGAGGAAGGAAGGAATGGAGGAAGGAAGGGAGGAAGGGAGGGGAGGGAGGAAGGAAGGAAGGGAGGAAGGAAGGAAGGAAGGGAGGAAGAAAGGAGGAAGGAAGGAAGGGAGGAAGGGAGGGAGGGAGGAAGGGAGGAAGGGAGGAAGGGAGGAAGGAAGGGAGGGAGGGAGGAAGGGAGGAAGGGAGGAAGGGAGGAAGGGAGGAAGGGAGGAAGGGAGGAAGGAAGGGAGGGAGGGAGGGAGGAAGGGAGGAAGGGAGGAAGGGAGGAAGGGAGGAAGGGAGGAAGGGAGGAAGGGAGGAAGGGAGGAAGGGAGGAAGGGAGGAAGGGAGGAAGGGAGGAAGGGAGGAAGGGAGGAAGGGAGGAAGGACGAGAGGGAGGGAGGAAGGAAGAGAGGGAGGAAGGAAGGAAGGAAGAGAGGGAGGAAGGAAGTAAGGGAGGAAGAGAGGAAGGGAGAAAGGAAGAGAGGGAGGAAGGCAGGAAGGCAGGAAGGCAGGAAGGCAGGAAGGCAGGAAGGCAGGAAGGCAGGAAGGCAGGAAGACAGGAAGGGAGGAAGGGAGGAAGAGAGGAAGGACGAGAGGGAGGAAGGAAGGAAGAGAGGGAGGAAGAGAGGAAGGGAGGAAGGGAGGGAGGAATGGAGGAAGGAAGAGAGGGAGGAAGGAAGGAAGAGAGGGAGGAAGGAAGGAAGAGAGGGAGAAAGGAAGGAAGGGAGGAAGAGAGGGAGGAAGGAAGGAAGGAAGGAAGAGAGGGAGAAAGGAAGGGAGGGAGGAAGGGAGGAAGGAATTGAGAAATGGAAAAAGGGAGGACGGGAGGAAGGGAAGAAGGGAGGAATGGAGGGAGGAACCGAAGAAGGGAGGAGGAAATAAAGAAATTAACAAATTAAATAATTCTCACCTTTTATTTCGAATTCACCAACGTTAACGTCCTGATACAAATTGTCCAGGGATAGTTTTAAGGTAAAAATACAACAGTCGCTTGTACTGTTGTTAATCACCGAGTCGAGGCCAATGATGAAATATTCCGTGACAGGGCTTTCGTCTGTAAGAAAGGTCATTCATATAAAAGTTAACAATTTATTTTGTACTTATGCATCGAGAAAGATCATCGAGTTATGATAATGTATTAAAGTGTCTGAATCCGAGATTAAAATCGAAACTATGACCTTCTGATCGTCGGTGAGATGTAGAGATGCTCTAACCAATAAGCTAGTATTCGGATTTAGATAGCAAAGCGAATGTTGCGATAAGTGAGATGCTCAAACCATTGAGCTACTTTGGTGGCAGTTTGATAAGAATCCGACTAGTTGTTATCTTCTGACCGCAGCTGGTGAAATGCTTCAGCTACAAGAACTCCGATAGCAGCGTATTGGAGACCAGTTACGCTCCAAACAGAACAGTAACGATGTTATAGAACTAACTTCAATGTTGTCTTACAAACCAAGGATATGTTAATATACACACTGCTGTAGTGAATGTGGGAGAGCTTGGGTGGACAGATGATACATGGACGCGATCGTCAAGTTCATTATTCAAGTCATTATTCTGAGTCCCGGACAGGAATTGAACCTGTAACCTCGATATTAATATATCTTAATAAGTGCATAATGTCTGGAAACATCCATTTTTCTACGATTGCGACTCCATTTTAAGAAACTGATTCGATCCACCTTATACTCAAAAGGACATTCATATTTTTTTAGAACTACTAATCCTATAATCCTAATCTCAATCAAACCCTAATCTTGATCCTAACCTTAACCTAACGAAAAATAAAACCAGACAAAAACAGAAAGGTCCTTTTGAGTTTTGAGTCATCCCTTTTAAGCCATTCCTGTTGAAAACCATACAATGGGAATAAAGCATGCTTTAGTTTCATCGACAAAATGAGAAATCATATATACGAACGTCCCTAAATGCCCTAGAAGCTTCATTCTATGTGTAGGATTTGCATGATGGTTATCATTTTGGGCCCCTTATATTTTGACCCAGGCCCTTGGGAAGTTGCCCCGGCTATCCCCACTCCTTGGCAGGGCTGCGTTTTGCGAAACGATAATCGGATGCGTCAAAATATGATCGGACATGAACGAGCCTTAAAGTGCCACTACGATGAAAATGCACCCCGTCTTTTAGATTTTCTTTAGCATAGAATAGTATTTCAGGGTCGAAAGTGATCATCGATGTAAAAAAAAAACTAAAAAATGGTATTTTGAAGTAAGTATTTTGAGCTCTGAAATCACTATTATTTAGGCCACCATTACTAAGAACGTGTTCCAAGTGAACGGTAATATTGTTTGTGACGTCAGATTCTCAATGCTACGCCTGAATTTCTGTCGACGTTATTTGTTTTCTTTTTTTTGGGGGGAAGATGAAATGTCCAGCCTTTCAGACGAAGAATTTGAAAAAACGACCTTGATTTACTTGAACAATTAGCCAACTTCGTTACGCTGGTCAGGAACATGAACGATTAATGGCGGACATAACAACTCCAGATTCGGAGTAAGAAAAATAATACTTGCCATCGTCGAATCGCAAAACGGTTTCGACCGAGTAATATTTAGCAGCTCTGCTTTATAAATACGTAAAAATATCGACAGGTAAAAATTTTATGGCACTTTAAGGCACGGGGCACTTTAAGACGGGGGTGTATTTTCATCGTAGTGGCACTTTCTTTCGTAGTGGCAAGTTATATATCATTGTATGTAAGATTGTGTTCAGTTACTTGAAGCTGGAGATGATTCCACGCGTTGTATTGGAACACTGACTAGTTCGTCGCTGTGTGGAAAGGTAATGAACGAAGAAACTTGACGGATATTGGTAGAACTCACGATTGCCAATTTCACCTCCTGAGAAGAAAAATACAGTGAGAGAAAGCTGTACATTTCACCACAAATAATGATTTGTGAACATATATTAGCTCTAATTATACAGTTAAACATAGATTTAGATAATGCCCGTATACTAAAGATAAATATTAGAAACTTTGAAACGTTGCGCTGCAAGCAACGAAACGTTAGCAATTAAATCTCTTTTATTATGTCTTGTCTCAAAGTCATTTGCTGGGCTCTAATATTTATCTTTAAATTACGTTTTCTGCCTGGTATATCTATTGCCACAATTCCCGTACTACTCCATAGCGAGAGGTTCGCAACCTTCTCCACGGACATGCTTTTGAGAGACGCACTTGATCCAAGTCCAAGCTAAACATTACTATACCTTAAGATCTTACGACGCGTTCATCTAAGATGGTTATTAAACAATCTAAATATATACAGAACTAGGCTCTCGGCAACTGCACTGGCATCGCAGGGCCGTGCGTTCAATTCAAGCCGGAAGGCCTTGAAGTTGCATTTTTCGCAACTGGTCCCGGTTTGGTCTTAAAATGTATATATTCCAACACTCGAAATTTTCCTTCACCATAAATCCTTAGAATATGTATAATATTGTTGACCGCTAGAAACCGTTGTAATTTGAATTTTATAATCCCTTATTCACTGTATATATAAATACAGTATTATCTGTACTGAAGATGGCGTAAGTTTTGCCGAAAAATGTATAGAATAAAAAAGTTTGTCGTATATTTGAAGTTTATTATTACTTTAGTGCTTAAAGTAAATGGTTTGAACCTTAGGAGTATCATGAGATGTGTGAAGTTGATTGTCCAGGTTGTTGTAGTCTTGAGAAAGACTATTGTTGGTTATTGACTTGAGGCCGTCGAAACGCCGCCGCTGACCGCCGCTGAGGCAGTAGAAACGTCAGTCACCAACAGTCACATCAACAATCAATAGTCTTTCTCAAGACTACAACAACCTGGACGATAAACTTCACACATCTAAAGAATTCTTTTGTTTGAAGGACGAGGCGTCGTAGATAAGCATGTGGTAAAATATTTAGGTCCCTATTGTATAATATGTTAACATTAATCAAATATATAACTCGACGTAATACTTCACCTACCGAAGTAGAATTTGACGAAGTTTCTGCGTCTCCTGAGCTACATGATGGCATATTAAATATGGTCCACATCTTGGTTTCTGGGTTCTGTATTCCCGTTACATCCAGTATCGTTACGGTGAACATAGGGAAGTGAAATGCTAAATAAACAGAAGACTGTGTATATTGGCTACAACTTGTGTCCGCAGGACACGTGGTTAGCACTAATTATGAGGCCACATCACTGATCTCAAAAATAGGACTGGATTGAGCTTTCTATTGTATCTGATGAGCTGATTTTGAAGCCTGCATATTTGCATAATGTAAATTAACGAGAGATCATTAGAAGCTCCGAGTTTGCAAGCAAATCAACTGTGACGCTCGCGAAATAGGTTTAGTGTCTGGCCAATATAGTTTCTTTGTTAACATTAATGCATAAAATCTTGAACCTAATTTGATGTCTCATATTAGACTTCTCTCACTGGATAATTAGAGCCAACCGCGGCCATTGCCTACCTACAGATTTACTGCGACTTTGGCATGAATAGTTTTACCCAGTAATTTGAAAAATGTCTTCTGGTCCTCTTTATAGTAAAATTATTTTATTTTGTCGATGGTAAGAGCACATAATCCAACAAAAAACCTCATAGGATCCTCAGTTGGTCCCTTAGTAATGGCGGACTTCCGCTTCGTTTAATTTCTGAACAATAGTTGCTCGATCCAGTCAGTGGATTGACTCCAAACCGTGAATCACCTTGAGCACGCAATCTTAGTATAATGTTTGCGGGATTTAGTTGTTTTGCAGGAAAAGCGAAGTAATGGCGGGTGATTTCAAATTTCCAAACAATTTGCATAAATAAATAAATAATTTACTGAGACCGACACAAGGTACAGTATTCTCAACTACTTCTCAAAAATATAAACCTTGTCTACGCTACCTACAAGTGCAAAACTACAATTAGATTTACAAACGTTTTAAAAATGAAAATTTCGGGCACATTTTGAAATACATTTCGGGTAAATTTGGGTAATATTGCTGTTAAATATTCATGAAAATTTATATTTTGAACTTTTTGAATATTAAAGTAATATTTTTGAACATTAACATAATATATTAGAGTTGTTGGCTGTATCACATACGCTAGATGAAGTACTCCCCTATTTCGGTGAGGAAACCGCTGAGAAATCCAGTCACATAGGAAGTTGCGCCTGCCACATTGCAAAAATGTTTTGCCCCCACCCCCCCCCCCCCCCCCCCCCCCCCCCCCCCCCAACATAATTGATCAGGTACGCTTATGGAACCACAACAACAAAATATACCGTTATCAGTGCGGCTAAAATTCTCCAGAATCAACCAAATCCTAATATTATTTATTCAGCGTTTTTTGGTAAAACTGATCTGCAGTATGTTGTTCATTTTCGAAGACTTTCTTCTCTAATGTTTTCAGCATTCTGCCAGATTTAGAGGCTTTATTGGTGTTTGGCTGGCGCGAGCCAAATTAGCTAACTTTAGTAACCCAAAGTCGATGGATATCGGAAATTGAACGTCAATGTGACGTCATTTCGGATTTATATGAAACTTCACCCTAACATTTGAATTCAACATTATAACGGATTCTGATTGAGGCAATTATCTGCATGAGATTTCATTGTTGTTCTTCGTTGAGCAATGGTCTAAACGTTATCCAACGTGAATGTACCTAATACATTTGATATCCACGCGGTCTAAATTTGGAAATTCTGTGTTACTTTAACGTTTCTGAAATACCTCGAATCCCGCACACTGCCGCGGCTGAAAAAACGAGAAAAGTGCCTTCAAATTGCAGGAAATACACTTTCAGAGAATCAAATATATGCCCCTGGACTCCACTATATATGTACATGTTTCTAATAAGAAGAAGCTGTCCTTACCCAAACCGAATACTAATGCTATGAAAAAAAGTTTTAGTTATCGAGGTGCCATGATCTGGAATTCAGTAAATTATCATTAAAATTATCTTAACTTGTATATAGTTCGTTTTTTAGTAATAGTTCTATATTTGTATTGTTGGTTTTTATTATTTTAACCCATTGAATTGTAAGTAATTTAGTTAGTTAGTTAGTTAATTGGTTAAGTTAATTAATTAGTAAATTAGTGAGTTAGTTAATTATTTAAATATTTTATTATAATATAGCTGATAAGCCTACCGTGTATAAATAACATTAAATAAATAAATATATATAAATAAGTATAATAATACGATGGTAATTCGTGTTTCTTCAGGGTTTATGCTCAATCTTCCGCTCGCGGCGAGCGGAGATGAGACCCTGGGTACGAGGTTGGGGTTATGCTCTGCGGTTATCATTAAATAGATTAAATATTGACGTCATAATTTATTCAGGAAAGTTATGCTCAGCCCCCTCCCCTACAAAATGTTACCCGTACGCCTATGTCCATATTACTCCAAAGTACACACCATAACAAAACGAAAGTAAAACTAAAGTGTCAGCACAAAAATCGTGGAGTACAATCAGAAAGTTACAACGAATTACAACGCAAATACTTAGGTATACAATACGGCTACAGAATACAAACAAAAATTGTTGATAGTTTCCGCCATGAGATGATAATATATGATGAAATAAAATGAACGGTAATATGACCTTTCATATTGTATATTGATTATTGTATTGTATGAACGGAAGCGAAATTTATTGTACTCAAGGTAACGTAAAACGTAGGTCGGTTTAGATAACGCAACTAATTCACACTATTGCCACAAAGGGAAGATATATTGGCATTTATAGTTTATCTGTGCAAGGACTACTTCCGAAGAATTACTCTGTGAAACTTCACCAGTGATATGTACTTTCATAATGTCGTGGGCAGGACTGAATTTAAAGCTATAGTAATCATCTGTACAAACTTACAGTCGTTGGACGGTTGTGGAAGCAAGGCACCCCCTTCCCACGACAAAGAATCCAGGTTTGCTATTCTTCGGCCTCGATGTTATGCACTGTTACATTTAAAGTTGTTGAAAGAAATGAAGCAAGATATTAAGAACAACCGCGCGACGAAGCTACAGGTTGAATATGTAATTAACCACGAGAAACCGAGCTATCCCATCTAGCACTTATCCAAGTTTCCTGTTGACATTAATTAACAGCATGTATTAGCTCTTTTCTCTTCACTTTCGCTTTTGTCTTTTGCCGCATTGGTACATGAGTCAGCTGTCTGTCGGGATTATTGAAAACATGAACTATCTCTATTGTTATTTTAGAATTATAATCAAATGTTTAGTCTTCCAAGCAGAATAAATTAAACCCCTGGTGTTTTGCATCTTACAAATTAAGCAAGTGCGGGCCGGGGGAGGGAGCGAGAGAAGAGAAGACCCTGTGGCACTTTAAGAGCGGCCCCTAATCTAGATCAGCGCGGCATTATAGTACAGGTACTTTGTTTAATAATTCAAAAACTGTGTTGTGATTTTTTGTGGGCACCACATAGTCATCGTGCGAGACCTTTCGGTTCTCTCTCTCTTTTCCTTCCTTTTTCTTTTCCTTCTCTTTTCTTCCAAGGGCGCGGAGCCCCCGAGGGTGCGGGGCCCGTGGCACAGGCCACTATGCCCACTGGTTAATCCGCTACTGCTGGTATGATGAGTTGTGACATAACATCCGGTAACTTTGAGAGCGAAAAACTCCATGAAGATGAAATTTTCGGCTGACAATATATATTATGATTTTGCTCAGGAAGATCCAAATATTACGGATATATAAAATCCACAAACGTGAGATAGGCAATTTAAGCGGGATAGAAAATATAAAACCCAGCATGCCGCGAGAGCCCAGTAGTGACACTGAGATACAACGAGAAATACAAGACCGCTGGGCGATTGCGGTTTCGCCGGAATATACAACATGGCAGCTCACGTTTAATATAACATCTTCCCCCCCATGGTGGAGATTTTACATAGGTTTAGGTAATAATAATAATAATAATAAAGACGTATTAGGAGCATTATACAATAGTCTCAATGCTCTTACAACAATATATATATTCTTAAAGTTGCTTTTAAAACTAATTACAGTTTCATAAGATAAAGCCCACTACATATATTAACACTATGAACAATAACTATTAATTTAGGTGAGGTATGCACTGTCATTCGAGTTCAAATAGTTATGAACATTAAGATGAACTTGAACATTCCCATAATATTAATTTGAATGTGCCCACTGTAGTTTAATATGAAAAAACCTTCGCCTCTCGAGGAAAACCCTGCGTGTGACACGCGTGGAACCAATCATGTGCGTGGAGAATTGTGCTGTGGAACCATTTTCCGGTGGAGGCTATTTCAGATACGGTAGAGCACCTTGTCACCAGGCCTTTGGTGATTGTTTATATAACATATATGCTTCGTTCTTTAAAAACCCTGCTTTAAATTTATGTTTCGATTCAGTAACAACCCTGCTTTTAACAACCCTGCTTTTCTGAATCGAAACTTAAAGCGGGGTTTTTTAAGAACGAAGCATGTTATATAAACAAATAAACAATCACCAAAGTTACCGTATCTGAAATAGCCTCCACCCCATTTTCCCAGTGAAATAAATGCCCTCATGCCTCATGCTATTATAAAGATCTAGAATCAGGACGACAACATGACGGATGACGTAACAAAAATGGCGTGATTTGCTCAGCATACACGGATCCTGAGTCTACATCTTTATAGATCATTTTCAGTCACGAGATCAAGTCATCCAAGAGAGTCACATGACTAAGGGTATGGCGGCCATGTTGGTGAATCTAACATAAGAAGCTAATTAAAAATGTATAGACTATTTCATAATGGCTACCATTTTAAATATTCTTTTATGTGCATATAAATTAGCCTTCGTTAGGAAGCAAAGATTATTTTGAATTGCTGACACACAAACGAGGCCATAAAGGCTAATTTATATTCATATAAAGGAATATTTAAATTGCCGTCGTTATGAAAGAGGTCTATTGTTGGCGACTGACGTTTCGACGGCCTCAGCGGCGGTCATCTTCAGAGTCATCTAAAGTGTGTTTGTCAGGTTTGCCTATATGGTGAAACAATACATTGTTCATGTATTCTCAACCAAACGTATATATAGGCAAACCTGACAAACACGCTTTACTTGACTCTGAAGATGACCGCCGCTGAGGCCGTCGAAACGTCAGTCACCAACAATAGTCTTTCTCAAGACTACAACAACCTGGACGATCAACTTCACACATCTAATGATACTCCTAGGTTCAAACCATATATTTACTTTAAAAATGTATTGTTCAAGTACACCAATATGGTGGCCATATGTCGACACGTGAAGGAACCATTAAAGTCACCGTGTAATATCAAACAGCGCTGGCACCCAAACAATTAAAAAGAGTTCATAAAACACTAAAAACAGTAAAATCCAAGAATCCCTTTTCATGAGGAAATGGCTAAAAGGGATAACTCAAACGGACATTTTTGTTTTTGTCTGGTCTTTATTTTTGGTTACGTTAGGGTTAGCTATGGTTAAAGTTTAAGGTAAGGGTTTGGGATTGAGATTAAGGTTAGATTAGTTCTTAAAAATGGGGAGGTCCTTTTGAGTGATCCCTTTTAGTCTTCACCTTTTCATGGGAAAAAGTTAAAATTCTCGAGCTCAAGGCCGTGTTGTGTGTTCCCGTCTTGCTTATAAAACTTTTAAAAAAATGTTTTCAATTGTTCACCATCAGAATAATTCAAGAGATCGACAGTTGACTCATGTCCAGGTCCTTTGGCCGATATCTACTAAAGATCATTTGCACCTGAGTTTGGATACTGCGAGGTTCGGGTTTTTTCATTCGGACCAAGTCCTCCACGTCAAGGAGCACGGCCACGCCAACTTTCCTGAAACCGATAAAATGGTTATCAACCTTCAAATAAAGATTCTTTGTTATTTAGCCTGATATAATATGAAAAAGAGAAGTAAGAGAACTTCAATATGTTGAAAAAAACTTAAGGTGGCTCTCGATAGTCTAAATCATGAGAAATTGCATTTCCCCCCATAAAATGCTTTGTAATGCAGATCTGAGCTTTATTTTGGTTCATTGCATAGCTCTAGCGGTGGTCTTGATTATTGAAACGTTTCACACTTGTAGCATTTGTATATCTAGAGAAATTGTGTTTGATAAGCGGCAGATGTTATGCAAATTAGTTTTCTGGATTTATTGGAAACACGATTTATTCACTCAGGTAAACATTGAGGGTATAAAACGTTTCAGTAAACAAGACCACCACTAGAGCTATGCAATGAACCACGATGAAGCTCAGATCTGCATTACAAACATTTTTATGCGGAAAAATTCAATCATGGACGACTTTTCGGACGACATGACTTGACCTGAAGAAGGACACATCTCCTTCTGACCTGGTGAAGGACACATCTCCTTCTTTTGTTAAGCAATTTGATTTTTAAGCCTTGTTTTTGTCCATTTTTCAAACTGCCATAACTTCATTCTCCTTCTGACCTGAAGAAGGACACATCTCCTTCTGACCTGAAGGAGGACACATCTCACATCTCCTTCTGACCTGAAGAAGGACACATCTCACATCTCCTTCTGACCTGAAGAAGAACACATCTCCTTCTGACCTGAAGAAGGACACATCTCCTTCTGACCTGAAAGAGGACACATCTCCTTCTGACCTGAAGAAGGACACATCTCCTTCTGACCTGAAGAAGGACACATCTCCTTCTGACCTGAAGAAGGACACATCTCCTTCGGACCTGAAGAAGGACACATCTCCTTCTGACCTGAAGAAGGACACATCTCCTTCTGACCTGAAGGAGGACAGAATTACCATTAAAGAGCTCTAAATTACCATTCCTATTTATTTTACGAGTTCGTTTAAATAAGACAAACTTAATTTTAAGTATTTTTCGACACATTGAAGTGCTGACTCTTATTTCTCCTTTTCATATTATATCCAGTTCTGTTATAGAATTATATATATTGAAATCGATGAAATAACCATGACGATATTTTCACATTGAAGATAAAAATAATATCTGTGAGCAGTGAAGATGTAATTTTTAGGTTCCAGGTTAAAGCAGGCGTGAAATACGGCTTTGCTGTTGTTCTAAAACTAATGTTATTAAAATGTTATTAAAGTAAAAATATTATAAATGCCAAGTTACACAGAATATCCAGCTATTTTCTATACATACAGATACTTACTCAGCAGCTTGAAATGCCGTGGTGAAGTTTCGTTCTCTGTCGCCAGGGATAAGAGTTTTATAGTCGAACAACTCAGGATTGAATTTGTGAATCAGGGCTGCCATTGCTAACCCATCGGTGAAACTTCCGCTGAAGTTTGTGATATTAACATGCTAAAAGAAGAAATGTTTTTTTCTATTTCATTCTCTCTAAGAACAAGGGACGGTACATGCATACCCTATCAACATTATCTATTCTAATATGATTTGAGTATTTAGAATATGATATAGGTTAGTGATATATTCATGAAGAGTTTTTGACGAAATCCGTAACCTTCTGATTGCTAGACGCTCTAACTATTCGAGTTACACGGACATGCCTGTATGATGAAATACATTATGAAACTGCCAACCCCAAAACAACTTAGATCCTAACCATATCCCCCGCCTAATGGGGTTTCTAACCCTCCACCTAATGGTTTTCTAATACTAACCTTAATACTAATAAAGGATCGTCCAGAAGACGACTCAGATCTAGTACCTCACGGTCAACTCAACTGCGAGTGTACCATCTAGCCACAACCTTCCTACATTCTTTGGTTACATATCCTTATAGCATCCTACTTATCCCCTAGCTTACCTCATATTCCTCAGTCACGTCTTTGCACCATTGGAGTACGAGTTGTGAGACGGACATTTGACGTTTGAGTTGAGGTTTCTTTTTAGGAGGACTAAAATAAATAAGACAAATTAAATCTTCTATTAGTACTTCACCTAAACATCACGATTTCTTTCTTATAGAATTATTGTCTATTAAATGTGTGTGTCTGCAGATATTTTGCTATTGTCTCCATTATGTCCGTCTTGGTCTGTCCATCGGTCCGTCCGTCTTGGTCTGTCCTGGTGCGTCCGTCTTGGTCTGTCCATCGGTCCGTCCGTCTTGGTCCGTCCATTGGTCCGTCCGTCTTGGTCTGTCCATTGGTCCGTCCGTCTTGGTCTGTCCATCGGTCCGTCCGGCTTGGTCTGTCCTGGCCCGTCCGTCTTGGTCTGTCCTGGTCCGCCCGTTTTGGTCTGTCCATCCATCGGTCCGTCCGTCTTGGTCTGTCCATCGGTCCGTCCGTCTTGGTCTGTCCTGGTCCGTCCGTCTTGGTCTGTCCATCCATCGGTCCGTCGGTCTTGGTCTGTCCTAGTCCGTCCGTTTTGGTCTGTCCATCCATCGGTCCGTGCGTCTTGGTCTGTCCTTCGGTTCGTCCGTCTTGGTCTGTCCTGATCCGTCCGTCTTGGCCTACCCATCGGTCCGTCCGTCTTGGTCTGTCCATCGATCGATCCGTCCGTCTTGATCTGTCCTGGTGCGTCCGTCTTGGCCTGTCGATCGGTCCGTCCGTCTTGGTCTGTCCTAGTCCGTCCGTTTTGGTCTGTCCATCCATCTATCGGTCCGTCCGTCTTGGTCTGTCCTGGTCCGTCCGTCTTGGTCTATCCTGGTCCGTCCGTCCGTCCTGGTCCGTCCGTCCTGGTCCGTCCGTCCTGGTCCGTCCGTCCTGGTCAGTCCATCGGTCCGTCCGTCCTGGTCAGTCCATCGGTCCATCCGTCTTGGTCTGTCCTGGTCCGTCCGTCTTGGTCTGTTCACCGGTCCGTCCGTCTTGGTCTGTCCATCGGTCCGTCCGTCTTGGTCCGTCCTGGTCCGTCCGTCTTGGTCTGTCCATCCATCGGTCCGTCGGTCTTGGTCTGTCCCAGTCCGTCCGTTTTGGTCTGTCCATCCATCGGTCCGTGCGTCTTGGTCTGTCCTTCGGTTCGTCCGTCTTGGTCTGTCCTGATCCGTCCGTCTTGGCCTACCCATCGGTCCGTCCGTCTTGGTCTGTCCATCGATCCGTCCGTCTTGATCTGTCCTGGTGCGTCCGTCTTGGCCTGTCGATCGGTCCGTCCGTCTTGGTCTGTCCTAGTCCGTCCGTTTTGGTCTGTCCATCCATCTATCGGTCCGTCCGTCTTGGTCTGTCCTGGTCCGTCCGTCTTGGTCTATCCTGGTCCGTCCGTCCTGGTCCGTCCGTCCTGGTCCGTCCGTCCTGGTCAGTCCATCGGTCCGTCCGTCCTGGTCAGTCCATCGGTCCGTCCGTCTTGGTCTGTCCATTGGTCCGTCCGTCTTGGCCTGTTCACCGGTCCGTCCGTCTTGGTCTGTTCTGGTGCGTCCGTCTTGGTCTGTCCATCGGTCCGTCCGTCTTGGTCTGTCCATCGGTCCGTCCGTCAAAATAGCTATTAAATTAATTATCATAATTCTGAGATACCTTCTTCGCGGTATTTTTTGTATCGGTTTATTTTCGTGTTCTGTTTCGTTTTCCTTATTTTGCTGCTGCTGTTGTTGTGCTGGTGGTGGAGGTGGTGGTGTAGCAACAGGAGCAGGCTTTGGTGCTGGTTTTGCAGCAGGAGGTGGTGGTGTTGGTTTCACCTCGTTCTTGGCATTCTCCTGGTCGGCTGCTTGCTTGAAGTAGGCCATCCTGTCGGCTGGCGAATCAAATGCAGTAGGCTTCATGGCTCCAGGTTTCCCGACCTGCAAATCACAAAGACAAGGAGGTAGGTAACGTTGTATGGAGACCCGAATACCTTTATTTAAAGTGCAAATTGAATACTCTAAAAGGTTAGTGCATTCAGTGGCATAACAGAGGTAGACGGAGCCCTTGGATCTGGCGCCTATGAAGGCTCGACTATAACTTCTATATTATCACTATACAGCACAATGTTAAACAATCGTGAATACCTAAACACCTATATACCTTCCTCCTCGAGTTAACGTTGGCAAATCGGTAAATCAGCTCTTTCTTATCAACTGAAGGTCAATCTCCCACCCAGGACATTAACGATTCTTCACCATAAATCGCACATTCTCGATTTATCAAAATCACAGAATCAGCAGATTCGACTATCGGGGGCCCATTAAATTAGTTCTAACTAAATATGACGATGAAATATATCAGTCAGTAATATCGCTGTTAAGCCGTAATTTTTCATTATAATCTTCCACTCCATTTTTGGCAGGAGCCCCACTGGGTCGGGGGCCCCCTTAGTTCTCGTCCTAACCCTATGAGCGTTACTCACTGGATGTACTGCAGCAATAGTGTGTAGCTAGAGATCTAACGCTCATGGGAAGACCCTTCGTCACAACGATAAACGTGTACTCCGATGAAAATAAGATCGCAATAAGCCAGTTCGTAATGTCGACTGCGCATCAAAATGACGTGTTTTGCGTCGGAATAAAACTTATTTCAATTCATAACATCAGTCTAAAACCACAATAGACATTTGCATTTCTATTTACACTTGCAAATTCGTTATACTGAATTCTCCAGCCTGATATTATGAATTGAAATAAGTTTTATCCCGACGCAGAACACGTCATTTTGATGGACAGTCGACATTACGAATTGGAGTAAAAGTTACCAATTAGTGGTCTTCAAAATTCGTTGAAATAATGAGTCGAGACTGCTATTGTCGTCATAGCCTCAACAAACTTGGCTCTGAATCTTCGATTTGTTGCTTTTGAGGTCATGACGTCATATCCGGCCACAGAACCTGTAGTTTGATCGAGTGAAATGCCAAATATTACCTATAATATACCCAGAATCTTATCCCGGCATTACCACCACTATATATACAGAACTCGTGACTAGGCTCTCGGCAACGGCTTCCGTAGCTCAGTGGTCAGAGCACTGCACTAGCATCGCAGGATCGCGGGTTCAATTCCAGCCGGAAGGCCTTGAAGTTGCATTTTTCGCAACTGGTCCCGGTTTGGTCTTAAAATGTATATATTCCAACACTCGAAATTTTCCTTCACCATATATCCTTAGAACCTCTTAAAATCTAGCTTGCTAAGTTTTGCTATTTTAATGACGACAGAATTCAGTGACATTTTATACGTAAAATACAACCAATTTCTCAGGGAATTTTGAAATGAAATTTTGCATGAATTAATAACTTGATCATTTGATAAAATAATCATCTAACTAAAATTACGTTCAGTAATCATTCACTTACCATGGGGGTAAAACGCCCGGTGTTACTATTGGGAGTCATACGGGTTCGTGATAATCTCCGTTGGAAGCGATTGTCTATGGCTTTCGTGGCATCTGGCGGACTGACATCCGGGCCATTCTGCAGCGGCACACTCGGCTTCTCAACAACATGCGTCGGTACTTGTAGCTTAGCAACGGACCTACGCCTGGAGCGCAATGCATTTCGGTTAGGATGGCTGATTTCATGTTCTTCTTTCTTCTCGATCACGGTGCTGGCGAAGTGGACACCGCCCTTCTTCTCGATGGTCGTCTGCGAGGTTTCGGTGACTCTTGTTTTACTACTGGTCACAATCTTCATCGCCGGCGAACCATTCCCCGGACCCCCCTGGTTATTGTTCGCGTCAATTTTCTCGAACTTGTTGCGAAATGCACTAACTCCCTTGGGATGGGTCCCAGGCGCCGTCACGGGAGCGGCCTTCTCTCTCTGCATCACATTGCTGAGCTTGTTCATGAGGAAACTGGTCGAAGGAGGTGGCTTCGCTAAGCTCCGTCGTCGACTTCGTAGCTCGAGAATGTTCGACCCGCTGTCGGTGCGCTCCATTGGTTTATCGACGTTACCAAACCGGACTTTCGGGTCGTTGGCTGGTTTCGAGTTGTTTCCATTGGAGCCCTTGCTATCGAAGTTTGTGGCAGGAGGTTTGTTTGCAACCTCCGGGGCATTGTTGTTGATACGGTCTTGTTCCACTTCCTTCTGCCTTTCTTCTCGTTTCTCCTTCAACGTACGCAACAGAGCCCGGATTTGCCGCCGCTCGGAGAGATCTCGCGTCGATTCCAACTAGAATAACGGGAGAAAAAAGGAAGTAAAAAAAGAGTAAAATCTGGGGAATGTAGCGAGTAAGATAAGGGATGACAGTTAACACACTTCGAGGTGTTTGGAATTCAGATAATAAACGCCTTTCAAGTGTATGATAAAGCATTTCAAACAAATCAGTATTTTAAGAGAAAATCGAGGCGAAAGTTGTCGAAATGTTATGCTAATTAATATCACATTTACAAACAACGTCTCGGTTATGATTTTCCTTTGTGTTTCCTCATGAATTATTAATGATTTGAGATATATATTTGTGAAATTCATTAATAATTCATGAAGAAAATTCAAAATAAATTAATATTTAATCAATATTTGTAACACAGATAAAGCATTGATTAATAAAACATCAATGTTTTAATAGTTAATAGACACTAGTGGCTTAACCTGGGCGTTTTATCAAAGTTAACTTGCTCAAACTGAGCTTTTTCGGAGTTAAAATAATTTATTTGTACAGTTTCTACAACTTCCAAATAAAGTATGTATTATATATTCTATTCATTTCACAAGTAAGATACTCGCGGCCGATCTGTATGGTCTTATAAACAAGTGAGAGATACGCGCTCGCCATTTTAAATGCCCATACAAATCGGCCGCTCGTATTTGATCTATTACTTACAAACCTTTTGTGAGAAATGGATCCCTGCCGCCGCCGCGAGATTATCACCCTCGCTTCGCTCGGTCGTTTCACGACTTCGCTTGCGAGCGGATAAACCTAACACAGAGGATTTGTGCATGGTGAGCTTTGAGCCTATTGAGGTTTGCTGAGTTTCCATACCATATCTCGATTGACTATGGTTTAACCATTGAGCTATAGACATTTTAATAAGCACAAAGTGCGTCAGTTTCCACAGCAGACTCGGCCTTTGAACTCTGTTGAGGACATACAAAACTAAAGCCAGCTACAATAAACTAAATTTAAATCCAAAAGGCTTGAGTTTGAGTTTAATTGCGGAAAATGACGCATTTTGATGACGCATTTTGATGACGCACGGATTCATCTTTTACGTATGAGTAAAAATCAACCCTTAGTATACCTGTTCTTAGCACGACATACGTATGCCAACAGTCAGCGTGTCTCGGTACATACGTAGATTATTTACATAAGGTGAATGATATGTTGCTATTGAGAAAATTGTTAGCGAAAGAGACATGAATAAGGTTATAAATATCCCACGTCAGAGTAGAACATTGCATACGAGATCACATCCTTTTCAACTTCCATGTGTAAAAACAGAAAGGTATAAGCGATGTTTTGTAAATAGATGCCTATATAATTTAAATAATTCTAAATATGATTAGTAATAGATAAAATACGAGCGGCAGATCTGTATGGGCAATTACAATGACGAGTGCGTAGCACGAGCCATTGTAAATCCCATACAGATCTGACGCGAATATTTTATCGTACTTGTGAAATGAACCAATGAACGATGCTATAGGTTTAATTAGTATTCATAACTTTGTTAAAGATCGTCCTAACCAGTTTTCAATCTTTATTGAGCTTCACAAAGTTATACATGTGACCAAAATACCACGCTGTGATTGTGGCTTAGCCTCATTAATTATTCATGAATTTCACAAGTTTAGTTATAGTTAGATATTATATTATAATATGCAATAATTTCTGGTTTTCTAATGTTGTAAACTTTGACGTTTGTTTATTATGTATTTAATAAAAACGACTATTATTATTATTATTACAAGGATAGTTTTTCTAACTTCTTTGACCTGTCCCTTGTTCATCGGATCTTGGTAATATATAAGTCGCAGACACAACACAACGTGAAGGGTGAAATCGCATTATTGTGTGATTATAAAAAACATGGAATGTGGTCACAAAAATAATATTTAGGTAACGTCTTACTGGTTCAACAGCTGCCTAACGTATAATAATATTAATATTTGAAATCAGCGTTATATGTTCAAGAGTCAACGCAATATTCGGAGCACACAGATGACGTAGGTTGTTGATGTTTGTCCGCATTTATTATTAAATCTAAGTCCTAAACAATGGGAAATGAGTCATTTGGGAATTCTTCAGACTCGATTTTAGTTTGTTTGTCCGCATTTTGGGTTTAAAAATAGAATCTGTGCGCTATTCCAGCCTAGCTGGTAAGCAGGTAAGTGCACCTGTCGAGACTACACGCGTGTAGGCTACTGCAGACGACAAAACTCCGGTGCAGGCTAAAAAGCATGCATAACACCAAACATTCCCACGGTAATTTTCAACAAAAAGAGGAAATCACATTTCCATGCTATAGCACAGGATGTCTTGAGGTGGGATTACATAGGTTTACATAAACAGGACGTGGTTTTATTAAAGACTGCTCAGCGATGAACGAACTTCCTGCAGATAATTAACATATGGGAAGAAATGGGCGAAAAGATATACAAGTGGCTCGATCTCTGGAATAAGCAACTTGCCTGAGAAAACGACTGCGCGCAGTATGCCATCAGTCGTGCGTCACCATTTGCCAACGAGCAGAGGTGACGCAGGCATAGAAACTTCCTCGTATGGTTAAAGACGCGTGGTTAACACGTGCTTCAGGTCATAGACGCACGGCTGGAAGCACATCATGCACGAGATACGAGATATTGGTTATTATATACTAGCTATAGATATCAGCTCATATTCCTATTAGACTATTAGTAATAAAAAAACCCTGAATGTTTTGCTAAAGTGAATGAACAAGAAATCAGGTATTTGTACTTGATAGAACAGCATGAAAATACCTAAAAATACCATAAGTGTCTATATTATAATTATAAAACAATTATATAATTTTCTCTCGTCTGCTATTAGCTCATATACGACTGGAGTTCATCGTATAATTGTTGAATATGCCATGAGTTTTTTAAAGGACCCACATGTGCGTCATATATTAATGTTTACATGTAGCTATAATATCAACCAACGAGCGTCGTGTGTCGCGCAGTCGCTAAACAAATTTCTCGGCCAATGCGTTGACTGTCGAGCAATGATAATTATGCTGATTTAGTCTCCTCCCGCAGGCAACTCTGTGGCTTCTTTTTCCCGAGTCAAATAGCTTCCAACGCTGTTTTGGCCATTTTTGGCGTGCCAGAGAAATGCACAGCCTTGGAAGCGATTTGACTCGGAAAAAACAAGCCACAGAGAGTTGCCTGCTGAGGAGGCTAATCCTCTATAATACAGGTTGTCCTATGGAATTCCAAGAATGATAATCAAATTTGATTGTTTTCATTTTGTTGCGTAGACTCAAAGTGGAAGGTCACAAATTGGAAAGTGCAAGAAATTGCAGGAATGTCATTTAGTCATTATAATAATAATCAACTCTATGACTATTTACAGCTGAGGGTAGCAGGTCCGACGCAGCGAAACACCGTTAGCTATGATCAAAACTACGTACTTGACATTGTTTATCAATCAGTGCATTCACCTATACCGTACTGGTATATAAAAGCGCAAGAAACCTCTGCGGAGGAGTGTCATCAGCGCCCTAATCTTTCAGAGACAATTAAGTTGGTCTGAAGGGGGATACGAGATATCTATAGGTTGATGTGAACAGCCTCGTATTCTCTCTTTGTTTTGGTTTCCCGTGCGTACAAGAGGTGCAAACGCGCGCGATATCAGTTTGCTCAGGTTTCTTAGAAACTTCGAAGATTTCAGTTCGAGGTAAACTGAAAAAGTAGGTCAAACCTTTCAAGTATACGACGTCAAAGACACGAGCTTTCTGTTAAATACTTTATTTTAGAATTCTCGTTTATCATCACAGCGGTCTCACAGTATGTCGCGAATGCTCCGGGAGATCTGTGGCTTGAAGGATGCCTGCAGGGGGCACCACCACACAACCTCCTCTGCGAAACCTGCCTCACACAATCATCGGAATACTGATCGATATTAAATCATTTTAAAACGCCACGTAATTATGCTTACACATTCACCCTACATTGTTTGTGTTCTTTTGTCTTGGGTTTTGTGTCAGTGAGGACTCTCTGTGCTACACCTCAAGATGCTGTTTTCCACATCATTTCTTTTCTTTCGTTTATCTAGTGAGCTGTCTGTTCATTTGCCAGATCCGCTGGTCATTTTGCTGAAAAAGTTAATCATGTCCCTACACCGAACATGCATGAATAATGTGACGACGTATAGAGACTTTCACCGAACACCGATATAAGACATATAAATAAGACATATATAAGACATATAACCAGCTGTTGTGGTCTAGTGGTTACCACACATGTCTATGATCTGGGAGACACAGGTTCGAATCCTGGGTCGGACCTCCACTCAGGGTCTTAAAAATAATTGAGGAGAAAGTGCTGCCTTTGCAATAATATCAGCAAATGGTAAGACTTTCAGGACTTCTCGGATAACGACCTTAAATCAATTGGGCTTCTAGCCTGTTGGGGTATTCCGTTCACCTAAAAGAGTGATAAATCTAACAAACTAAACTAAACTAAACTAAATGTAAAACGGCATCTTCTTCGGGACCATACGTATAATAGACACATCAAGAAGCTTTACAAGAACAAAAACCCTAACCATAACCCAAATAAAAACTCTAGTCCTAATCCTAAAATAAAGGAATACTAACCCTACTTTTAAACTCAACATTTCAATGATGTAATAATCTCTGTGTCTGGTCATACACGCCAAGAAGTCCGTAAAGCCTATATAGACAGAAGTTACTATCGCAAGGGAAGTGCTGCCTCAAAAGCCATCGGAAGCCTAATTCTTTATAATATTTCCAAAATGAACACTGGGATTCATTATATAAATTGTAACAGACATACTGTAGTGTGGCAAGGCTTTTGACTGCATGCAGTATACATACAATTATTATGACTATGACTATGTAGTAGCCTGCGTGCTGACGTAAAAATTATATTATACTATGTATAGTTGATGTTTGGTAAACAAATTTCTGATAAATCACTGCCACTAGTCCATAAATCATGCTTCTTTAATACTGTGGCAAAGTTATCAGTGGAATCTCAACCGGCTAGTGTCTGACATGTTATGGCAAAGCAAAGCGCTGACGAAATAAATACCAGAAATGGTATGTAACAGATGTTTCTGGTATTTGTTGATCCATTGTTTATATTGTCTAACTTTTATTGGAGTTCTTGTTGAGAATGCAATACTCTCTGTGACGTATTAGTTCATTGCACATGTCCACGACTCCACATATAATGTAGTTGTCGTTTGGGAATACACCACTGCAACCACTGTATTTTATTTTCCCAAAGAACTTGCACACAAATAATTTCCATTGTCCACTGAGTTTTCACAAAGTTGAGGTAAATAATTTCTTGAAGACAGTTCCATATAGACTATAGACATATAGTAGACAACAGTGGGGCGGCGTGCCCACCGGGAGATCAGATCTCAAACTGGTATGCCTTACATTTTCACAAGGCTATTTGGATCTGCCATCACAAAAGTGATCCCATTTGGATCAAGTCCAATATCTTAACGCGGTAATGTACAGCTAAACAGCGAAAGTTACAAAAATTATTGTACGTCTATTATATTGTAGTATTTCATTGCTTTACACACAACCAATGTTCCTTTATCAGACCTTGCTAGTTCTAGTTGCTCCTGTGCAGGAAAATTATGTTTTCCAGAATAGAGTGCGCGTGCAATGGACAGCGAAATAGATTTTCTTATAAAGCAATGCCGTGAATGAAGCTGTGCTCCAGCGATGATATCGCATTTATTTCGTTTATTTCTTGTCAAGCTTCCCTTATCGATCGTACACATGAACAAAAATTGTCAATTTGTATCGCACACTGCACTAGCAAATTAAACTTGTGTGTGTGTGACAATACCCTCATGCACTGCACACATTATTAGAAATGACATCTTGTGTATAATCACGTCTTGTTCCCGATCCAAGTTAAACCACTCTCGTTTGTATTCGACGTCGACTCAACCTCATGCTACGAGTTGTAGCGGTTTAGTACAAGGCCTAACTTGCGTGTCTTAGCAAAAGTCCGGATGCAAAGCAAGCTACCTCGGCCTTCAACGGCTCCGAAAGGTGTGAAGGTTCAGAAATGTCGGCAAAACAGGTCAAAAGATGGCGACGCAAGGGCAACATCACGGATTTCTTATATAACCTGAATTACACATCAGGCCGCAACCTCGTATAATCCATAATTATTGGCTACATGGAAGATACGTGTATGTAATTTACAGTGCAGAGCTGGTATACCTGTATATATTAATGCTACTTCATAAGCAAAACACAACAACACAATTAGTGTCTGGCTGTTGTCTGGCTCACGCGCTGAATATCGGAATATTAAACCGCAAGTGTTGACGTGTATGGTATAAAGCATCTCTAGTAGCAATTGCTTGTGAGGTCAAGAACATTCGTTGACCATCTTGTCTGCAGCCGTCAACAACGAGCCACACAGATAGCTGGAAAGATTAGGCAGCCAAGCCAGAAATACTCAACGAACGATACTCAAGAAACTATTTGAGCGGCATATTTCAGAGCCATTTAAACTGCTTATATAAACAAGCAAATCTCTTAATTACACGCCTGCCTAACAACGCCGCATTGTGACAGTCGCTTAACCCGCTCGCTAATTCACACCTGATTCTCTTTCTCTTGTTGTGTATACTTCGCAAACATTAAAGTGAATGTTAGGGACGACGAGAGCGATGTTGGCGACGCCATGACAGCTTTCATTGCGAAAGCACGCGTTTCAATCATATTTTTGAACTTATTTTTTCAAATTTGACCATTTTCCATGGCTGCCATTTAATGGTTTGTCGCCATTTGTTAAAAGAAACTGCAAGTTTGCAGTCTACACTACGCTAGATTTTTGGTTCGGCTCGAATACAAATGGTACCTGTACTAATTTTACCTGAACACGGGTAAAACTTGAGCTTGTACCAGCCTGCAGAAAATGTTCTGTAATTGTTGGGAATGCAGAATAAATTACAAACTATAGAAAAAGGTCGTTAGGAATCCCTTGAGATTCAATTTTGGTTTGTTTGCCTGACTTTTGGTTCTATAAATAGCATTAACGCGCTCCGTGGAGGCTCCTGGCAATCTGTGCGCAATATTCAAACTGCAGTTATGAACAGAAAGCTGCGAAATTTACGCGCATGAAAATATTTAACGAGATATCTCGAGAACCTTTGTGCTCTGTTCGTGCCTGAGTTCGCGCCTGAGTTCGCGGCGTAGTCTCGCTGGTGAACAGAAGGTTATAATGGCAGTAATATATAAGTGTTACGCTGCGTAGGTATAGTGTAGAAATACATATCAATTATAGCTCTATGGAGGTCAACAAAGTTCTAGCGCTCTTCGTCAGAGAGTGAAGCGTGAAGTGATGAAGATTTTGGTTTCTTTGAAAGCACGAATACCTGGAATTTCCCCTAGTTTGCTCTTAGTCCTGGTTTCGTTTGTTATTCAGTATCACGCGCAACGTTTTCCATGCTCCACATTTCGAAACATGTGCATGTGGATACCGATGCTACACGGATATTACAATCTGATTTAGTCGCCCGCCTGGCATGCGAGCGTAACCGGAAATTATAAACAATGATTCAAGGTTAGTGGTGCTAACATGGACTTTTCCTTATTCGGAGATTATCACAGACCAAAACCTGGCTCTTCAACTGGAGAATTGAGACGCACAAGAAGAGAACCATGCGCGTGGAACGAATCCCAACGAGATTCTATCTTCACTTATCCGGATAAAATCCCGGGGCAAGTTAAACCGTAGGCATTTTCCGTGTTTCTGTTGGTGGAGTTTTGCGTGCGTTTGATCGGTTTATCGGTTCATGCCATCCACAAAAGTCGTTCAAAAAAACGCGGATTATTTCGAATAGTTCGTAATCATCGTGGTGTTTTGTTTTTTCGTGTTTACTACATACCAGTTCTCCAGGGATCTCCGGCAAAAGTATACCCTGCTTGTATTTTCCAAGTACGATTGTACAGGAACGACAAACGTTTTTGATTTTATAACCAGCGGGAACGCTAGCTGAAAGTGTAATCAATGTTGACAACTTGCCATCAAGACTTGGCGACACAAACACTGATACTATTTAACTAAACAAAACATTCAACAAATCGCACGAACGTTTGCTTGCTGCAGGGCAAACGCTCGCGTTTTACTGTGTTTTTCGCGGACAACTATACGCTTGATGTTGTTGATGTATTGAAAACAGGGCTATACGATATTGCTTTGAGATTTGACGAACCTTTTAATTAACCCGCCGGAGCGAATAGGTTAAACAGACCTAAGTTTACGTTTTTTATAACGCCATATGTGAGAAAGAGACGGTTCTAAACTAATGCAAACTATAGTCGTGACGACTCTCTGGTTTCGACAAGAGATGTTTTTCTAAATAAATACGGCTATACTGTCGTCATAGTCCCAGAGTGGCAATCAATGCAAAATATGTAACATCAAGCAGACGCTAATGATCAATTTCACATTAACTTTCTTCCGTCATAAAATCTAAACATACACACACTAGCAGAAGTGCGAATATACAACACTCAGTAAGACAAAGTACGTCTACCTGTGACATCTCGGAGAACACTGGAATGGCATCGAACGAACGACAGAATCACACGTTTTCCCCTCTCTCGAGCGACCTTTACCAGAAACCAGATCACTAGACACAGCCTCTGATCTTCAACCAACCATGAAATTCCTTCTACAGTGGATACTCAAGGAAACCTTGCCCCGCGACCGACATGAGCATTTGCTCGTTTCGACTGGTCTTAACGGAGTTCGTTTGTAATCTTAGATATGTTCGACAACCACAGCCCCGGGGTGTATTCACGAACAGCAGAGTCTCAGTTTGAGTTCTGTCGCTTGAGCTTAAGCGACTCGTGATGGAAACAGAAACAGGGCGACTTGGCAGCAGAGCTGGACACGTTATTAGACAGCACCCACTTAGGTGATTGTACTAAGATGATTGCACATATATAGCTTTGATATAATAACAACAATCAATCAAGCTTTGGCAAAAATGGCTCAATAATGAGCTCATCGTTGTCGGCGAACAGAGAATATATCTCTCGAACAACTGACATTTCATTAACAACCACACGGGGATAAATACACCAGGGTTCTGACTCTTAAACTCGCAGCATTGTGGGTCTCAGTTTGTACATGCAATACACACCAACCTTGCGTCTCAATGTCGTTTCTTCGACCTTCATGTCTGCCAAGTCATTTGCACCCATTATATTTACGGTTCCTGTTTTGGAGTAACAACGAGTGATAGGGAAGCCCGCTGGCGATCTGCACTCGCCAAGTATATTTTAGTTATATGCCGTCCAGTCTTCTGCGCTAACGATAAGCAACCAACACCTCGATTTCAGCTGGGCTTTGTGCAGACACCGTGAGACCTGTAGCTCAGGACAATCTACGAAACAATAACACACTTGTCAGACGCGGACGGTAAACAATCTGCTAAAAGGCATTTAAATAGCCACTGGTTAATTATTATGTAAATTGTTCTGGCATTCATAAAGGACAGATGGTGAAAAGGTCACAAGATTAAGCTGCAATAATCACTAAGGTGGTCAATGCATGCTGCATATGCATGCACATGACGAGTTTTTCCGTGATCATTTTTGAAATAATGATGTACAAGCTATGGTACAAGCCTCTTGATGTTGTATATTTATGAACGGAATTTTACAGCGGAAATACTTTGCGCTGGATAACGTTCTGTATACATTTATCAACATGATTTATAGTGATTATATATTAAACGTGTTGTGCTGCGTAGGCAATGTAGAAATACAAATAGAATCCTGTAAAGTTAAGGTTGGTGTACTACCGAAATAGTGTGTATAGAAGGTCTAACGTTTCGAGCGAAGGACCTTCGTCAGAGAGTAAAAGTGAAGGTTGACTCGAGCTGCACGAACGCGCGCACCTTCGCGGGATTCGTGTCCGCTGCTCTATCAGTTGAGCTACAATTTTCGGTTATTAATTTTCCATCGACTTGGCAGTGGAGGTCATGTTGATAATTTTCAAGCAGCAAGAAACGCAGGTTAAAACCAAGCCAAAGATCGCTCTAGAATCATAAGATCGCTCCAGAATAATTTTAACATAGTGGGATATTACTGAGTCCTGACTGTATAGTGTCTTACCAGTTACCATAGCGAGATATTATCGACTGTTTACTGGGCAAAAAAGCAATCAAGCGGTTAACGCAAGTGAAGGTCATTTGGGAGAATTATTAAATGATTTTAGGTTTCGTACATCTTTCCTATGGCTTTCGTGTCGAAATACAGAAACTCGTTTTGAACAAAACAATTTTTCCTTACCTGAGATTTAGGTATAGTCGGCTTTAAGTTCCCTTCGTGTTTTTCTCCACAAGTCTAGAACGTAAAAAGAGAATTATAGAAAGGCGCTAATTTCCGTTCAAAAATCGGCAAGTTTAATTCTATTATATTTCATTACAGTGTACAAAACAGCGTGGATAATAGACAGTATTGCCATCCGATACTTACGTGTTGGGACAGAAGCAGCCCAGACAACAGGGACTATGTGTTTGCAGAGTTTGGCAAAGACGATGGCGATGGCCGTAATGTTTACGCTGTTATGTTTATAGTTATCACAAGTGCAATATTAATAACAAAGTATTTCCGTGTAATCTGAGTTTAAGATCCAGGTGGATTATTTCAAGAACTGTCGAAAAGCAAATAAGACAGTTGATGAAAAGTTTCGGCGGAATCAGCTTGGCACTGAATAATAATAATAATAAAAGACATTTCTATAGCGCACAAATTGACTAATGTTCTAGGCGCTTTACAGTACTATAGTAGAAATTTTACAATAAAACTATATAAAATTAGTAAACATTAAAAACTATTAAGAAACATTTGAAAGCAATGGGCGCTCGAGAAAACCAGTTACAATCATATTACGCAAATTCACTCGAGGGTCTAATGCTGTATTCGCGGGTTTTCGAGATTGCGCGCGAACGAAACGCCTGCAAAAACACTTATATCTCGGTACAAACATTCACATGAGGCAACTAATTATCATATTGTCCATAACACGAACAGATTGAGGCTTTGGTTTTGGCATGCGTGCAATCAAACAAACGATGTGTTTTTGTAAACATAGACATTCTTATGGGGATCCCTCCGAGAGAGCTATATAAATTGGGGCGCACGATAAGTTTCTCGAACACCTGCCGATATCATAAAAGTGTCCTTAATACCAAGGACTAATTTGTAACATTATAAGCGCGCTCTAGCCTTTGTCTGATAAATGAGAAAGGTCTTAAAATGGAAGAAACCCGGCGTGTAACGTTGTTGGTTTAACACCAGGGGGAAACTCGCCGAAACAGTGACTATTCACGCCGCTACCAATGGGTGGATGACAATTTGGGTTAAATTGACCTAATTTCAGGTTTTGCATGATTGCCATACCAATGTAATGCGACGTTACACACAGCGATAAGATTAATCAGATTGATTTGTTATGCAGGAGCAGTCAAGAGACTCTGACGAGGCCAAACCAAGCGACAAACTGATCGTATCAATTCAGCATATATATGCATGGTAAAAGGAGGGCACCGACGGAAGAAGTATGCTGAATTCCACTATATTCTAAGCAATTCGGACATACAAAGAATCTGTCGGACAGAAGACATAAGCGAGTTTGTCAAACGCCAACAACGAAAATATCTCGCCCATCTTGCACGACAGCCAAATAAGACATTAACAAAGCAACTGCTTTTCAACAGCAACAAAGCAATCAAATCTGGAAGACAGATAACTCTGGAGAGCGCAGTGCTGAACAATTATGAACAATGCACTGCAGATAATTTTTACAAAAAAGCTTTGAAAAGGGATTATTAGAACTGCGGCCTACTCTTCTGAGTTTTGGCCACTCGATGTCTGACAATGTTGGACAGAGCTAAACAAAATGATGTGATACCACATGCACAAAGGGAAATCAAACCGATTGCCTGCAGTAGCAGTGGTTATACATGTATATAAACTAAATGACTTTCGTTCAACGACATTGCCTCCTTGACAATTTAGCACGTGCCGAAGCCATGGGTGTGGGATGATTGAATGAATAGGAAAGATGATTGAATGGCATGGAGCAACGGATGAACGGGAGATGCATAACTGATGATGGAGATTGGATGCATGTGTAAGGGCGTTAATAGATAAAGGTGCATATATCAAAAAGTTGGTGCACTGCCAAAATAATCAGTATAATGATATATATATATAAAGGAAATATCTAACGTAATTATATCTTTTAGTATATTGATTCATCTTTTAACACCACCTACGCAGCGATCTACTTTTATTTCATCACAAACTATTCATAATTTAAATTTAAGAAGAAAAGATACATGGCTGTCTAATAAGTATAGTTGTAAATCGGATACAACATCGTCGTGATCTAGATAAACTTTTCCTTTGATCTTTGATTTACTCAGATAAAATATGGCTTAAATCACCAAAATAGTCGGTATCTGTTTTTAGGATGCATTCTTAGTTTAAGTTCGGCTCAGCTTGTTAATCCTATATATAGCTTGGCTGCTCATATTGTATTTATTAATTAACGGATGTATATATATGAAATGCCAAATATTATACTTGTACCACTATATATACAGAACTCGTGACTAGGCTCTCGACAACGGCTTCCGTAGCTCAGTGGTAGATCGCAGGGTCAATTCCAGCCGACTGGAAGTTGCATTTTTCACAACTGGTCCCGGTTTGGTCTTAAAATATATATATTCCAACAATCGAAATTTTCCTTCACTATAAATGCTTACATAGACCAAGGTATAGGCTATATAGTGTCTATATAGTGTCTATATAGTGTCTATATATATAGACACCATATAAGTGACTGCCCCAACCGGGAATCGAACCCTTGTCTCCGAATCAACGTTTCGGCGGTCTGACCTTTGAGCTGATGAGACACGGTCAGAACAGTCAGTGATTTGCCATATACATATTAAATTTTTTCACATATTAAATTACCATATACATATTAACACTTACACTCACTCTATACTTACCGCTGTGGATGGTAAGGTGCAGACATGGACCCTGATCTTAATTGTTACTTGGATTCAGGTCAAAGGCCATGTTTTGGTCTCCAGCCTTGAGCCCTGACCTGTCCACCTTGAAGGGAGGTACCTGTTTTATACCTGCCCTAGCTTACTCTCCTCAGGCCCTGCTCGTTCCTTTATTGCTAACTTTGGTTAATGCATAACCTCATTTAAATTAAACTTTTTCCATATATGTATTTGACAATATTAAATCCTCTCATATACCAATTAATTATTATTAAAGCCCTCTGTATACAAGAAGTTGTGTACCGCTTCGCTACTTTGGGAAGTGCGCTCGAGAGGCCTTTCTCCACATTATGGTTAGATGCGATGTCTGCCTGTTGGTGTTAAGTGAAAGCGGCGAATTTAATATGTATATGGGAAATCACTGACTGTTCTGGCCGTGTCTCATTAGCTCAAAGGTCAGAGCGCCGAAACGTTGATTCGGAGACCAGGGTTCGATTCCCGGTTGGGGTAGTCGCTTTTTCCATATATGTATTTGACAATATTAAATCCTCTCATATATCAATTCAATATATATATATATATATATAATAGAATCGTCAGTGTCTACCATAAAACAACAAAAATTGCGAAACATATGCTCATCGTAGCAATTATGTATTCAGATAAAATTAAGAAACTAAGAATACCAACTTGAAAAAGTTGATTTAATTGATCCAACTATTCAAAAGTCTTCTGTAGGAAGACCCGACACTGTAACCTCAAATAACTTTCGACAACCCTCAGTACCTTCCTTCTCAGACACTAGCCTTAACCAAAAAAATGAAAATCTCAATCCTGGCGCTGCCCTAGCCTCCTCCCAGGCAACTCTGTGTCTTGCTAGCTACAACGTTTTCAGTCTGTAATGTTTTGGCAGAGCCAAGAAAGAAATAAGAGAATGGGCCGAGCGTAAAATTCCCCCCTCCCGCCTCCCCTCGCGCTCTTATACGCTATCTTTTACTCTTATTTCTTTCTTTGGCTCGGCCAAAACATTATCGACTGAAAACGTTGCAGCTAGCGCTGCGGTAATGACTAAAGAGTATGGACGAGAGGTAGTGGCCAATATTTATCAATTATTGAAGAGGTTTCGGCTTCGGCAGGTAACACAAACTGAGGCCTTGATAATTCTTCTTATCATGCAAAAACCGAATTCAATAATTGTTTTATTATTTATTTAAAAGATTAACTTTATCAACTATTTAACAACTGCATCGTTGGAAAACGTGATAGCGTGCAATATTAGTTTTTCATATTGCACCAGGTGACGTCAATCGTGCAATAATCTTTTGTCATATTGCACCATTGATGTCACAACTCCATATTTGGTAGGGCAATGAGTTGATATGACGATTTCACCGTTGGCTGTTACGATCACGAATTCTTTTAAATAAATAATAATAAGATTTATGTTAGGGTAAGGTATTAGGATTATGGTTAGGTTAAGGTTAGTATTAGGAAACCAGCTTAATTACAATTCGTAGGCAGAATGGCGGCCATCTTGAAACCTATCTCCCGTCCATACCCTTTAGCCACGACCAGAGCGCCGCCCCTGATATGTAGACGGACAAAAAGTAATGATAGATCGTTGAATGGACCAACGGACGGCTGATGAACAGATGGATAAATGAATAAATGAATGCATGAGTGGATTGGATGGACCGGTAGATGGGTGAACGAGAATATGGATGGCTACGTGGGTGTGGGCCCCGGTGCGCGAAAAACTGATTTGGTTCTCCCTCCCACCAAATATCGATGTATGTAGGGGGTCCGGGCGGATTCTGCTCCGGAAAATATTTGAATTTAGGGTTTCTGAAATGGCATTTCCTGCATTTTGAGAGCACTTCTGAGTAAAATCTAAAGACTACAAATCACTTTTTTGTAGTGTATCCATTATTTTTAAGAAAATATTATTAATAATAGCACCAATAATAAAAAGAGGCTGTTTGCCAGATGAGCCCCTCGGTCTATGGGCCCCGGTGCCTCTCTCATCCGCAGAGGCTTCTTCTGAGAGGGGACTCCATCGCTCCTTCTTAGATAATAGCGGTTCCCATCTCAGAGATCTGCACGCAAAGAAGCCTCTGCGGAGTAGAGAGCCCCGGTGCGGAGGAGAGAGCCCCGGTGCGGAGGAGAGAGCCCCGGTGCGGAGGAGAGAGCCCCGGTGCGGAGGAGAGAGCCCCGGTGCGGAGGAGAGAGCCCCGGTGCGGAGGAGAGAGCCCCGGTGCGGAGGAGAGAGCCCCGGTGCGGAGGAGAGAGCCCCGGTGCGGAGGAGAGAGCCCCGGTGCGGAGGAGAGAGCCCCGGTGCGGAGGAGAGAGCCCCGGTGCGGTGCATCGTTTGCACAGCCGTAGTTCCGCCACCGGCTATATATGCACTGAAGTGTGTGTTTGCACAGCCGTAGTTCCGCCACTGCCGGCTATATATGCACTGAAGTGTGTGTTTGCACACCCGTAGTTCCGCCACTGGCTATATATGCACTGAAGTGTGTGTTTGCACATGCATGCGTCGGTGTATTTATGCATGATGCATGCGATGTTTCAGCTGGTTTTCAAGAACTGTGTATTTTTTCTTGATATTATGTACAAAGCTATACAAAACTGGCGCTAGAATTGAATCCAGTTTTTTCTCGTTGCGCTGTGCAATGAGAATAGCGTTATCAAGCCACGGCTTTTGGCGTTTGTTGAAGATTGAATCCACCACCGGTAAAGCGTGGACCATCTGTTCTCTGTGGTGCAAATGGTGGTAGAGCTGCCTGTTGGAGATTTCTTTCTCGCTCTCTGTAAAACAAAGTCGGAACAGGAAAGATTAGTGTATTCTAAAAAAGTTATTTGTCTCTTAAGATCACTGAGACTCTGGTTCACACTTTTGTACAGCTATCTAGTAAACAGGTATCTAGTAAACAGCTATCTAGTAAACAGCTATCTAGTAAACAGGTATCTAGTAAACAGGTATCTAGTAAACAGCTATCTAGTAAACAGGTATCTAGTAAACAGGTATCTAGTAAACAGGTATCTAGTAAACAGGTATCTAGTAAACAGGTATCTAGTAAACAGGTATCTAGTAAACAGGTATCTAGTAAACAGGTATCTAGTAAACAGGTATCTAGTAAACAGGTATCTAGTAAACAGGTATCTAGTAAACAGGTATCTAGTAAACAGGTATCCAGTAAACTTGATAATTATAACGCTGTTTTTATGGACTTGTCTTATTGATAGATGTTAATTTTTAAAATTACTACGCCAATAAACGTATGAAATGATTCTGTTAAGAAGACATTTACCGACCTTACAGTACGGGCTTTATCGACTCTAAAACACTCGGCTATCGCCTCGTATTTCACCTGACCGCTTAGATCTGGCTGTATAAGCGCTCTATAAACTTATTAAGTTATTATTACTTGGGCTACTGTGGTAGCACTGAGTCTTGGTTTAGACAGCCTTTATGTTTTATTTTCCTTTCTATGTCGCGACAATGGCTGACTCAGCAGTTATACCCTACCGATAGGCTTTTTACTATTAAGAGGAGATTTTTTAAAAAGTCGCGTAATTTTTGTCAAAAGTGCTCAAAACTTTCCTACTTAAAATGCCGTCATCTTGGAAAAATCAATGTTTTTCACTGCCAGCAAGAGAAAGTCTATTGGGGGGGGGGGGGGGGTAATGAGACTGGACTTCTGGGGGTGGCGCATCCCCACGGAAAATTTTGAAATTAGGATCTCTGAAATAGGATTTCCTGACTTCTGAGAGTAATTTCCAGAAAGTTTTGAGGGATCTAAACTAGCAAGAAATCCCCAAAGCAAAAAAAGTTTACTTTAAAGTTTACAAAAAAAGTTTACCACCACTTTAAAAAGTGTTTATGAAACGAAAATTAAGTTTTAGTGACTTAAATGAACTTCTAAAATAACGAATAATTGTAATTTAGTGATCTTTCATATCTCACGTCGTTCTTGAGATATTTAGACTTTTGTGGTATACAAATAAGTAACCACCGACGTCACGAGGTTTTTACAGGTTTTTAGAAAATCAGGAATATCTTTGAGATTATTCGACAAAATCACTTGAAACTTTGCACATTAGCACACTTGTGAAACTTAGCATCATTGCACGAAAATAGCGATGCCAAATTAATTTACTCTGATTTCTAATTACTTGATTTTCTGAAAATTTGCAAACCTCGTGATGTCGGTGGTTATTCATTTGCATATCACAATTGTCTAAATATCTCAAGAACGACGTGAGATATGAAAGAGTTCTAAATTACCATTCCTCATTATTTTAGGAGTTCGTTTAAATAACTAAAACTTAATTTTCATTTCATAGGCACTTTAAAGCATCTCTTCAAATATTCATAACTACATGCATTTACAACATACTCAATATTACCATCACAGCAATATGTCTACACCAAACCATTCATAAAATAACCTTCGCTTTGCCGTCTGAGACTGAGTAGGCTCAATGGTTAGATCGTCCTGCACCGGCGTTCTAAGCTCAGTTATTAAGCTCAGACTATCGCTAATCTTGGGTTAAAATTTAATCGGCTCTTTTGTTTGGTATGTTTAACAACTTTAGTTCAACTTTCGTCACTTTGTGCTGACTTGAGTTGCCGAGAACTACTTTATAAGGGCCCCCATGAGCCGAATAGTCACAGACACAAGAAAACCACTTACTTAGTCTGTTGCTCTTTACGTTTCTGGAGGTAGTATTTTTTCTTGGCTTCCTGTAGTTCTTTCGATAATCTTTCTAGTTCATACTTGTATTCTTTTACCTGAGCTTCGTACATGTTTAGTTCAGACGCCATGCTTTTCATTTGTTTCGTTTTGTCTTTTGAAGTTTGCTGATACATTTGCAGTTGTTCGGCTACTTCGGGTCCTGGCTGGCGGGCCAAAATCTGTTTCAATTCCATGTATAATTTTTCCTTCTCCTGAATCAAGAGTTCTTTCTCCACCACCTACAAGCAGAGAATAGTAAACTACAATAACTACATAGAACTCGTGGCCAGGCTATCGGCAAGGTCTCCGTAGCTTACTGTTGTCGATTAAAGCGCTGGTATAAATTCCCAGGATCGCCAGCAGCTCGATTGAAGAATAGGAAATGCTAAATTGCTAACCTCTTCCGTTTTTTGGATTAATCTTTTCTGCAAAGTTTGTATTTTTTGAATCATTTCATATGTGCTGGGATCACTGCCCTAAAAGCAACCAAAGTTGTGAGCAATTTTAAAAACGAGAAAAGAGCAGTATGTCTATCGAGAAGAAGTTAGACAAAGAGGAGGGGAAAAGAAGAAAAGAGAGAAAGAGGAAGGAAGAGGAGGGAAGATGAAGGAAGAGGATAGAAGAGGACGAAAGAGTAGGGAAGAGGAGGGAAGAGGAGGGGAGGGAAGAGATGGAGGGGAAGAGGATGGGAGAGCAAGGAAGATTAAGGAGGAAGAAAGAGAAGGAAGAGGAGGAGGAAAGAGGAGGGAGAGAAGGAAAGAGGAGGAGAGGAGCAGGGAAGGGAAAGAAAAAGCGACGATGGAAAAGGACGGAAGAGAAAGGAATAGGATGGGGAGGAGAAAAAAGGAAGAAAGAGGAGGGATGAGGAAGGAAGAGGAGGGAAGAGGGAGGAAGAGTATGGGAAATGAGGAAAAAGGAAGGAAGAGGAAGGATATGGGAGAGGAGGAAAGAAGAGAAAAGAAGAGGAAGAAAGATGATGGAAAAGATGATGGGAGAGATGAGGAAGAAAGAGAAAGGAAGAGGAGGGACGAGGAGGGATGATGGGAGAGCAAGGAAGATGAAGGAAGAGAATTGGAGAGGAAGAGGGGACGGAAAAGGAGAGGAAGAGAAGAAAAAGGGACGAAAGGAGTGAATGAAGTGACAGAAGGAAAATTCTAGAAAAGGAACGAAAGAAAAATATATATCAACGAAAGAAAGCTGGAAAAACATGGTTAGTTGAAAACAAACAATGAGGGAGGATGCTAACTTCCAATTTTCTCCAACGGTGGATATTCATAGGATTTTCTAGCTCCTCTTCGAGAGCTTTGCAGCGTGTTCTCTCCCTGAGGAGTTCACGTTGAGCATGATACACCTCGCGCCTGGAAATAAAATAATAACAAAGTATGAAAGGGAAGTGAGGGAGAAACGGAGGGAGAAAGGGAGTGAGGGAGAAACGGAGAGAGTGAGGGAGAGGGAGTGATGGGATTAAAGGAGTGAGTGAGGGAGAAAGGGAGTGAGAAAGGGAATGAGAAAGGGAGTGAAGGTAGAAAAGGAGTGAGGGAGAAAGAGAGTGAGTGAGGGAGAAGGGGAGTGAGTGGATAAACGAGTGAGAGTGAGAAAATGAGTGAGAAAGGGAGTGAGTGAGCGAAAAAGGGAGTGAGTCGATAAGCGAGTGAATGAGGGAGAAAGGGAGAGAGTGCAAGTGGATAATCGAGTAAATGAGTGGATAAAGAGTAAATGAGTGTATGGGTAAGAGAAGGAATAATAAATTATTGAGCGAGATGGAGAGAAAGTGAGTGAATAAAATGCAATACATGCAAGCTGGAAATAAAGGTTGCCTATACCTTAAATCTTCAATGTTCGCCACGTTTTTAGTTAGAATTCCTTTTTCGCGACGTAATTTTTTAATCTCTAATTTCAGTAATCTTATATCTTCTAAACGTTGACGATACTGAATCTCTCCTACAAGTAAACAGAATGACTATCATTCATTTCACAAAAGGGCATACAATGTTGAGAAACTGATATTATGCTAGAAACTGTTTATATTATGTTACGAACTAGATATGAGTCACGTGAGTTTAGTTGTAGATCACGTGGGACAAACCGGACAAGTTATTGATTAGGACAAGATTGTATGTTTTTACATTGTATGTTGTAGTCTGTTATGTATGTCAGTATGTATGGTTTAGATCAGTCAAATAAATATTATATGGTCCTTCGAGCCGGATACAAGATTGAGAAGATGTCCTCCACTGTGAAGAGGACGAAAATACGACAAGGACATCGAGCATACGCAACGAAGATCTTTGGAAATGTGAGAGATTTAACAGAAGAATATGACTCAAGCAACGAAAACAAATTGAAACAACTAAAGATATCATTACAAGAGAGATTGCTACTTTAAAGTCTTTGGATGAAGAAATTCTTGATGCGCTCGAAGATGATGATTGATATTACCGCAGAAATAGAGGATTCTGGAAAATTTAGCGAGCACATTCACGGAGCTATCGTAGAGATTGACAGTTTGTTGTCAACAGACCACGCGGGAAGGATGAGGACCCAATGAAAATTGTCATATAAATATTTGAGCACATAATTATACATGCCTTTGTTGAGGGTTGATTGTTGTATCTTGATCTTTTCGTACAGAAGAGCTAACTCATCGTTACGTCGAACAAGTTGAGTACCAAGAATATCCCTTTCGTTTATGACCTACAATACAATGAGATATTGAGGTATAAACATATATAAGATATATACACACATATAGTATTGTATACATGCAGAAACACACAAATACACATATCCATACCTATTGATACCCACACACATACCATGGCATAACACATACCCATACCCATACGCATACCCATTATGCCCATCCCATCCATACCACACCACACCACACCACACCACACCCTTACCAATATCCATTGCCATACGCATACAAATATCCATACCAATAGTGGGTCCCCCAATACCCACCTCCATACCCATAGCGACCCATCTTATCCTCACCCCATACTCACAGTGATCCCATCCCCACCTCCATACCATAACATACCCACCTCCATAGTGATCCCATCCTATCCCCACCTCCATCCCCATAAACATAACTTTACCCACTACTCATCAAGAGCTGACACCATATGGTATAAGCAAGCAGCGATACTCAGTCTGATGTCTCGTACCTGATCGAGTTCCTTTTTCTGTCGCATTCTTTCTTGATCAGCTTCAGAGATGATTTTTAGTAATTTTCTCTCTTCTGATTCCTGTTGTTCAATGTACGCCTTTGACTCGCCTGCTTCTTGTTTCATTCTCTGCAATTCTGCTTTCAATGCGTCCTTTTCCTTCTCCACTCGCTGGTGTTCAAGATGCTCTTTCACAAGGGCGGATTCCTTGGCCGTGATCTCTTCTTTCAGTTGATCAATTTGGTGGTTCATGATCTTCAATTTTCGTTTCATTTCAGTGATCTCATCTTGAGATTCAATCAAGTTCTTGCTGTACAGATTCCTATCACTTCGCACAGCTTCATAAAGATTCTGTAAAATAGAAAATGGAAATGTTAACCCCAGATCAAACGACGATGAGTTTAGATGCAAATCTCGCCCTTGTTTGACTGTTAACCGTGACGTCATATGAGAGCATCGGAGAGGCTGTGTTGGTGTTGTTATAGTTGTTGACTTGTTGTTGTTGTTGTTGTTGTTGTTGTTGTTGTTGACTTGTTGTTGTTGTTGACTTGTTGTTGTTGTTGACTTGTTGTTGTTGTTGACTAGTTGTTGTTGTTGACTTGTTGTTGTTGACTTGTTGTTGTTGTTGA
The DNA here is from genome assembly GCA_035772405.1 of Chrysogorgia sp. JL179-B06. NCBI lineage: Eukaryota > Metazoa > Cnidaria > Anthozoa > Scleralcyonacea > Chrysogorgiidae > Chrysogorgia > Chrysogorgia sp. JL179-B06. The sequence continues at coordinate 451,367 of JAYKKM010000237.1, forward strand.
CTTGTTGTTGACTTGTTGTTGTTGTTGTTGACTTGTTGTTGTTGTTGTTGTTGTTGTTGTTGTTGACTTGTTGTTGTTGTTGACTTGTTGTTGTTGACTTGTTGTTGTTGTTGTTGACTTGTTGTTGTTGTTGACTTGTTGTTGACTTGTTGTTGTTGTTGACTTGTTGTTGTTGTTGTTGACTTGTTGTTGTTGTTGTTGACTTGTTGTTGTTGACTTGTTGTTGTTGTTGTTGACTTGTTGTTGACTTGTTGTTGTTGTTGTTGACTTGTTGTTGTTGTTGACTTGTTGTTGTTGTTGACTTGTTGTTGTTATTGACTTGTTGTTGTTGTTGACTTGTTGTTGTTGTTGACTTGTTGTTGTTGTTGACTTGTTGTTGACTTGTTGTTGTTGTTGACGATAGCAACAATGACAGTTTGCTCACAAATACAAGTTTTTCATTTCAGGTTAGATTGTTTAGCAGATATAGCACTGAAGAAATTCATCGCGCGATTCTCTAGTTTTCAAACGGTTCTTTTCAGAAGGTTTATTCCATATCATATACGTTTTCAACATTTCTTGTATACAAACTAATTTAGCATACTATTTTACCATGATTTCAACATAAGTTTCAAGGCTCCTTAAATAACTAAGAGTTACATAGTTTGAATTTAAGAAATGTTTCCATAGAGTTTTAGTAGAAACTGACCATGGTCCATTACAAATGCTGCATTCTGATTGGCTTGATGGCGAAACGCGCTCAAAACAATCATTATGGCAGAAAACTCTCGTTTTGGGGAGGTTTCAGATGAGTTTTTGGATAATTTTTTTAAGAATGCATTATGTGTAATAGTCCACTAATTTGTTTTTACTGAAACAATTTTCTCGCTCATAACGAGCCAGCAGGGCGAGAGTTTCCACGCTATTTCGAGTTCTCCCAAACTTTCACGAGTGTTTCTATAACGTATGGGAACACGGAAAGATGTTTTCTATTTCTTTTATAAAATAACACTGAGGAAATAAGTAATAAGACTCTTTTATTAAAATGACGAAAGTATACATTCTCCACAACGTCGTCGGCTGCTCAAGTGAACATAAACGCTCTTAACTGTGAAGAAAAGCATCCAATCTTCTCGTTTTTCTTCTTGTTGGCTGTCACAGAACATATTTATCGACATTTTAGCTGTTTGTGAGCAAAGGTTCGTCTTACAGTCCATTTTATAAAAATGGCGGGAAAACCCATGTTTTCCATCGAGTTATAGAAACACGGCTTTCAGCCAATCAGCGCATACGTTTTTTAATTAGTTATTTTATAAAAACATATAACAGTACCTGCTGTTGTTTGAGTTTAGTTTCTGCTTCAGCTATTTTCTTTTTGTAGTCAAAGATTTGCATTTCTCGTACTTTCACGTCCTCCATGTGCTGTAGAACTTTTTGTGTGAGTTCTCCGGCTTCGTTGATGTATCTGTCTCGTTCCTTCTCTAGCTGGAAGATAATTTTGCGTTGTTTCTGGGCTTCGTCCTTGTAGTTCTACAGAAGGATATAAAATATACTTCAATACAAGAATACAGAAAAAAACATCTGTATACTAACTAGTACGTGTACTGTTCTAAGGATTTATGGTGAAAGAAAATTTCGAGTGTTGGAATATATACATTTTAAGACCAAACCGGGACCAGTTGCGAAAAATGCAACTTCAAGGCCTTCCGGCTGGACCAGTGCTCTGACCACTGAGCTACAGCGGCCGTTGCCGAGAGCCTAGTCACGAGTTCTGTATATATAGTGGTGAAGAAAGTAAACGTCTTCTTTCGTAGCGTTGGGAAAAGTATGATTTATTTAGAGTCGATGACGCAGGATAAGGTTGCCCTAGCCAGATTCTCATGTTTTAAGCGCTATACTATTCAGTTTATTACTCTTAGGTGAACGGAAAACCGCCAACTGATAGGGATTCCGAGCCGGCCTACGACGTTAAGGTCGTTTTCCGAGAAGATCCGAAAGTCTTACCATTTAATTGGTGATGGCCCAAAGGCAGCACTTTCTCCTCAATTATTTTAAGACCATACAGAGTAATGCACGTCCGACAGTCGGTGAAAAAGCAGATGGATATAAAAAGCATGCTCTATTTCCATTCAACAGCACGAGAAATAAGATACAAAAGTCGGATAATAATAATTTATTAATAATAATAATTTATTAATTTATAACGCGCAAATTCAACAAAGTTGGATATCTAAAATATAAAAAATGAAAAAGATGAATAAAATGCTTATCTAAAAAGAAATGTTTTGAGAGACTTTTTAAAAAGAGGTAGTAGTGTAATCGACCTAAGTTGCATTGTAATATTTGGCATTTCACTCAGTGTAGATTGAACTACATGTTCTAAATATATTTATTTTTTTCCGGTCCGTATCCTACCAAATATTGCTTTCTGATTGGCTAACGAGCGGTCCGTATGAGCCCATACGGACCGCTCGACATAATTTCGGTTTTAAATGCGTTTTACACGCCGTAAAATATTCTAAAAACATATCAAAATGAATTCAAACGAGATTGAACATAGTGAAAGACATATATAAATGAGCTTTTTTATCCGAAAAGAGACTTAATTCTCAATTTCCTTTGACGAAGGTAAAAGCACAGACTTTCCTTTTTTGTTCACTGACTAGAAATATTGATGACGATCGGCAAAAAAATAAGCCAGGGTATGAAGGAAAACAATGGTCTCAAAAACGTCCCTCGGCCCGTTTTTGAGACCTCGGGAAATATTTCTCCATACGGACCTCGCAGCCGGTAAATAACATATATATATTCCTACACTCGATAAGTTGCATTGGAAGTGTGTTCCAAAGTTTCGGTGCAGCAGCTGAAAACGACCAGTCCCCAAGAGTTGGTAGTGTTCTCACAGATGGACAAAAGAAGTAATTCATTGTTTGATCTAAGACCGTAACTACATTTAGGTTTAACAAGGACTCTGAAATATACTTAGGAGCTAGTCCATGAATCACTTTGAAACTAATCGTAATCGTGAGAATGGTTTCCCAACTTTTGGCTATATCGCGTTTCAAAAGGCCGGATGCGACACAGGCTAAACCTATCCGACCGGACAGATGTATTTCACAGAAAGAAGAAAACAAAAGGCTACTCACCTGTATTTCTTGTTCGAGGTTTTTTCGCGTTTGTTCGTTTAGGCGGACAAGACCAAGTTGTTTTTGGGTAGCACTGGCGGCTTTTAGCAAGTTCTGTATAAAATATTATAGCGAGTACATTAAGGATATGTGGTGGTGATATCTGGAATTATAATTACTGTATACACACAACAGTTCACGACAAACCTTATTCAATATATCTCTCTCACGAACAAGATCATCAATGACTTTCTTATCTGCTTCAGTTTGCTTCTTACTTAATTCCAGTTCTATAAAAATGTAATGGTTATAATTACTTGAATTGAAATAAGTATAGGTAATCACATGATAGCGACTACAATTAAGGATTTACACTACTCGGATATTTGAATAGTCAAATATCACGAGAGTAGTGTAAATCCTTAATTGTACGAGCAATATCATTATATATCATTACTTGTTTATTATATGCATGACAAATTTTATCCACCATTTTGTTTGTTTTGGGAAAATCATTAATTATACTGCATTGTACTCTTCTCAACCAACCAGAATGCAGTGATTTTGTCATGCGTATAACAAGTTAAATTAAAATGAAAGAAGCAATGAACATGTGAATCGAACATATTTTTGAGGTACAAATCAAGAACTCTAAATCACTAAATGGTTGGTGCACTGCCGAATTCTAGTGTGTAGGTGGCCTAACATTTTTTCTGACGCTATAAACTTTCTGACGCTAGAACGTGTGCAAAAACGAGTGTTATCCATTTACAAGAAGACGAACTATAAGCTAAGTGGTCTTGTCACCTTATATGACAGACGTAAGAACGCATGTATGAAACTGTTCACTGACTAATTAACAAAAACTCAGATCATAAGCTCGCGCGTTTTTTACCCCCAAGAATACCTCGCGCTATAACCTGAGAAAGGCCGCGTGAGTTTGCACTGTGGTAGCCGAGTCTAGGTTTCGGCAGTGTTTTTGTGTTATTTTTCACGTCGTGAGAAATGGGCGACCCAGCAGTTATACCCCAATCCATTGCATCACAGTTCCCTACGCAGGCAAAAGTAGTGTGTCCGTTGTGTACATTTGTTTATCCTCAGCCCCTACCAACCAAACGTAAGACATAAAGCTTGTGCAGGGATCAGTCGCTACAATAGTTAAAGAGTGAGTGCTAACTGTCAACCATCGCGATAACGAAGTGTTTTGAAGTGCTTCGTTGCCAACTTGACGTGGTAAATACTCCGGAAATTCGCTGAATCTTCTCAGAAAACCCTATAGAGGCTTTCTTATTCAACCACAATCCAAATACGTCGACTCCGAAATTGATTTTTTTGTTTGAACCTCGTCACTTGGTCTTCTACGCTTCGCGTTAGTCAAGGCTGACAAAATTCGAAACGAAAGTTAAGAAACCGTCGAGTTTTGTGAAAAATGCAGAAATAATTACTTTGATCTAAGGTATGTTTTCTTTCAATTAAAAGACAAAATGATTAATTTATATCAAGGATTTACAAGATATTTACGAATGAGTTCACCAAGTGAATTTCGTGCTTCGAAAAATAGATGACCGAGTCACCGAGCGTGCAATGCGTCACGGTTGACACTCACTCTTTAAGGTACGTTTACACACTGCGATTAATCTGGCCGATTTGTGGTTTAGATTCATGGTAAGTAAGGAAAATAGGAAGAACAGTAAGGAACAGTTTCTCGTTCTTAACATGCATCTAAACCATAAATCGAGGCGATTAATCGCAGTGTGAAAACTCAGCTACAATGTAGACACACATTCACAGGGATAGTTAAAAGGGATGACTGCAAAAGTACCTTTCTGTTTTTGTTTGGCCTTTATTTTTCGTTAAGTTAGGGTTAGGTTTAGGTTTAAGGTTAGGATGAAGGTTAGGGTTGAAATTAGGATTAGTAGTTCTAGAAGATGTGAAGGTCTTTTTGAGTCCTCCCATTTAGCCTTCATCTACATTCACAGCTACATGTTACCAATGTAGACTGTCTACGTGAACTAGATGGTACCAAGTCCCAAAACAAATTGACTAAACAAAATTGATATCTACCTTTCTCCAAGCCACCAATCTGGCTTTTCAGAATCTCTTTCTGTTGTTCAACTTCTACTTTCTGGTCCTCAGTTGTGCGTAGTTTTCTTTGTATCGTCTCTCTCATTTTTGTCAACCGTAAGCTGTCTTGCTTCATGTTGCTAATCTCGTCTTCTTTCGACTTCAGTTCCAACATTTTTTGTCCATTCTCCGTCGCCAGCTGATCGCAGTTCAAAAGTTGACTTTCAAAATCCTGTTGGACTTTCGTCAGACGAGTGTTGAGCAAGTCGTTGTCTTTTGTAGATTTTTCAATCAGAATCTACAAGTCATGGATAATATATATATATATATATATATTCATTCAATGAGTGTATCAGTACTTATGAATATTGTCAATATATGTGTATGAAGTAATTAGATCCAATCTAGTTGGAAAATGTTCTTTCTTTCTGTCTGTCTGTCTGTCTGTCTGTCTGTCTGTCTGTCTGTCTGTCTGTCTGTCTGTCTGTCTGTCTGTCTGTCTGTCTGTCTGATCTGTCTGTCTGCTCAGCTGTCTGTCTGCTCAGCTGTCTGTCTGCTCAGCTGTCTATCTGCTCTGTCTATCTGCTCTGTCTATCTGCTCTGTCTATCTGCTCTGCTCTGCTCTGCTCTGCTCTGTCTGTCTGTCTGTCTGTCTGTCTGTCTGTCTGTCTGTCTGTCTGTCTGTCTGTCTGATCTGTCTGTCTGCTCAGCTGTCTGTCTGCTCAGCTGTCTGTCCTGTCTGCTCTGTCTGCTCTGTTTGTTCTGTCTGCTCAGCTGTCTGTCTGCTCAGCTGTCTGTCTGCTCAGCTGTCTGTCTGCTCTGTCTATCTGCTCTGTCTATCTGCTCTGTCTATCTGCTCTGTCTATCTGCTCTGCTCTGCTCTGTCTGTCTGTCTGTCTGTCTGTCTGTCTGTCTGTCTGTCTGTCTGTCTGTCTGTCTGTCTGTCTGTCTATATCCCTCTATCCTTTTCCCATCTTTATTACCATCTCCAGTGTAATTCTTACTCGTTTTCCTCTACAGTACTCTATTCATGTTTTCTCTTCCTCTTCTATCAACTCAGATCACAACCTACCCTTTGCTCTTTGAGTTGTTGCTCATATCTGGCGATCTCCTCTTGGGCTTTCTGTAGCTGATTATGTTTCGTCTTTAGTTCTCCTGCCTTGCTTTCCAGTTCGCTCTTCGCGATCTTCAGCTCTCGTTCCATTTTCTCCTTCTTGCGACTTTCTCTCTGTGCTTCATTGTTCTTCACCTGGATGTCTTCCTTTAACTGTTTAAACAAACAAAGATAAACAATTCCCGGTTGGGACAGTCAGATAAATTTTGAAAAAACTTATAGAAGAGTTGACAGGTGATCTGCGAACGTCTGTCGTAAGGCGCCATTATTCATTATTCAGCTCATGTATGTATGGTATGGTTTATCAAAATTATGGAATCATTCTCAAACAGCTTTCTTGATTTTCAGTCATCGCTAATCACAGAACCGGTATAGTATAGTGGTCAGACAGTGACCGCTGCTTGACTTTCCAAAGTTAAGCATCGTACTTCTGGTACACTAACTAGATGGGTTACCACATTGTTCATATATCGTTCCCGGAAGACTGAAAATTAGTGTTGCCATAATCCAATGAGCAGTGCTAATTAGTAGAGATGAGCCGATTACGAAAATAGCCGATTACTGAAGCCGATTATTTGGAGGCCGATTAATCGAAATAATCGGCCGATTAATCGGTATATGCCGATTAGCGATATGTTTCTGGTTACCAGTCTCCGCGCAGTATCGCAATGTTTTATGGGATTGCTAGGGACGAACAACATTTTCGAAATATAACAGAAATGGCTCGCGGTGATCATTGTGCACGTTTTGGTTGTTTAAACGATCGGAAATACCCCGAAAAAGCAATAGCGCTGCGCACAAATGGCGTCAAGATTCATGTTTCTCCATATTTGCTATTAATTCTTGCTCCCAAACAAGAGAAAAATGTTCATGTGGAATCCTTGAGAATCAATTTCGGTTTATTTGGCCGGCTTCTGGTTTTATAAATAGCATATTACAGAAGAATTGCAAGATACAACAATTGTTATGTTATTAGTTTATTAAACACAGCAAACATAATTCTAACACCCACATTACAAAATCATTAAACTGATCAATACTCAAAGTTCAATTTTTGCAAATTGTGATACAAAAACAAAATATTATCGCGGCTGCCTTTTGAAGTGATGTCACTTGACCCAACGATCTTATTGAAGCAAGATCATAGGTCTTGATGAGGTCCAGCGCTGCGACTCTTTTTCTGGGTGGAGATGTTCTTCGTAGTGACTACAGTACCCCAATCGAAGATCCTGTGAGAAGACGGCGCTTGCAAACGATTTTTAACGTAACACTTGTTACGGATATGTTTTCGTCACACGAAAAATCATCCAGTCTGACAAAAATTGACATGTATGTGGATTAAAAATTGTAACCTTTATGATTGGGACGAGCTAGACTGTCGGATTTCATTGTGAAATAAAGACTATTGTGTTCATGCTTCTGAATTTACGGACTCGTGGCATGTCGTTCGCGAACTTTAATGCACCGATTATTTTGCCGATTATTTTGCAATAATCGGCCGATTACCGATTATTTTAAATTGGCTGATTAATCAGCTTTGCCGATTAGTTTCCGATTAATCGGCTCATCTCTACTAATTAGAGGTCGGGCTTTCACCAAGAACTTTAAATAAAATTCTGGGGTAAGTGGTTAATTCCAGGGATTGGAGTGGTGTCCACCCCTATCTTAGCAGGTAGCAGCTACTGAAAGAGCAGCCTGCGGCTACGGCTGACCAACTTACTTACTTACTTACTTACTTACTTACTGATTGCTACTGTAGGATACGTGCAGGGATGCTATCATGCTTTTGTCTTGTCTTGTCTTCTCGGATGCGTCCGCATGATAGATAGATAGATCATGCTATACTTAGAAATATGTTACAATTAACCAACTAACCAACTATACATCTCTTGTGCCTCACCTCAGCAATTCTCATTTCTGCTTCTCCTCTGTCTTGTTCAGCTTTCTGCTGTTTCCCCAATAACGAAGAAAGATCTTCACGCAACTAATAAGAGACATGAAATAGCATAAAATTAGAGTGCTGCGCAAGCAGTGTTTTGGGTATAGCAAAGTGAAAAGGTAGTGAACTGCCAAGATTTTTAATAACGAAATACTAAAAATCTCCGCAGTTCACCACCTTTTCAGTTTGAAATAGCATAATGGTGATTACTTATTGAAAACTGAGAGGTCAAAACACCACTCTACACCAACTGGGAAGTAAAAAGATTTAAAATTGTTATTGAATCATTAAACACTCGATACTGTGGACTACATATTTTGTTTTATTGGTTGTTAACGATGTTGTGTTACCAGTTAAAGAACCAAGCTCTCACAGAACAATCATGTGCACGTTCAGTCGCCATCTTGAGTTTTTAGCGTTTCAAGGTGGTTTTCACCTATTCACTGCAAGAGTTTGAAAAGGTTTTCAATGGTGAAAACGGTTATCAGATATCGTTTTCAGAAACGTTTTTGTGAAAAAACGTGTTGAAGGTTGAAACGTGTTACAAATAAAAATTGTCAGAGACGACATTTAGGCAGCCAATCAGACTAATCAGCAGCTAGTCTTTGAAATTCAGAATTTTTTACGTCGGCAAAAAACTGCCGGCACGAATTCGTCATTATCCATTTCACGTCGGCAATACTCGAACTCACGGCGGCAAAACAGTTCATGTTTAGTTCCGGTCAAATATCTCCAGAAAGTAAAAGAAATAAAAAACAAATATTTACGAAGAAGATTATTGAATCTTATTTATTATTATTTTGTCCAAGATAATTGTACGAGGAATTGAAAGAACAGAACAAAGTTACGTGAAGAATAATCAGATAAAACTGCTTGTTGTTAACAAATTCACGACGGCAAAAAAAGTGCCGAGGTGATACGCTATTTTCGTTATTCACGTCGGCAATCACGTCGGCAATTGCCGAATGCCGCCGCGAATTTCAAAGACTGAATCAGTGTGCATCATTTTGCGGACAGACGCGGGAAAATGAAGCGATCGAGCTATATAGTTATAGCCTGTTGTATACAGTAAACGAAAATTTAATTTCTTTGTATTGGGAAAAATATTTGGCTTGAAATTAAGCTAATTAATAGGTCAATCTATTGCACCTTTGTAATTTCCTGTAGTTTTTCATCTCTTTCCTTTGTAAGATCATCCTTGATTTTCAGCAACTCGTTAATACTAGAAACAAATATCAAGTAATTTAGACCATGACGGTACTATCATCACTGATAGCTGAAAAACGTGGTCTAGCAAACAGCGTCGTAACAAACTGGATTCGCTCAAAACTGTCGTTTGCTCTTGTGCGCTCTGCCTGGATCCTGTGTGTTCGTGGTTCTAGATGTCTGCGAAAGAAAGTTGAACTCGATCCGGGTAACATTGAGATTGCCTGTGTGACAAGGACAAGCATTTAGTTTCAATGACAATTGGATACTTTGTTTTCTGATACTTTATTTCCTGATACTTTGTTTTCTTCTTTTTTGTTTTTCTTATAACGTAATGTAGTATAGTAACATCAATCATGTAAAGTAGCGAGCTAAGAACTAATTCATTCTAATTTAATTGTATTTATTTGATGTTGCAAGATTAAAGTTGTTGTTAATTTGGAAAAATTTAGACCATGGTTAATGTGTAGTTCCAGAAAATATCTTTATCTTCACCACGGAGGGCAACTAGGAATCCCCCACCATCTCGGGAATTACTGTTTTGGGATCTGCCCTCACCCCTGGAATTTCCAACTTTGTCAAGCATTCAAACAGTCTTCCAAAATGTTTCGACGGCATGGGGAAAAACAAACAGTTTACTTCAATCTTTGGAACAATTTACTCCAAGTGTTCAACAGCTAGTTTGCTACAAGTCAACTAGCCAGTGGCGGCACTACGGGTGTGCAAACGGTGGGGCTGATGCTTTATTAATGGTGCTATTATTAATAATATTTTCCTAAAAATAATGGATACACTACAAAAAAAGTGATTTGTAGTCTTTAGATTTGACTAGAATTTATATTTTACTATCTGAAAGATTTTACTAGAAAGATTTTACGGAGGATCCCCCGGACCCACAAAGTGACGACATATGTAGGGGGCCCAAAAAGTTTTGGGGCCCACGTAGTGCCGCCACTGCAACTAGCACTAAAAAATGGTGAACAAAAACAGAAAATTAAACTACTTTTTTGTCTGCATTGCTGACGTTATCAATATTTTTTTTCCAACACCAATCCGGGAAATTAGCTCCACTTTGACGGTTTGACCCCCAACTGCTTTTGAAATTTTGGTGTCTAAACCCTTCCCCTCGGAATTTCCAGTACAGGTACCTTCTGTGGTGTGGCAAGGATATTTTCAGGAACTTTATCTAACGATGTTCAATGTATCGTCTGTTTACTCCAAGCTCCTGCATTCACTACATTGTGTTATAATACACAACACATTGTTCATGTTTGTTAATGGAAGCACAAAATTGTTCGTGCTTGGCTACAGGTTATCTGTTTTTATTTGACATTATGTACCATAAGCCTGTGACTTATCAAAACTAGCAGGGTCCGAATTAGCGCTCCAAAACAGCTTCGCATTTTTCTTTAGTGTCACAGTGTAAGTATAAGTAAAGTAAAGAAAGTAAAGTAAAGTAAAGTAAAGTAAAGTAAAGTAAAGTAAAGTAAAGTAAGTAAGTTTTATAAGTAAATTTAAGAATATATTGTTGTAAGAGCATTGAGACTATTGTATAATGCTCCTAATACGTCTATTATTATTATTATTATTAATGTAGCGTAACATGTCCTAACGTTGCGTAGCGTCTTATAACGTTGCGTAACTTCTTACAACGTACAGTAGCGTAACGTCTTACAACGTAGCGTAACGCCTTCTAGCGTAGCGTAACGCCTTCTAGCGTAGCATAAGGTCTTACAACGTACCTGTAGCGTAACGTCTTACAACGTAGCATAACGTCTTTCTACGTAGCGTAACGTCTTACAGTTTTACGTAGCGTCGTACAACGTTGTGTAGCGTCTTACAACTTTACGTAGCGTCGTATAACGTTGCGTAACGCCTTAAAACGTAGCGTAACGTCTTTCCACGTAGCGTAACGTCTTTCTACGTAGCGTAACGTCTTAAAACGTAGCGTAACGTCTTTCCACGTAGCGTAACGTCATTAAGTCCTATAATTGAGGTTTCGCGTAGCGTCCACGGTGAACTTGGTTACTTAAAAACAGCTTCTCAATTCTCAAAAAAATCACTTCGCAGATTTTCAAAATCGCTTCTCAATTTGCGATTTGCGAAGGGCTAATTCGGACTTTGACTAGGTCACTGAAAGCACTCAGTTTCATACACCAACCTGTGGTCTTGACCCATGGACAGCCCTGCACCTTGCTCCACCAGTTTACTCAAGTTGGATATTTCTAGTTTTAAAGATTGGATTGTCTCTCTAGCTCTTTGCTCTTTGTCGTGAGCTGCATCAACCATTTTCCACGCTTTTTCAATTTCCTAAGAGGAAAATAATCAACTGGTCAGGTGCAAGTTGCTCCAGGTGGTAATCCTAATACTGTCAAAAATACGATAAAATATTACCTTACTGTAGTTTAGACATGCATGGGCACTCTTACCTTTTTCAACGAGGCAATGGTACTTTGATCTTCTTGAGAAAGTTTCAAAGCTGTCTGAACTTTGGCAGCATTGGCTACAATCTCTCCATTCAATTCTCGACATTTCTGCATCAATCTTTTCTCACTCTCATGAGATTTCTTCAAAGCACGGTGTAACTTTTCATACTCCAGTCTGAACTTTTCCAAACTTTTATCTCCCATAAGCTCCCCAAGAACCTAAGCATTATATTGGTGGTATAATTGTAAGTGATTGATAAAAAGATGCATGTATAAGAACTAAATGAAAGCCTTTATTATATTATGAAAGACTTTATTACAGCATATACTATCTATAAATAAGTACATTATATATACAGTACAAAAACGTTTAAACTTAATGGAAACTGATGTTACCGTAATGTTTTAAGCCCATGAGTGTTAGCAAACAAATTCTCTTAAGTATTGGTCTCCAAGCATTTCTTATAATCAGAAGTGACATGATCTTCATCAAGCTAGGGGGGATACGATGTACAGAGGGGATACGATGTACAGAGGGCATTTTGTGTTGTAGTGAGTGGCAGCTGACCCAGGGTTGTTGGAAAGGGGTGCACATTAAGATTTAGCAAATTGTATGGTGTATGGTAGGGGGGGGGGGGGGGGCATGCTTCCTTAGAAAATGTTTAATTCCACAAGTGCAGAAGAATAGGGCACCAAGCCATTTCTAAAATATGTAAGATGACAGAGAGCAGGCATCTGTACATCAGTATATAAAAAGTTGATCACAAAATCCTGAGCAATGCAGGACTTGAGATCCAGGAGGTCCAGTTTGTCTAATTTGTAGATATATGGTATCAACCTCGTTCCCAGGACCTTATCTCCACTCCCCACCCGCCCCAGTGGGAAGGAGGTTGATATGGCATTAGTGTACATACAACTTTCTTTATCAGCATTAGATGCAATCAACAGTATTTCAACAGATTCATTACGGCTTTTTCATGCCGATATCCAATATTATTTTTGTCAATATCGGCCAATCTCCGATCCGATATTTTTGTAACATGTGGTTTAAAACTTTGAAGTCGACGCCCAGCTGTCAAATAATGCTAATTATTAATGAAACAGTGTCAAACTACAGTAAACGTTTAACTGATTGTTGTTTTCATATAAAGAACAGAAGAATAATCGACAAATACGACAAACTGATAAGCTAAAATGAAACAGTGTAACAAGTAACGACTACCTGTCGGCTCACGGCTGTATTAAATTGGCATTGTGAGATTTGATTCCTGCATCTCTTCGACTGTTTGATCATTTTCGATTTTTCGAACCAAAATTTGTTCTCGAGGATCATGAGAATGAAACCCCCCGGGATGTTCATGTGTAGGTCTTACACGGTTTACACGGTTCACACGCTCGTATCACGTGCGGGGTCATGTTCGGGCCGAAGACCTTTAGATAGGTGGCATGTCAGCCATTTGCGTGACTCGGCAAGATGATGCAAAACTCAAAGTCCAACAGTCAGTATTTTGTGCCGTTTGGCACGGTTTCATGTAAACAATAGAGCCACACAGATCCCAGGTATCATATGTCATAATCCTATTTTTTTCATAATCCTATGTGACGGAGTTTAATTCAATGCAAATGTAAGTGTGGAAAGAATCACTTTAGACATCAAAGTTGCATTGAACTTAATTCAATAAAATGCGACGGAACTGTGACGTCCAAGGTCTATACTAGGCTTAAGTGTTTTGAAATGTGTAGAACGTTGATATTAAATATCGGCCCGATCCGATATGCCGATCCGATTACCGGTTGACCTCTAGGAAATACCACCTCACATATTTCCAAGATCTTACCAAGATCTTGTGGCAATCTTACAAGATCTTACCAAATCTTACCAAGATCTTACCAAATTTTGCCAATATCCTACAAGATCTTGCCAGGATCTCAACAAGATACAATCTTGCTATGATCTTACAAGATATTCTAAGATCTTACAAGATATAATTATAAAATCTTGCCAAAATCTTATAAGATCTTGTAAAATCTTCTAAGATTTTTCTTGGGATCGTACAAGATTTCCCAAGATCTTACAAGATCTTTTTGACAAGATTTTCATGTGGGTATTCCCTAGGTAATGGAAAATACAGTATATTAAACAGACTGACAGGGAGAAAAAAGCATGGTATAGTTTTTCAAAGCATGTAAAGGCCCATACATGATACGATTTGTCATATACAATTGTCATCTTGGTGTATGTGATCAAACTACACATGAGTGTCAACATTCACCATAAACAAGAATCATAAACAAGAATTTTGTCGCTTGCAAACAATTGCATACGCCAGTACGACAATCGTACACGGCAATGTACGTCAGAATGACAATCGTATACGATGAATCGTATCATGTAGAAGGGCCTTAAGTTTATCTTTGGTGATCATTTCCTTTATTCTCATTTTTACCTACTATATACATGCTTAGTTAACAATTGATATTATGTAAGAGTTAGATCGCGTCTGAGGGCTTTATATAGCATAAAGCCCGACATTCGAGGGATCTATCTGATTTAGTTCATGATTGAGGAGGTTTTCCAACAAAGTTTTGTCCATTTTATCCACCTTGGACAAAGATTTCCCTAGTTTTTTCCTTTATTTCTTATCTAATTAGTATTCATAGTCTTTATGCTAGATAAAGCCCACGGCACATCAAAGAAAACCGACTCAATCATGAACTAGTAGAAGTTAGATACTGATCAACTCTGGGGCATAATGAAAAAGGGTTATTACAACTTCATGTGGAGTTCTCACAAAATTATTAACCTGCACAACACAATTATTAACAACATTCACCTCTTGAAAATCACGTTCCAACACTTCAAAGGCATTTTCTTCGAATGCTGGCTTCTCTGGTGCTTTCTGAGAAATACAAAAGAATAATATGTATGAGAATGTTGAGAAGATAGGTGAGGAGAGCAAGATTTAGGTGGATGGGTTTTAAGTTTTTGTTCCTATATAAAAGTTTCTGAATCCAAGAAGCAAACAACCTTGATGAGACTAACATAGTCTGTGGGACCATTGTCTCTCCTGTTGGCTGCTACTTTGTGTACCGGACACAGAATATTACATCATTGAAATATTTAGTTTAAAAGTAGGGTTATAGTATTCCTTTATTTCAGGGTTAGGACTAGAGTTTTTATTTGGGTTATGTATGGTTAGAGTTTTGGTTTTTGTAAAGCTTCTGAATCCCGACAAAATAACCTTGATCTATCTATGACGTAGTCTGTGTCCATTGTGTGTGCGGTATACGAAGAAGATGCCAACGTGTTCGTCATATTTTTAAGAGGCAACTACCGAACGTGTCCAGCCATGGAATTCCATAACCGGACACTGCACTTTATACACTTCTCCAGTTATAAATTACTCAAAGATATAAAATAAATATTAACAGTTGATCACAAAAGGGTCTCTTCGTTCGTACTCACCTCCATTTTCAATCAGTTTTATGCTGTAATTTCGTCGAAATAACTCTCATAAGTAGAGCAACGATTTGCCATCGTAATATAAATATGGCTTGCTCCTTCCAATTGTTACCTTGACAACGAAAAACTAGATTCAAGTTTGGGGTACTTGAAGTACCGCCGACCCACCGGCACGAAACCTCTGACTGAATATGATTGCAGGCGCAGGCTTTGAGATCGGATTTCAAAAAAATGTTTTCGAATTTGAAACTTTTATTGAGATTTAAAAAATATTTCTGACCCTTCTCGGAGGGAGACACTAGATTGGAGAGTGTCGAAACGTTGGGACATGGACAGCAACTTTTAATGTTACGTTCAAAAAACTTTTAAAGCCAGAGTAGCGTCAAACCATATATGTCTGATATCGTCAAATCATGTTATTTTGATGATGAAAAATAGACACCTTTTAATCCAACCATTAATCCTAACCCCCGCCTAAAGTGTTACCCTAACCTAACCCTGCCTAAAGTTTCATCCTAACTGTCACCGCCTAATGTGTGTTTATAACTCTAACCCCCCAGCCTGAAGGGTTTTCTAACCAGGGCCTTTTTAAGGATTTTCCCGTGGGGGGGGGGGGGGGGGGGCATTTTCCTAAAAGGGACCTTCGTAGCCAAAATATATGTTTACTGTTTCTGAGGTAGGCTTTTTCGTTTATATATATATATATATATATATATATTTTAGGTAATATTTGGCATTTCACTCGATCAAACTACATGTTGAAAGGATTTATGGTGAAGGAAAATTTCGAGTGTTGGAATACATACATTTTAAGACCAAACCGGGACCAGTTGCGAAAAATGCAACTTAGCGGCCTTCCGGTAGGAATTGAAACCCGCGACCCTGCGATTGCTAGTGCAGTGCTCTGACCACTGAGCTACGGAAGCCGTTGCCGAGAGCCTAGTCACGAGTTCTGTATATATGGTGGTAATGCCGGGATAAGATTCTGGTATA
This sequence comes from Chrysogorgia sp. JL179-B06, assembly GCA_035772405.1. Classification (NCBI taxonomy): domain Eukaryota; kingdom Metazoa; phylum Cnidaria; class Anthozoa; order Scleralcyonacea; family Chrysogorgiidae; genus Chrysogorgia; species Chrysogorgia sp. JL179-B06. The sequence goes on from JAYKKM010000237.1 coordinate 467,676, forward strand.
TTATAGGTAATATTTGTGCATTTTCACTCGATCAAACTACATGTTGAAAGGATTTATGGTGAAGGAAAATTTCGAGTGTTGGAATACATACATTTTAAGACCAAACCGGGACCAGTAGCGAAAAAATGCAACTTAGCGGCCTTCCGGTAGGAAGCTAAGTTGCATTTTTCGCAACTGGTCCCGGTTTGGTCTTAAAATGTATGTATTCCAACACTCGAAATTTTCCTTCACTATATATATATTTGTCTGCCATTTTATTTAAAAAATATTTGTTCTACAGTTCATGATCAGTGGTGGATCCAGGGTTGTTCGAAAGGAGCCCAGAAGTGCTTTTACGGCGATTTCTGATAATTTTTGCGAAATTAAGGCACCGCGCCATTGCTAAAAATGGACGATTACAAAGGGGTATCAAGAGAAGTAGTACGGAACCAATATAAACACTTTAGCCTTTAGGCATCTTCATAAGCTACCAAAACATTGTGCTTATAGTCGGTCATATAATATTGCGTTTATCATATTATGGTAAAAAACAGAAAACACTTGTTTGTGGGATTTTAAATGGGGGACGCGCGCCACGTAGGTCAACATAATAATTTAAGTAAGTCTATAAGTTGTTAATGGTGATGCCTGCGAAGGAGGCTAGGCTAAAACTTACTTTCCATTTGTTTAATTTTTATTCCTTGCTTATTGGTTGATTAAATTTAAGAAAAAGGGACTTTTCCTGGGGGGGGGGGGGGGGCAAAAATTGATTAGTGGGGGGGCACAAGGGGGGACTGGGGGCACTTGCCCCCCAGCTTAATAGTTTAAAAAGGCCCTGTTTCTAACCCTAAAGTGTTTTCCTCCAGCACGCAGAATTGCTGGTCATATCGTCATGTTTCGCGCACCAATTGGTAAAACTTCATGTTATATTAAAATAGACACCCTAACTCTTGATTACCTTGATTATGCAAGTGAGGTCTGGGCACCCCAGACAATAGGAAAAATTAGTAAGGTAGAAAGACTACAACGGAGGGCCACCAAATATATGTTCTAAGGTTAAAGTGGCAGGATAATATATCGTATAATGAACGTCTGAGAAAACTATACTTATTGATCTCGTTTTTTTATTTTAAATGTCGTACTGGTCACTACAATATTTCTATTAACAGATTTGTAGAACCTAAAATTCCAGTAAGAGTCACCAGAAATAGTTCTGAATTAGATGTGTTAGTTCCTAAGTGTCGTACCTAAACTATGGAATAATCTACCCAGCTTAATACGAAATTCTAATTCAGTTAAATATTTTAAAAGTCAACTTTATAATCACTATACTAATGCTCTAAATAATAATTACGACGTAGATAACTATTGCACTTGGAAGTCTACTTGCTTAAAATGTCACGCTTCACGTAACGTGCTCTCTTCTAACCCTTGCTGTTACTAATACTATTGTATCTTACTATATTGCTTTTATATAATTATCTACATACTTTAACTTCCTTCTATACCTAATATATATTTATGTATACACTCTATGTACTGCAGTTATTGTATCTATTGTAATTTATATTCATGTTAATTTATCATTTAAAGGACGTACTTAATTTGGAGCCTAGCTCTGTTGTACTGTCCCGCACCTTCTTGTATTAATTAGATGAAAGTGTAATAAATAAATAAATTAAAAAAACCCTAATCCAACCTTAATCTTAACCCTGACCCCCCATTTTTAGTGTTTTCCTAATTCTAATTCCGCCCCCCCCCCCTGCCTTCAATTGGTGCGCGAAACATAACGATATAACCGCCACGAAACATCATTCCCAGGCCCTTGATTTGGCTGAATAAAATGATCAATGTATTATTTTACGTTATTTAATTTGCATATTCGGCTGTTAGGGCCGGTTTACATGGAAAGAAGACTCTTCTATTTCGTTTACATGTGTACTAGGGAGACCATAGGGGTACCCTACAGTATATCACACTGAATAAACGTTCATTGGGTAAGGTCCTGAATTCCGTGCATCACTAACCAAACAAAGTAGTCTCCCTCGCAGCCGCTCTTAGTGTCCGCTCTTAGTGTCGTCACTATAAATTCCTCCTTATACTAGTGATGACACCAAGAGAGGACACTATTAAGAGCGACTGCGATGGAGACTACAAACAAAGATGATTCCAGAAGTAAACATTAAATATATTTATTAATTTAATTTTTGAGATTAATATCATATTTGCCAGATGACGGTTAGTGTGAATGAGATTACAGGTAAACCAATAAATATTACCAATCATAGACAATTAAAAGTGTTTTCCCAGTGACATAAAGAGAGATGTCCATTAGCAAGAAGTCCATACTGAAACTGCATATACCACAGTGCAATAACCATATTTCATGTCATTGGATGAAAATAATCCAAAGTATACCAGGTGAACTTTCTAGATGTACAGCACAGCGGTAAAGGTCCATCGTTTACTTTGCGACGAAAACCCACGCCAAATGCAACTGGTCGTCAAAGAGCTTACATGTATCGAAATTTTTCAGTTTCAAAATTTTTCGTCAATTTTAGTTTCATAGATGTGTGAAGTTGATCGTCCAGGTTGTTGTAGTCTTGAGAAAGACTAGTCTGCGAGAGAAAGACTATTGTTGGTGACTCAGTCACAAACAATAGTGAAAGACTATTGTTGGTGACTCAGTCACAAACAATAGTCTTACTCAAGACTACAACAACCTAGACGATCAACTTCACACATCTAATGATACTCATAGGTTCAAACCATTTACTTTATAAGTTAAGTTACAGCAATGGAATGCTTAAACGACGCTACAGCAATGGAATGCTTAAAAGGAAAAATACTCTCATACAAATATAGTACCACATTTATTAATTCTGTTATTATATATCTTTATTTGTAAATTTAATGTACATGTATTATTTATATTGTGCAAAATTATAAACTTTACCAAGTATCCCAAGATATTGAAAAGACATGGGGCATATAGCAGCCATGTAAGAAGCTACTTAAAAATCTATTAACGAGGTACATAAATATGGCGCTAGATCATGTCACATGAAAACAACATTAAAGAAACACCTAATGGTTTCCGTATTTGAATACTGTGATCCAAACACGCAGGAAGTTGCGAGACTGGAGAAAAGAGTAAAAAAACACGAGCCGCTAGGCGAGTGTTTTTTAGCTTTACGAAAGTCGAGCAACTTCCCAAGTATTTGGATAACAGTATCAAAACACGGAAAAACCATTAGGTATTTCTTCTTTTATAAAATAAAATAAAATAAAATAAAATAATACAAGAGAACGAGCAAAAACCTTAAGAAAATTTTTGGCGGGAAATTTCCGTGTTTGGACGGCCTGATCCAAACCAAACACGGGTATTGACCAATCAGAGCCTGCGTAGCATACATGTTATTTTATAAATATATTTTTATTATTCCGCTTCTTTACATTTAGCATTTGTTCCACTATTTGTGTTTGCACTACACTGTTTCCTATTGTAGTTTTCTTAAAATGCCTATGCAATGAAAAATTCAGTTGCAAAATAACTCTTTTGTTTGAAAGAACTCTTGAAACTACAAAGACTAACCATTTGGTTAGTTCTTTCTAACAATAGAGTTATTTTGCAACTGAATTTTTCATTGCATAGGCACTTTAATGGCATTGTATTTTAATGTTTTTAATTATTTTAAAATGCTGTTTGAATTAGTATTGTTCGGGCTCTAATAAAAAGCACAAAATTATTATTATTCACTGACTATTGGACTTTAACCCGCCTCTGCTTTTGTTTTGGTTTCCACATGTACACCTCAGTGGGATGTCACACTTCGTGACGTCACAATTATGATGTCCCATGTAGCATTTACTGTAACACATTAACTATGCCAGCATTGCCAATGCAGTAAAAAGTGGGGTTAAAGTGAGAAATTTCGATACATGAAGCGGCCTTGATGAAACAGCGGCGATATATCGGTCAACAGTGAATAACGTTTCGGGTGATGTTAAATAAGCGTCACCACCCTGCGTAACTTGGCTCAGTATTACTAAGGAGTCTTCGGCTCTCGTGAGGATGCCAACATACCATCCTGAAAAGAGATTGATTATCTGTTAAAGTACTTATGAAATGAAAATTAAGTTTGTCTTATTTAAAGTGGCCATAACCTCAAAATGTTTTATTGTCTTGTTTGGAAGAACTTCTTTTGAAGATTTTCGTTTCTTTGCTTTCTATTTTGTTTGATATGCAAATGTCTGGAATTTCGTCACACATGCATAATGACTTATTGGAGAAATGTGTGTATCTCTTTCATTCTCGAACGAAATCCTTTAAAATCAAGACGTTTGGTGTTGTGGGAGAAACGCACAGACGTACTATTCACACTTTAGTGTTTTTATTTCATGAACGCAAAGATATATAACATTCTCTGATAACTCATTATGCATGTGTGACGAAATTCCAGATATTTGCATGTCAAATAAAATCTCAAAAAGAAAGCCAAGAAGTAAACATCTTCAAAAGAAGTTACTTTATCATTTTAAAAGTTCTTCCAAATAAGACAATAAAAAATGTTGAGGTTATGGGCACTTTAAATGAACTCCTAAAATGATTAGGAATGGTAACTCTTTCATAGCTCACGTCGTTCTTGAGATACTAGGGACTTTAAGATCTACAACGCGGCAACCTCAAAGACGGGGCCTTCAAAACAAAGAATTCTTCATGCGAAACAAAGAGAATGAATAATTTGTAAAGTCCCAAGAGTATTCTTAACACCGTCCTCGTTCTGTTTATAACGGAACTCTGCCGGAGCATTTTCATGTCTTCAGGACGACATGAACTTGCTGAGAGCTGTTCCTTATTGTTGACTGCAGCTCAAACACTACAATCGTTTTAGCAGAACTGGAGCGTTTTTGAGGTTATACTACCTCATATACGGTAGTCAATTTACGATGTCTTCTTTCAAATGCTTAAATTCACACTGCTTGTTAACGTTTTGAAGGCTGCGTCGCCTTCCCTATTTAGACTTATGTGATATGCAAATAAAATAACCTATGACGTAAAGAGCTTTACACATTTTTAGAAAATCAAGTATATCTTTGAGATTATTCAAAGAAATCACTGGACACTTTGCACAGTACGACACTTCGTGAAATCTAACAGTATTACATCGATAGTAAATTGCAAATTAATTTGGCATCACTATTTCGATGTATTATAATGTTAGGTTTCACGAAGTGTCGTAATGTGCGAAGTTTGCAATAGCGCTCCGTCGAGATGACGTCAGTACCGATGTTTGTCCGCTTTTACCCATAATTCTTGCGGCCATAACAAAAGAAATAGCTCATTTGCAATCATTTGTGAGTCAAATTTGGTTTGTTTGTCCGCTTTTTGAGTTATTAATAGCAGCCAGACTCTACGCTATTGAATAATCTCAAAGATATACTCGATTTTTTAAAAATGTGTAAAGCTCTATACGTGAGGTTATTCATTCGCTTATCACAAAAGTCTAAATATCTCAAGAACGACATGACGTAAGACATGCAAAAGAGCTATCATTATCATTCCTAATAATTTTTAAATAAGACAAACTTATAATATTCTCCGTCTCAATGCCAACCAAGTTTATTATTTATTTAAAATAATTCGTGATCGCTGATTGTAACAGCCAACGGTGAAATCGTAATATCAACTCATTGCCCTACCAAATATGGAGTTGTGACATCAATGGTGCAATATGACAAAAGATTATTGCACGATTGACGTCACCTGGTGCAATATGAAAAACTAATATTGCACGCTATGACGTTTTTCCAACGATGCAGTTGTTAAATAGTTGATAAAGTTAATCTTTTAAATAAATAATAAAACAATTATTGAATTCGGTTTTCGCATGATATGAAGAATTATCAAGGCCTCAGTTTGTGTTATCAGCCTTCGGCTTCGGCAGATAACACATACTTCGGCCTTGATAATTCTTCATATCATGCTCAACCTCATTCAATAATTGATAAGTATTAATCCAGAACTAAAATGCAAGACAAGGAGATTAATAACACAAGGCCAACGGAATTGAGGTTTCAGACTTTCAGTTTACCGTCCGAGGATTTTTAAAATGTATGCGGCTTTGGTTCATTATTCATTATTTGAATCATATTCATTATCTGATCCAAAAACATAATGAAATCGATCTGTGGACCTATCATCCTTGTCAGTGGCGCCCATTCGTAGCGACACATCAATTATTCGGCGATACGCACACCGCTATCGTCTCAAGAATTTGCGAATGATGTCGAACAAATGGCGACCGATTGTCGCTGATGCGGTCCAACGTATTGATGGCTTCGCTATTAAAAAGTGTGTACACGCTGTGAATGATGAATAGCGGTATATTTGAAAGTACTGATGTGGAAAATCTACCAATAATGAAAATTATTTTGAATAATGAAAAATTCATGTGGTAGTTTCAAGCCCCATGCGGGCGGTGGACGGTAAACTAAAACCTCAATTCCATTGGCCCAATCAACACCTCTCTCAATTTACCTTCTTTGTCGCACTTTTTTAACAACAAAAACAGCAAGACCAATAGACAAAACAACTCCAACTGTAATGAGGATGATCAGGTAGACACCTGGATAACAGTTCTAGGAAATACAGAAAAACAGATACAGTAAAACGATGTTAGATGTAAAGACTTCTCTCTTCCGCAGAGGCTGCCGAGGGGGGTATCCTTATCCCATTACCCCCTCTACCGCATTCCCTATCCCAACCCATTCCCCCCCCCACATTGGAAGCCCCTGCGGGGGGGGGGGAGAGTATGAAGACCGTGAATAAAAATATGGCGACTTGAGCAGAAAATACTAGCAGCTAATAAGAGGAATTTCACATTGGCCGCCATATTGAATTTTACCGCGTAGGGACCTGGGAACTAGTAAATATTTAACTTTAACGGGAATACTTCCGCTGCGAGTGGCAAGTCCGTAAACGGGTTGTCTAAAGTATCCCGCAAATTTAGGCGCTTTCTCGATATATGAACAAACCGAAATACAAACAAATCCCTCACCCAATCCTAACCCTAACTCAACGCTAATCCTTAGCTTCCACGCGTTCTTTTTATACCACATTGTATCATACAAGGTATATTCCTCTGCCGTTAGTAAAATCACAGCAAATTTTGCGTCTTGTCCACCTCTGGATTACAATCTTTTTTAAGAAAACACGGAAAGAGTAATCAAAAGTTTCAATATGATGTGGAAAAGTGAAACAAGGGTAATTTATGTTTGTTTTGATCGTCATGTAGACTTTTTTCGCAGAGAAACATTTTCTAAGAATGCGCTCAAGAAATTTCAGCCTTGAAATCAGTGATAAACGCTATTGATAAACTTGATTGTAATGATTATAAATAATAGATAAGAATAGAAATGCCGAATATAAGGCTTATATGTATTAATACAGTATCAGTATTCTGATTGCTTGCAAAAGCATTTTCAAGATTGTTTATATGCAGACCAACATGCCTTTGGTTGAAAATTCCATCTCGGGTGGTTGAAACCAGTGTGAAAGTTCAAAACGTTCAAACTGGGTCGAAAGGCCGAACCTCTGAATTCCCGCTAAGTGAAGTGAAATTACTAGTTCCCAGGTCCCTACGCGGTAAAATTCAATATGGCGGCCAATGTGAAATTCCTCTTATTAGCTGCTAGTGCAGAAAATCTATTCAGAGATTATGTTATAAAAATGTTGTGCTGATAATTATCCAAATAGCCTGCGAGCAGGCTCTCCTTTTGGAGTTGGGTGGGGGGCTCTCCTTTTGGGTTTGGGCCACCTGTCTCCCAGCTCATAGACATGTGTGGTAACCACTAGACCACAACAGCTGGTTGAAAGAAACGCAGTTCTGTGATTGTGTGACAGATATCTTAAAGTTGGCGCGGCGTATCAATATTGGTGTCCCTAAGATGACGTGAAGTCAGGTAGGTACCAGACCTTTTGCAATTAGCGGAAATGTTTATTTCAAATTAGGACTTTTGGCCATGTTTAAAAAGTGTTATATCGGAAACAAAAGGACCAAATCAAAAACAATAAAAGAACTTATCAACTATTTTGGCATGCTAAAAACTGTGGAGGGTTGATATACACTTTCGGACATGAAAGATGACTACAAAGAACCATGAACCCTCGGACATTCAGCATAATATAATCAAGTTTCAGAAACCATTCAAAGGCCTCCAATTCGGACTTTCGTGGGGTTTCAAGTACTTTCGTTCAAGTAAGTTCGTTCCAGGGGTACGAGGTCGCAGTACATCAACCTTTTCTAGTTGAGATATTATCGGCGGAACTGGATTAGTGTGGATAAAGAAAATCTCAACATGACCAACCTCGCCATCTTTCACGTATAAAGTCTGGCAAGGGTCACGAGGCTGTGTACTACCAGCTGGACAGTATTGGTCGTAGACACAAGGAATTGGTGATTTAGCAGGATCCTACATAAACAAACATAAACAGGAACGTTAGAAATTGGAGAAATTCAAGACTAATGCAAAATTAAATAGACATTTAGATACAGACAGACAGAAACAGACAGACAGAAACAGACAGACAGACAGAAACAGACAGACAGAAACAGACAGACAGAGACAGACAGACAGACAGACAGACAGACAGACAGACAGACAGACAGACAGACAGACAGACAGACAGACAGAGACAGACAGACAGACAGAATGAATCACTTTTATTTGAATACGGTAGTTTCATAAGTCCAAAAACTTCTTTACATGAAAGCCGTATAATATTTAAAATAAAAAAAGTATTTTTACATCTTTTTGAATTATATTATAAGAAAGAAGAGAAGTAAATATCAATAAATAAATATATAAATAACACAAACCATGCAGACGAGATACTCAATGACAATTTCCAAGTGTAGATAACTTATTCTTAAAAACAGTTATCGAGTGTGGTGTTTTGAAGTCTCTTGGAAGAGAATTCCAAATATTTTAGACAGACAGACAGACAGATAGACAGACAGACAGACAGACAGACAGACAGACAGACAGACAGACAGACAGACAGACAGACAGACAGACAGACAGTTACTCCCCACACAGACAAATGGATGCGCAGAATGGAAAATTGTATCAAAGCTCAGCATACTCACGGGACAGTAGAAACCTTTCGGACATTCATGACAACTGGCACGTCCTTCATTTATTTGGTAATATCCAACAGAACAAGCCTCGCACGACTTAAAACCCGCAGGTTTACAGTAACCTATATGAAATAGGAATGCGTCATCAATAGGAATGCCGCAGCAATTGTTAAATACAGTAAATAATCTATTAAAGTATCGCTGCGATGAAAACTCGGTTGCGATTTTTTTTCATAGAATCGAAATACACAATCGAAGTAAACGAAGTAAAAATAACTATGTTCAGTTAATATTGAAGTAAAATATTAAATTTATAGGACATTGGCAGCAAAAAAGTACCTTTTAGATCAAAGTACATAACTCAAATAGCCGGAATATGCTCGTAAAGCGTATTAATAGCATAGCGTTTGGCTGCTAAGGGCAGGTACATAATTAATTTAATATTATTGCAAATGCTTTTAATATGAAATACAATATGAAATATGTTTTGCAATATGAAATACAATTGCGATGTTAATGTTCAATTTATGTGAATACAAGACCTTCCAGGGTCAACAGCTCACTAATTAAGGAAACAAATAATTTAAAACACTAAATCAAGAACAATTGTTTTTGACAAGAAATAAGAACCAGTTAAGAACCAACTCGGCCTGATTTCTCACTAAGTACCCATTATATAAGAACCACTTCAGCCTGACTTCAAAAAATAGTGGTTCTTTTATGCGGGTTTTTACTGTCGCTCATTTGCAATAATTTGTGAGTCAAATTTGGTTTGTTTCTCCGCATTTTGAGCTATTAATAGAACATGCTTTCTACTTTGAACTAAAGTACAAAAGTTATGGTTTTTTAAGAACCAGTCTCATTTGTCAGCCTGAAGTGGTTCTTGTATTTTGGAGCTGATGGTTCTTAATCCACTGGTTCTTTTATGCGGGTTTTTACTGTATTTTCTTTTGTTATGGCCGCAAGAATTATGGGTAAAAGCGGACTAACATCGATACTGACGTCATCTCGACGGAGTGCTATTACACTTTCAAAGTTGCTAACCTGAATCATTGTCCGCCATATTGGATTTATTTTTTATATGATGTGATGAAGTAAATTTTTTATCTAGTCACCCTCATGTCTTTATAAATCTGATCCAACCCACAGATTATTTTTTTCCCAGGTTGTGACTTCACCAACTTCCCAGTTAATTTAATAGGCAAAGTAGTACAACAAGATAGCGGATGAATTGTCTTTGGTCAGAATATGTGTTGTTGTTTTGTACAAGAGTAGTTTTGTTTAAATACGTTATATAAACATGTTGTGTTGCATAGGCAGTGTAGAAATACAAATCAAATACTCTAAAAGGGTTGCTGTACTACTAAAATAGTGTGTCGTCAGAGAGTGAAACGTAAAGTGAAACTCGGCACTATTTCGGCAATACACCGCACTTTTAGAGTACTTGCAGGATAGTTTAGTTTAGTTTAATAGATTTATCATTCTTTAAGGTGAACAGAATACCCCAACAGGCTAGAAGCCCAATTGATAGGAGTTACGAGGGCCTACGATTTAAAGTCGTTATCCGAGAAGACCCGAAAGTCTCACCATTTGCTGATTTTATTGCAAAGGCAGCACTTTCTCCTCAATTATTTTTAAGACCCTGAGTGGAGGTCCCACCCAGGATTTGAACCTGTGACTCCCAGCTCATAGACATGTGTGGTAACCACTAGACACGTAAAAACGCACAGTCTGTTTCTACCTGTGTACAGCCTAAAACATGGTTGATATCGGCAGGCTTGAGCAGGGTTGAGCTGGCCAGCTTGAACAGGGTTGTCAACAGGCCTGTTCATGGATGTTGAAACAGTATTGTTCATGGCTGATGATCAAGCAGGCTTGAACAGTGTTGAACAACATTGTTCATACATGATACAACATGTTGTCAGAGCATGATGAAATAACAAGGTTGAACAGCGTTGGAACAACAGCCATGAACGTGGTTGTTCTATCAAGCAGGTTTTTGCATGTTCTGACATGCATGAACAACTGCTGTCGATTCAACAAGCCTGTCACAACATGTTGAAACATGCTTGAACAGTGCTGTTATTTTAACAGTCCTGATCTATCATGTTGACAATACTGTTACAGGTATGTTGAACCAACAACCTTGTTACAACCTGTGAGATTTTTACGTGTGTACACCACAACAGCTGGATCAGAAAGTCAAAAATTTGAAATAATGATTTTTGTTGCCAATGTCCTTTAACTCTTTCCTGTCCGGCTGAAAAACATCCAAAATTGAACTACCTCTTTGTTCTTTTGACATCTCGAGAAATATCCATAACTGTTGCGAAACCTATACCTTTTCTGAAAGCGCAATAAACCGGCCGTTACCAATGCTTTTGAATTTTCCGAACAAGACACATTATGTTAATATAAATTAGCATTAATTATCATAAATCAGGTTGAAAAACTTCCATTTTTCTAGAAAAGACCATCTTGCACGCCCGCGTAGCATCATGAAAATTCAAAATGCCACCAATCGCAGAGTTGTTTATGAAATTGGGGTGTGAGTGGATCTCATGTCCATGAGGCTTGTCGAATTTCAATTTTTAATCTTGCGTTACCGTGTGCCGTGTTTTTCGATTGACGACTTCGGGGGTCTTCTATGACCCCTTTTGACTGGGCCGGACAGGAAAGAGTTAAGGTTGCGAAATGTTGAGTTTATTTTCTCAAATTTGACCATTTTCCATGGCCGCCATTAATGGTTTGTCACAATTTGGGAAAAGAAATTCAAAGTTTGCATTTATTATTTTGCTTTAATATTGAAGGTGCCGTCAAGTCCGTTCTGCGCATGTCCACGTTTCTGTTTACATCGTTTGTTTACATTGCATTATATAAACATTGAATATGAAGTATTGCGGATTTGTTTTCCACGCTTGAGCTTTTCCCGCCTTTTATAAGAAGCTGTTCTGTTCCTAAATGTGGATAATATCAACTTCCGTACCTTCGCCACTTTGACAAATTAACTTGCTTTCAAACTGTCGCAAATCTATCTAGTTCTTTGACATATATGCACTTTCAAATATGGAGTTTGTTCAGAGCGGAAATATCACACATGCGCAGAACGGACTTCACAGCAGCTTTAAGTGAATGTACTTATACACAAAATCGCAGTGGCACTTTTCTAAAACTAACTAAAAACAATTATTACCTCGTTTACAAGGTACGCACTTTAACAGGCCTCTTTTCGAGTCTGTATCATACCCCGGATGACAATCAGGACAAACAGAACATCCAAGTGAACTAAATAAAAGAAAATATGAGATAGAGAACATTAGAATAACTGGAGAAAAGAAGTAATACTTTCTCAATACAGACCTCGCTCTCAGTTAATATCGAATATTATACCTCAACTGTAAATATCCTGTCAGAGCTAGATTTGTACCACGTGACCAGGCAATTTAAACTCGAATTCCCCGCTATTTCTCCGGGGCATGATATTTAACATCGAATCATCCGCTGATGATGAATACTGATGGGAACAACAAGATGTTTCAAGACAGCATTCAAGATTGTTTCCGTATAATTATCATTTATAGACCCTCGTCTATAAAGACAGACATTATACATTCACAGCTAGTACATGTTACCAATATAGACTATAAATATAGACTATAAATGATAAAAGTAACGGTTTACTCTGCCGACATGAAAGACCTTGTAGATCAGTGGCTAGAGCGTCTGGCTAACAACCAGGTGGTTACAGATTCGATTCCCACTTGGAATGTTTCCTCAGTTATTTACAGCTTGTACAGCAACAATGTAATGAGAGTCAAACTTACTTGCAACATGTTCCCACTGGGCACGAAGCGCAAGACCGCATTCCCTCTTTGCTCTGAAAAGTGCCCCTCTTGCAAGCTGGACATATAGTTGTACCAGTTGAAGCACTATAGTGTCCTAACACAAGCGATATTAATAATAAAGCATTAGTATTTATGATGACCGAAAAACAAACATTCCCTTACGAAAATTTCACATGTCATTTCACATGCGATCACTATTTTTCACATATGAAATTCATAAAGTGTTTTTTGAAAATGGCATAAACTGCCCAAACCGGGGATCGAACTCAACGTCTTTGGCTCATATATACTCTAGTACGTATTCCATATAAGGAAGTGCCCAATACGAGCAAATACAAGGCATTGACGAGCAAATACATTGCTCTCGTACCAGCCCACTGGGTGGGTTGTTAACACGTTACGATATGTTCGATTATCCTCTCTTTTTAAGAAAACTATGTTCGCTAGCCGGATAAGCTGTACGCATATTGTAAACAGATAATTTATCTTTGTTTTAATATATATTGAAACTTTGGGAGTTGATTATTTCTCAAGAAAACGTTCGTCGAAGACAGCCGAAAGTTCGTGTATTTGTTTACAAGATGGTATCCGTGTTACGAAAACTATATATTTTGGGCATGTTCGATTATTCGCTTTTAAAGAGAACTAAGTTATAGCTGCCGGGATAAGCTGCACGTATGTTGTAAATACATCATTTAGCTTTCCTTTAATATATTCTATAGCTTTGGGGGTGGTTTATTTCTCAAAAAAACGTTTGCCAAACATAGCCATAGGCGAAAGTTTGTGTTTTTGTTTTGAAGATGGCGCGTGCGTATTACGAAAATTATATCACATTACGTTTCCTGGCATTTTTTGGTACAAAACATCCTTTTAGGTTAATAAATGTTCGCATTTGCCAAAAAAATTGAACAACAAACATTCTATCACAAGAAATTTAACCTCCAAAGTCGCACACATTTTGTCCGCCATTGCTCAAACCTTGTTCCAGACGAGTCCGCGATTCCACAGCAGAGTAGGTGATTATGACGTCAAAGACTCAACACGTGACAAAGCTTTATGGAAATTATACGAATTATACGAATTATACATGTTACAATAGAAAGTTTTCCCCAAGTAGCTTTATATTCATATATAACTACCACGTGTTGAGTCTTTGACGTCACTTCATCTAATCGCAACCTAAGCGTCCGGAACATGTTCGAGTAATGGCGGCCGTATAATCTCGTATAAAAACAGTGTGACAAGGCGACTTCCCACGCTCGCAATTGCTTGAAATTTGGCAAGTTAAGTGAGAACACCATGCTCTTTACAAATATGTAAAAATTCGGGATACCAAAAATTTGATCACAGGGGCACTTTAAAGAAAACTACGTTAGCTATTTATAAAAGACTTTATAAAACACAGGTTAGGGTTAGAAATTTCGTTAGGCGGGGGATTAGGACCTTTGTTGTTTTGGGGTCGGTTACAATCCAATTAACTAGGAGGCTGGTACGAGGGTTCAACGTGTCAGTTATTTGCGCGTTAATTCACTCTATTTGCTCGTCAATGTCTTCTATTTGCGCCTCCTTATAAGGAATACATACTACATACCCCTATCCTTTGGCTTATCAGCGCTCTTACTACTGAGCTATTGAGACACGGTCATGATTACATTCCAATATCGGAATATCCTGAAAATTGACTCAAAGCATGATGTGGTTGTTGATATAAGTAGTACATCAAGTGAAGAAAGTGATGATACTTCAACTTCTTCTGCCTCTTAGTCAGATTCAGAAAATTCCGAGCAGCCTGCTGTTGAAAGGAAATCAAAAGAAGATATCACTAGATGTGAACGTGATAGGTCAAGATCTCTAGAGAAAGCTTTACAGGAGCGAGATTTACCAAGAAAAAGAAAATCGTCAATCATGCCACCTAAAAAAGACGCACGGTCACTGACCATATCTCAATAGCACAGATACTTTGAGTTTGATTCCCGGTTTGGGCAGTCAGGTACACTTTGAAAAACACTTCATGAATATATCAATCCTGTCTCCGCTGTAGTGAATGTGGGAGAGCTTGGAGTTGACAGACGATACATGCACTTCATATCCTCAGAAAAATTATTCTGAGTCCCGGACAGGAATAGAACCTGCAACTTTCTGATTGCCGATGAGACGCTCTCCACATTCACTACAGCAGTGTATATATATTAACACATCCAAGCATTACTGATACTTCACTCGGGTAGTGACCAATCATAGCCCGCGTAGTATACTTGTTATTTTATAATAGATTTTGTCATTTTGTGAGGTTGCTATACGTGGAAAGACACCAAATAAAACCCTAGTATTTCATATAATAAAACAAGGTAGATGCGTGATATTATCAAGTTTACCTTTCTGACATGACCAACAGTTCACTGATGCTGAAGTATTAGAGAAAGTTCCAGTAGAGCAAGCTTGGCATTTAATACTTCGAGAGGTACTACAAAGAAGATTTACTACTTTTACATAATAATAAACACAGTGGAACCTATACGAACGGACACTCTATATAACGGACAGTAAAGCCCGCAACGACCACAGAAAATAAAGAGTTCTGCGATCGTTGCGATCATATGGAAACCATAGAAAAATTTCTATCTCTGCGATCGTTGCGATCCAAAAATGTCCCAGAACGCATTGCACACCAAAGTATGGAAATCTCCTAGTTCCTCTCTTTTCTCGAAGATTTTTCGCACCAAAAGTGGTGTTTTCTCTTCTTCCTTTTCTGTTGTCTTCTACGCTGTATAATAGCGAGAATCAGAAGATAGCACGCTTCAAGAGCATGCCTTTGATTTATAGCCCCCATGTTCGAAACATTCGCGCCAAGCCTGTTTATCGGATACAGGCCTACATTGCGATCGCTGCGATCGTATGGAAACCGGGCTTAAGTCACTGATATAATTAGGCCTGGGAACGAGGTTGTTACTAGTAGTCTAATGCAAATGCTAAAATCTGATTCAGATTGGAGCTGCTACATCATATATTTTTCATATTAGGAACCGGTCATTAATTTATGACCGGGGTGGGGGTCGAAGAGAAAATGGTTGGCTGACCTAAATATTTGGAGAGCTCATCATTTAAAATTGGAATCTTGTCATCAATTCTCCTTAGTCATCATTGCACATTAGCTTTTATTATTGTATTCCTCTCCTTGTTTTCCTTGGATTCCTGCTCTGTATAGGGAGATAATAATCTGAAAGTTACATTAGGATCAGACTGTATATATATTTGGGTTTGTTGGGTAAACAATTTTCTTTAACCGTAAATGGTTGGGACGGTTAAATTTCTTATCTTAATTTGGTTGGGTAAAATTATTTCCAGCATCAAATCTATTTCTCTTCGGCCCCGATCATAAATAATGAACGGTCCCTTAGTTTTCAGACTTTTAATATGTACCTTGAAAAGTAACCAGGCCTGCAAGCCAGGCAATTTGTTGCACTTGTGTTGGGTTGATAATACCCTTGAAAAAAATGAATCACACAAATTACAGTAGTCCCCTATTAAACAGATACCTCTCTTAAAGGGGAACTCTACCCAAAAAATAAATTATTTTTAAATAAAAGGGCTTTAAGTATAATGTTTAGAAATGTTAATAGTTTTACGATATCTGCTCTTGTACTTGCGAAATAACTTTTTCATTCTCATATTTTATGCTTCTGGACGCCGCCATTTTGTAGTTTGCTCGACGGCTCAGACTCGAGGTCCAGCGGGGGTTTCGTCGCCAAAATAAACATCACTGGATAACATCAAGCGAATCGAGGTGGGAGGGTTAGGAAGACACTTAAGGCGGGGGGTTAGCGGTTATTTCATGACGTATATACCTCGATTCATTTGGTGTTGGAGTAACATGAAAGGTCAACCAATTTTGACGTCATTTGAGTGCAAGCACTGCAAGGAACAAAAGACAATGACGTCAAAATTGAAAAGAAAATCACCGCTGTACAACAATCCTGAGCAGCCATCGAACAAATTCGAAAATGGCGGCGTTCAGAAGCATAAAACACGAGAATGAAAACGTTATTTCTCGATGTACAAGAGCAGATATCGTAAAACTATTAACATTTCTAAACATTATACTTAAAGGCCTTTTATTTAAAAGTAATTTATTTTTTGAGTAGAGTTCCCCTTTAAATAAATTTTTTAGATATAAATAAGATTTATTACGTAAACAGATTTATCATCAATTGTTTACTGTTATTAAAAGTTACCTTTTTGACAGGACAAACAGTTCACTGATGCTGAAGTATTAGAGAACGTTCCAGAAGAGCAAGCTTGGCATTTGATACTTCGAGAGGTACTAAAAAGAAGATGATTTAAATAGTACATAATATACCATAAATGTTCAATTAAGCGCTACTCTCAATTAAGAATTGCTCTCAATTAAACGCTGCATCCAGAAGTAAAATAATTTAATAAGCGCCACTCTTGATTAAGTGCCACACCTCCACATGATCCATGGTGCGGTGCTTATTCAAAAGAGATGAATCAACAAAAAGATGAATCAGCAAAACACAATAAGCTAATAATAATCCTTAAGGGTGTTCAGACGTATTTAGATTTGCAGAACTTATATCCGTTGCTTAGGAAGCTTGGAGTGAACAAATTCCCCAGAGAATTTCACAGATTGAAGAATCCATCAAAACAGTCCGTAGGTGGTACATCACAAGTAATATTTGGCATTTCACTCGATTAAACTACATGTTCTAAGGATTTTATGGTGAAGGAAAATTTCGAGTGTAGAGGCCTTCCGGCTGGAATTGAACCCGCGACCCTGCGATGCTAGTGTAGTGCTCTGACCACTGAGCTGCGGAAGCCGTTGTCGAGAGCCTAGTCCGGTTTGGTCTTAAAATATATATATGCCAAGGCATTACCACCACTATATATACAGAACTCGTGACTAGGCTCTCGGAAACGGCCTCCGTAGCTCAGTGGTCAGAGCACTGCACTTGCATCGCAGGGTCGCGGCTTCAATTCCAACCGGAAGGCCTTGAAGTTTCATTTTTCGCAACTGGTCCCGGTTTGGTCTCAAAATGTATATATTCCAACACTCGAAATTTTCCTTCACCATAAAATCCTTAGAACATGTAGGTGGTACATGTGGGCAAAACTCTTTCGATTGGTCACATGATGACGTCATCACGACGTCACCAAAAATGAATATTCCCATAATCATCGAAGGTTTTTAAGTAAAATTAATTTTTCACATGCGATTGAAATCTGGACTGTTAACTTCAAAAAAGTACGTAAGGATTTTATGAATTCTTAAATTGTAACCGGGATAACATATTGATAACACAATAACATATTGATAACACAATAACATAATGATCATCAAATTACGTCACCAGACGAAAGAAGTTTGCCTAAATACAACCTCGTACCCAGGGTCTTACCTACGCTATTATACCTTGAATTTATTGTCCACTCACGAAGTATATTGGGCGGTTAGTGACCTGTCCTTAGCAACCAGTTGTCTAGCAACGAAATACGTCCGAACACCCTTAATACACAACTGGAATTTTTTTGAATTATTTTGCTACATAATAGACAACAATCGAAAAGGCCATAATGATGAAGAGATTGACATTCTTTTTTAAATTCATTTGGGTTTTTATATAAATAAACTTGTGTTTTGTCAACCTTTTACGTCACAACCGAACACGTTCCGGAAAATAGCGAAAGTTCGCCGAGATTGCTTGTTGCTTCATCGAGTAGGCTTCTTCCTTCGCTTATTTGCTTCAAGATAGGTATTGTTCTTCCTTCGCTTATTTGCTTCAAGATAGGTATTGAACTACTTTTGTTGTTTATCTGAGCCATTTTGTTTACACTGACCAACATTTTGGTCAGGTTCTTGTGTGTACTGTAAATTTTACATATACTATACGAATTTGAATGAAGACAGTGTCAGTGTGTTTGCAATGACCTACATTTTTGGCCAGGCGCTACTCAAACATGATCTATACCTTCGCTAAACTTTCGTAGATATAACAGTGAAAGAACTACGATTTCAGACATTGCTAGCCTACAACCTATATGATTCCAAATATGTTTAAAATGTTTGCCCCTTTTCCACAGTATATCGTGACAACTTAGCGCAAAACTATCTTCTAGTTCAGCAGCCGTTCTTATAGACTCGGATATTCTCACAAAGAATGGACACAAGCCAATGAACTTACTTATCTCACATTTCTCTGTAAATGTCAGCGCAGACATATGTACGCACTGCGTACCTATTTTTTTAATAAGCGCTGCTCTCACTTAAGCACCACACCAAAATGTTGCAATATTTAATAAGGGCTGTGGCACTTAATCAAGCATTAACGGTATGAAATATAACGACATACAATGTAACACTTGGATCCACTGTTTTCATTAAAAATAAATTAAATACAGGTATAGAAAATTGATAAGATTGATTACACTTTTTTTTACCTTGAATGATAACCTGGCTGACAGGCCAGACATTTCTTTGCACCTTGACTGGGTTGATAATGCCCTTGAAGAAAGCAAGAGTTATACAATGAAATAATTTTAAAATTACAGTACATGCACCATTTTAATAAAATGCACAATAACAGTAACATAATAATAATAATAATAATTACAGCTTTTATAACGCATTTTGACAACCTCAATGCGTTTACAATACTATAATCAATAAAATATATATGATAACAAATTTAAAAGATAAAAATAGAGATAATAATAATAGGTTACTATACATATTTAGTATAAATTTACAAGTTTATATCACAAATCCTCAATTTTCATTGGCTGTTGCAGGAGTTTATAAACCTCTGGGATAGAAATCGCGTGTATCCGAAAGAATATTTACATTTTCTTTTGAAAAATGTGAAATAAAAATTAATTATTGGCTTAGAAACTTGTAAATTTATACTAAAACAATTAGACAACTCGCCCTCATTTTCTATGAGCGATAGTCAACTCGGCTCCGCCTCGTTGACTATCTGCTCATAGAAAACTCGGGCTCGTTGTCCTACTGTATATACTAAGAACTAAAGTTAGTGAAACTTGTTATTAAATAAATAAGTTTTCAAGAGTTTCTTAAATTCAGTTAGCGAGTCTGTGTCTTTAACTTGAGTTGGAATTAAGTTCCATAATTTTGGCGCGGCAGTAGAGAATGCACGCGATCTCCATAAGTCACCAAATTTGATGTAGGGACAGCTAATAAACCCTTGGTGGAGGAACGCAAGTTTCGACGAGGGTTATAATGTTTTAGAAGATTACATATATAAGAAGGCGCTAGGCCATGTAAGGCCTTAAATGTATAATCAATAATATTTTTTAAATTATCCGTTCTCGGACTGGTAGCCAATGTAAATTATATAAAATAGGAGATATGTGGTCCCTACGTTTTGCTCCAACAACTAATCTGGCAGCTTCTGAATCTCGGTGGATGGAAGCCCGTGAAGCAAACTGTTACAGTAGTCCAGTTTCGTTGTGATGAAAGCATGTATAAGGCGTTCAGTATTGTGCTGGCTGAGATACTTCCTTATTCTGCCAATGTTTCGAAGATCAAGTGAAGCTGATCGACATATACTATTGATGTTGTTGGACATGGTGAGACAGCGGTCCAGTATGACGCCAAGGTTACGCACTTCTGAAACCGGCTCTATCGTGTGTCGTCCAAACCTAATACTAGGAATAGGAGCTAGACGGGAAAACCGCGATGAAAAGTGGACTACTTCTGTCTTAGATGGATTGCACGATAGCTTGTTAATCAGAAGAAATGTCTGGATGTCGTCAATACATTCTTCCAAGCCGATCAGGGATGAATGCCTGTTTGAAGGATTCATAGTAATTTATAATTGTGTATCGTCAGCATACATCATACAATCTAGGCCATGGGCCTTCATGATATCCTGTAGAGGGCTGAAATACAGTACGAACAGTAGCGGGCCCAGAACAGACCCTTGTGGGGCCCCAGATGTTAGAGGCTGTGGTCTGGACTCAATGTTGCCAATTACTACCCTCTGGATGCGTTCAGAAAGATAGGACACAAACCAATTAAGGACTACTCCTGTAAAGCCAAACTGGTCTCTGAGTCTATCGATCAAAAATAGTATGATCTATCGTATCGAAGGCGGATGAAAGATCAAGTAGCACCAGAACAACTTCCTTTTTCTGGTCAATAGCACACAGAAGGTCATTATGGACACGCAGAAGGGCAGTTTCAGTGCAGTGATATTCACGATATGCAGACTGCAGGCTAGGATAGAGGTTGTTAGCAAATACGTAGATCCGTGATTGCGAATTCAACGTATCGACTAGCCTGAAGTCATCATCAAGAATACATTCAGTCAGCATTCCTGATGATGACTTCAAGCTAGTCGAATGTTGAATTCTCAATAAATATGTTTACGTTATTTGGAGTTACCGTTATTGTGTATTTTATTAAAATACTTAGTGGTTCCCGTAAATACACTATTTCTTTTGGAAGTGAAGACAATTTTCCAGTTTGACAGAAAAAAACAATTTGAGAACACTAGTGGAATTGTACATTTTACTGATTTAGTAATAATATTCAAGGGTTAACTAAGCATACAGGTAATGAGAATAAAAGAAACGATCACCAAAGATAAACTGACATATTTTTAAAACAAACTTCTCCCAACTAGTACTATAAGAAATGTTTGGAGAGCAATAAGGAGAATTTATATGTTGATACTGAGGAGTAAAGGATTATGCAACACAAACTTATATATATATGTATTGTGTTAATATATACACTGCTGTAGTAGATAGATGATAGCTGGACGATCATCAAGCTCATCATCAGGGGGTATATTACCACTATGAACAAAAAACTATTAATTTTAAAAAAGAAGTCTAAAGGCGGATTTCCAGTCCTCGCACGAAGCAACTCGCGGATCGCTGCGAGCACTCGCAAGCTCGCTGCGAGTGTTTTAGCCCTCGTGGCAGATAGTTGAAAATGTTGAACTATTTTTACTCGCAGCAAGTACTCGCAGTAAACAACCAATAAAAACAAAATATGTCAACATTTCAAATCATTAGTAATTTATGGGGAAAACTGCACAAAGGAAATCATTACCGTGTCGGTGTGTGTTTGCATAGATATTGAAGGGAAGAAATTACATAAATTAATCGAACTTTCACCTCGATTTTCTCGTAAATACCGATTTATTTGAGGTGCTATATCTGAAACACTCAGAAGAGTGCTTCATCAGGATATCCAAACACCTCGAAGATTGTTAAAAAAACGCGGCTATCGCTTCATCAGTCTTGAAAACCCTGCGAGTTATCGCAACGAGCTGCATGTGTGGAAATACAGTGGAAACCATGCGAGTACCTGTAGCGAGCTGCGAGTTGTTTCGTGCGAGGACTGGAAATCCGCCTTTAAGTGCTGAAGCTTCTAATTTCCTGTGGTAACGAATTCCACAGTTTTGGTGCTGCAACCGAAAATGTTCTGTCTCCATGAGTCACCGTTTTGGATTTTGGCTCAAGTAGCAGATTTCGGTCAGATGATCTCAAAGCACGAGTAGGTTTATATTTAGTTAGCAAATCAGTAATATAAATAGGCGCCTGGCCATGCAAAGCCTTGAAAGTAATTATTAGTATCTTAAAAACAATCCTATTTGTACCCTCGTAGAACCGATGATGACGCTATCCATTAACAAGATGCAAATAAGCTTCTGGTAATAAACCACCGTCATCGCGATTCAATGGGGCGTGGGAGATATTGATATGCAAAGCCTCTAGACAACGTCTCTAATGGTACCGCGGGTTAGTGTGATTAGTGGTAGCAACTTTACAAATTACAACGATCACCCCTGATGAAGACACTAGACTCGAGTGTCAAAACGGTGGGTCATCAGGACAGTAACTTTTAAGTTACGTTCAAAAAACTTTTTATAGCCAGAGTAGCAGCAAACTATGTCTGATTTATCACCTGGTTGCGCTGGGAAATTATTTGTCAAAATTTTTTTTCCGGACAGGGATCGAATATGTAACCTAAGGTGGTTACAGGACCTAAGGTGGTTACAGGGGTTCGATTTCTATCCAGGACTCAGAAACATTATTCCGAGGATAATATGAGCTTGACGACCATCCATGTATCGTCTGACAAATTTATACAGTTACATACAGTACCAATGTAACACCAACACTAACCTTGAGAACATAGTGAACACTTTTTTGAAGCATTTTTGCTGGAGAAAGTTCCAGGAGAACATTTGTTGCATTTAGTACTATGGGGAGCACTGAAAACCAAGAGGTATATGGATATTTAGTATACATGTATAACACAGTTTACAATGTTCAATTGTATCAATCAATTGTATTATATCACGTAATGGTGGACCTAGTGAAACAATTGATGAAAGTCAATATTCATTATCAGTTCCACTGTCCAAGCAATTACCTTGTATAATAGCCTGGTTGACAAGCTAAACATATCCTTGAACCTTTATTGGACTGGAAATGTCCTAGGAAAAAACAATTATTTAAATATTGAAGCACTACACAATATTTTAAGATCCACAAATCCCTACCCCATTCTCTCAACACAAATCCATCCATCCATCCATCCTTCCTCCCTCCCTTCCTCCCTTCCTCCCTCCCTCCCTTCCTTCCTTCCTTCCTTCCTTCCTCCCTTCCTTCCTTCCTTCCTTCCTTCCTTCCTTCCTTCCTTCCTTCCTTCCTTCCTTTCCTTCTCTCCTCTCCTCTCCTTCCTTCTCCTTCCTTCGTTCCTTCCCTACCTTCCTACCCTTCCTCCCTATCTTCCTTCCTTCCTTCCTCACTTCCTTCCTCCTACCCTCACTTCCTTCCTTCCTTCCTCCCTATCTTCCTTTCTTCCTCCCTTCCTTCCTCCTACCCTCACTTCCTTCCTCCTACCCTCACTTCCTTCTTTCTCCACTTCCTTCCTTCCTCCCTTCCTCCCTCCCTTCCTTCCTCCCTCCCTCCCTCCCTCCCTTCCTCCCTTCCTTCCTTTCCTTCTCTCCTCTCCTCTCCTCTCCTTCCTTCTCCTTCCTTCGTTCCTTCCCTACCTTCCTACCCTTCCTCCCTATCTTCCTTCCTTCCTCACTTCCTTCCTCCTACCCTCACTTCCTTCCTTCCTTCTCCACTTCCTTCCTTCCTCCCTATCTTCCTTTCTTCCTCCCTTCCTTCCTCCTACCCTCACTTCCTTCCTCCTACCCTCACTTCCTTCTTTCTCCACTTCCTTCCTTCCTCTTCTGATATTTTTTCTTGCCCTTCTCTCTCCCTTCATCCACTTCCAAACAGTTAAAACAAAACAAAATAAATAACCATATACAGGTACCTGGTGTACAAGGGCCACATTTTTTGCTACCTGGCTTACTATATCAAAAACGAAAAAGTATTACAGTATTCTGTAACTATATTTAATATTTTTCTTTCTTACACTTTTCCTCTTACAGTGTCCTTCCCTTTGATTTTTAAATTTGACAATACTGAACTGGGATTGTGGTGCATGGAAAGTAGCTATGTAAGATCTGGCTAACCCTATGCAAGCATGGAAAATGGCCACTTAAAATTGAATAATAATAAATACAATAATAAATAGAAGGCACTCAGAGACTACATACCTCCGCCAGTGGGTTATTTATTGAAGACATTTTATAAGGTAAATTTAGCACATATTTAAGGTTGGTCCTGGTGCATAACCATGACCACACTTTTTCATATACAATAAAATATTATTGTTGTTCAATGTACGATCTACACGTCTATAAACTTCTTCTATCTAGAGTGAATAAAATGCTTCATTGCACTAATTTCTACTTAAATATTATGCAAAATTATATGTTGTTATAAGGCCATGACCGCACTGTATAAACAATTTATAAATGGAACTGACAAGTCCATTGTTTTTTTTTGTGAATTCAGCTTGTTTGCAAATATTAAAGATTTGAATAATATGAGGAATAATGAGCGCAATCAAACATTTTCATTCATTTCTTCTACACAGAGAAGCTGACAGACAGATTTTTATCAATATTTCATCCAATTTTCATCCACATTGAACCAAAATTTAATGGTTGGTCCTTGGCATATGATCATCTCTTCTACAAACTTTCATGAATATCTGTTCATTAATTTTTGAGATATCCTGCTTACAGACAGACAGACAGACAGACAGACAGACAGACAGACAGACAGACAGACAGACAGACAGAGATAAAAATATAACCTCCTGGCGGATGTAATAATAATAAACAGACAGGTTAATGAAAATTTAGTGCTGGGTATTCTTTGGACCATTCACTATCCTTGTCATAAGTGCGAATTCTGTATGCTGTGATGACGTTTCGGGATCATGAAATTATTTCTGTGAGATCAATAGAACAGGGATGGTCCATTTGACACTTCCTAATTCCATAGCCATTCATATTGTACTGACCCCACATTGTCAGTTTCAAGTCGTCAATGTTAGTACTTAGTGGCTTAGACGCATGCCTCACTTCCACCGTGAAAAGTACAAATTGTTGTGAGGTTGTATGTTGAGATTATGGAACATAAGAATCTCATAAATCATATTATTAAATGTGACTTGTAGCTTGGTTATTTCAATACAGTGAATTGTTTGCTATTCAGTTAGCTGACTCAGAATAATGTTTTTGAGCCCCGCAAGAGGGAAATCGAACCCACAACCTTCTGATCTCTGGTTCGGCGCTCTAACCATTGAGCTACCAGAACGCAGATGGTAGAGGAAAGGCTACGTTGTGCACCGGTGAGCCCAGATGGGAATTGAAACATTTTTCTGAGTTTGTGTTAAAGCTTGAGTAGCAAACAATTCACTATATTAAAATAACCAAGCTGCAAATCACATTTAAGCACTTGTCACCACAAGAGGTCTGTTCACAGGCTAACCATGATAAACCCGGTAAATATCACATTTTTACAATTTATAGTTTGACCACTTTGACATCCTTAGAATAGACAAGGTCCGAATTAGCGCTTCGCAAATTGCGAAGCAATTTTCGAAAATATGTTACGCTACGTTGTAAGACGTTACGCTACGTTGTAAGACGTTACGCTACGTTGTAAGACGTTACGCTACGTTGTAAGACGTTACGCTACGTTGTAAGACGCTACGCTACGTTTTAAGGCGTTACGCTACTTTGTAAAACGTTACGTAAAGTTGTAAGACGTTAGTACGCTACGCAACGTTTTACGACGCTAGAAGGCGTTAAGCTACGTTGTAAGACGTTATGCTATACGTTGTAAAACGTTACGCAACGTTGTACGATGCTACGCGACGTTGGGAGATGTTACGCTACATTGTGACACTAAAGAAAAACGTTTGGAGCGCTAATGCGGATCCTCTAACTGATAGATTTCCCGAGCAGTAATAATCAGCTATTTTATTGTTATTCTCAGACAAGTGTCGCTCCTCGTGTCGCTCCTCGTGTCTCGATTTTTCGCGCTCTTGACAGCTGCGGGGCGCATCCCATGGCCAGGCCTAAACAACAATTAACTTGAACGTAGGCTTCGCTCTACCATCTGAGTTCTGGTAGCTCAATGGTTAGATCATCAAACTGGAGATCAGAAGGTTGTGGGTTTGATTCCCTTCTAGCATTCAGAAACATTCTTCCGAGTTTACGTTAAAGCTTAAGTGTAGCAAACAATTTACTACTGAGTATATACAGTAAGAATCTCAGACACTAAAATATGAAGGCGATATTCCCAATGCTGGTTGCTCAGTTCCAAGTGCTGGGTGAGGCTGCTAGTACCTGCTGTTATAACCAGGAAGACATGGTTCACAAGCTGCTTGTCCACTTTTATCTTGATAGCTTCCAGGACGACATTTTGAACAATTTCCTGCACCTTTACACCATCCAGTATGGTTACAAGATTTACAGACTGCTTTGGCTAAGATAAATAATACTGGGTCAATTGAGTAGGTACAAATACTATCACAACATTTACAAAATTGTTCATCTACATAGACACAAACCAAATGTTACCACCCCCCAAAACAAGTGTTATGTACAAGTCATCCCTTACGAAAAAATCCTATAGGAATTCCTATAGGAAAATTGCATTTCCTATAGGAATTGGGCCAAAATCTAATAGGAATAAATTTCCTATAGGATTTCCAATAAGATCCTAGATAGGATTTTGGTAATGGATGTTAGATTTCGTCTAATGTTTTTAGTTTTAGTTTTAGTAAAAATTTGGCTTTGTTTATCATATTTTTTGTAAATTGAAGGGTGCCATTTTTGTTCTCCTGATTGCATTAATTTGTTGACACCACTGAGTGATAGAAACACTGTACAGTACAATAGCATGAATACAAGTAGGAATCCATCATAATAGAATAAAACCATGCTATTTTGTCATATTGTATATTATGAAATATGGGAGCAACTCAACTGCATTCACCTGTAATCAGAACAAAATTAGCAGCTTTCAATTGATTTGTAAGGTGACAAAGTCTTTTAATTAAGCAACACTAATGTTTTTTTGGTGATACAGTTTGCTTTAGTTTATTTCACACAAATATCAAACAGTTTACTTCAAGTGCTTAAACGGTTTAGGTACAGTACAAGTGC
The DNA here is from genome assembly GCA_035772405.1 of Chrysogorgia sp. JL179-B06. Taxonomy (NCBI): domain Eukaryota; kingdom Metazoa; phylum Cnidaria; class Anthozoa; order Scleralcyonacea; family Chrysogorgiidae; genus Chrysogorgia; species Chrysogorgia sp. JL179-B06. Next base: position 495,222 of record JAYKKM010000237.1, read on the forward strand.
TCGGAAAATTAGCTCCACTTTGACCACCACTCCTTTGGAAATTTTGGTGTCTAGTAGACTAACACCTTCCCCCTCGGAATTTCCAGTACCTTCCATAGACCTCTTTTATAATGGCCACCATTTTAAATATTCTTTTATGTGCATATAAATTAGCCTTTACAACCTCATTTGGAAGCAAAGATTCTTTTGAATTTCCAACACACAAACAAGGCCATAAAGCAGGGTTTCTTTTAGGGTGGGGTGAAGGGGGCATTTGCCCCCCTTGAAAAATATTTTCCCCTTGAGAAATATTTGCCCCCTCTTCTAAATTACAAATGCACTCAATTGCCAAGGCACTCAAATTTTCATTATGGGGTGTTTTGCCCCCTCTTGTTACTTATTAATATTTTCTGAAAGAAACCCTGCATAAAGGCTAATTTATATGCACATAAAGGAATATCTAAATTGGCCACCATTGTGAATGAGGTATATGGAGGGTGTAAGGATATTTTCTAGAACTACATGTATATACATATTTAAAAAAAATAATAGATGATACATACATGTGTTTGCAAACAATCCTGGTACACATACTACACATGAATTCTTGGAAGCATTTAAAATATCTAAATGGCTGACAAAGCCTATCAAAACTAAGACAAAGAAATATTATATTTAACAATTACAGTATAGTAAAATATATATACAGTGTACATTATTTACCAGCTGTGAACTCCGCATGGAGAAATATTTCCCAAGGACTAAAAAACGGCCTGAGGCAGCACCAAGGGAAATATCTCTCAATACGGACCAAGATCTTGCTAAAAAACATAAAATAAAAAATTCTTTTTATTTTTTATTAATCGTGAGCGGGCGGATCATCCTAGGTATTCCTGCAATTTGATTGGCTGCCTGAGCGGGCATTATTTTGCAATATCTAACTACGGTCATGGAATCCTTTTGCTAAATTTTTTAATGTGATAAATTTAAAAAAATTTAAAAACTGTTAAATGGAAAACTAACACTTTGATTCAATAATCATAATGTGATTCAAAGTATTTTGGTTTGTTTTCCTTTCCATCCAAATAATGTAGTTTTACCAAACTAAAGTAACTCAAGTCTTTCGATCACCTTGTATAATAAAACAATAATAAAATAATAAAATGTTATTAATTACCGTTTTGGTTAGTCTGTATAGAAAAACATTTGCCCTTGGTCTCACAAACCTCGGATCAGGCAAATATTTTTCTATACAGACCTCCCAACTGGTAAATTGCCAAAATAGTGTGTAGGAGGTCTAACATTTTGTAAAGTGAAATAAAAATGGAGTGGAAAAAACAATAACAAATAATTAATGAGATATAAAAGTATAAAAGTCTTTTGCTATTTTTAATGTCAATCAGTAATGTATCAGTCAAATCCAACCATGCCCATCCCCCAGACACAGCCGGGGGAATTTGAACCCAAACCTTTGCTCGGGTGTCGATAATACAGTAATCTGAGCCTTGTTCCCTTTGGGCAGCATCAAAAGGCAGTGGGGAGCAGGTGCAATTGAATTACAGTACCACTCCCCCTATAGCATTCATGCTACAGCCTACAAAACATGTTGTTGTTCAAGTGTGATTGAGTCATGGAGGACTTTAAGCCTAATTACAGTACGTCTCCAGCCTACAGTAGACAAATTTAGCAGAGTGACATACCAAGGAGGCTGCCTTGTAAATAGTATTTATATAATAATTTGATATTTGAAAACACTGAAAATTGCTGTTGTTGCTTTCATGTTTCCCCCAGGGCTGAGAATTTGCCACAGATTTTTAGCCCTACCACAGGGCATTTGCACCTGCATTTTTGAAAAAAATGTCAAATACCCAGGAGTTGGTGGGGGGTAGATTTGTATTATCAATCAATTTGAACTGCATACTATACACAAACTATAAGATTCTTAAAAAGCCTGTAGCATTGACCATTCAGAACTATGTACATCACATATAAATGAGAACAAGTAAATATTAAAACAAAACGTTATACTAATATATTATATATAACAAACAAAACATCAAATGGACTAGTTTCGTATTTCAGACTTGACAGGCTAGTACCGTCAGCGAGGCAAAATTAGTGTATGCATACACATATATTTATACATATACATATATATATATATATATATATATATATATATATATATATATATATATATATATATATATATATATATATATATATATATATATATATAAATGCCTAATATATATATATATATATATATATATATATATATATATATATATATATATATATATATATATATATATATATATATACGTGTAGGTTTTGGTCTACGAAATGCAAAGAGTGCTCAACAACATATAGTTAGAGCAAATAATAGATTTTCGCTTACCTCAAAACTGGTCTGCTACAACTTGTTTCATCTGTAAAAGAATCTTCAGGCAGATTCTGAAGATTCTTTTACAGATGAAACAAGTTGTAGCAGACCAGTTTTGAGGTAAGCGAAAATATATATATATATATATATATATATATATATATATATATATATATATATATATATATATATATGTATATATATATATATATATATATATATATATATATATATATATATATATTATATATATATATATATATATATATATATATATATATATATATATATATATATATATATATATATATATATATATATAGACACGTGTTTCGCTGTTCCACAGCTCATCAGTGTAGCTTGGTACAATCTAGATATGGACACGAGTACTAATTATACACAAACGATTGCCAGTGACAACCGCTTGTGGGATAAACAGCGGTCATGCGCACATCCAGAGAGCGTGAAGCGGTATAGGGCCAGAGTGCTCAAACTACCACAAGGGCAGTGGGCGTTGCATTATATATATATATATATATATATATATATATATATATATATATATATATATATATATATATATATATATATATATATATATATATATATTATATATATATATATATATATATATATATATATATATATATATATATTATATATAGTAAAACAAAAAGACAATCTCGAGTTACTTCATTTGAACTTTAATTCACTACAAATCTGTTTCGTATGGTTTACCTTACCACACCAGGTGAATATTGCACTCACATATTGAATATCACATTCACACTCTTCAGGTGAATATATATATATATATATATATAAATATATTCCAGCAATTTTAAACAAAACTTCAAAATATGCTCGATGTTGACTCAGAAGTACTTGAGTTAAATGACTACGTACCTGTATAGGCAAGTGTGTTGATGAAGAGTGAACGACACATGAATAATTTCTGCCCTCGAATTTGGCTAATTCCTCGCAAGCACTAACTAGAATTCAAAATGGTGATGCGTCATGCCTGAATTATCTGGAGGCAGATGACACTGCTGTATGTTTATCAGTCTATTTTCTCCTGCTTTCTTCTGTAATTAAATTTTGACGTATAGCCTCGTTTTGAAGATCTCAAGGTCAAAGGATATTTTCCGAACACATGACTATGACATGTTATTCTGTGACCATGGCCCCAACCTTTTTCTATTTTTGGAATTTCAATTCAGTTGTGCACGGGGGAGTACAGCTATTAACTTTTTGAGGACCATTTCCTTAAACCTAAATGAGAATTATAAACAAGGAAAATTTCGAGTGTTGGAATTTAAACAGGGACCAGTTGTGAAAAAGCAACACCGGTTGGAATTAAACCCGTGACGCCAGCGGAGACGCCCTGCTGCGATGCAGTAGTCACGAGTTGAACTGTATATACCAGGAGAAAAATTGGGTAATAATATATTACAAGTTATAATATTTTGACACTTCACTCGATTGAACTACGTTTCTAAGGATTTATATAAATCAGTTGTCAGGGCACTGCACTGGCATCGCAGTATCACGGATTCAACTCGAAATTTTCCTTCAAGTAATGCGGGAATTTTACATATTTGTGATCTTTGGATTCTCCTGAGAAAAATTGTAATATATATTGTCGTTCGAAATAACTACTGCAATTATAGATGTTAATTCATTTAATACTATATATATATATCTTATATATTTTTGTAAATAACTTTTCAATTCTATATCTGTTATCTGTATACTTCTTTTGTACACGCCCCCGTCGAAATCAGCTTCGGTTGACGGGTCAGCGTGTTTAAAATCTATTTCCTGGCAATTCATTATAACCGTTTCGCCGTCGTCCGTTCCGTTCCGTAAACTAATGTGACGTAATCGTCGTCCTTTCGGTAGGGCACCTAGAATAATGACCACCTTTATAAAATTCAAGAAGCATCTGCGGAGGAGAGTGACCACCTTGTAAAATAGAATGGTTAAAAGGGATAACTCAAAAGGACCTTTCTGCTTTTGATTTTTGGTCAGGTTAGGGGGGCATGCATGTTACATCATCTGGTTACATATACGGGCATGTTACATATACGGGCATGTTACATAATAATAATAATAATAATAGACATATTAGGAGCATTATACAATAGTATCAATGCTCTTACAACAATATATTCTTAAATTTACTTATAAAACTTATTACAGTTTCATTATAAGATAAAGCCTACTACATATTTTCCCACTATGAACAAAAAAACTATTAATTTTAAAAAAGAAAAGTCTTAACTGCTGACTTAAAATTACCCAACATATCAAAGCTTCTAATTTCCTGTGGTAATGAATTCCACAGTTTTGGTTCCGAAACCGAGAACGCTCTGTCTCCATGAGTCACCGTTTTGGATTTTGGCCCAAGTAGCAGATTACGGTCTGATGATCTCAAATTCACGAGTAGGTTTATATTTATTTAGCAAATCAGTAATATAAACGCAAAGCCTTGAAAGTAATTATTAGTATCTTAAATACAATCCTTGATCTCACCGGCAACAAGTGAAGATTACGAAGCACAGGGGAGATAATGATATGCTCCGATTTTTTAACCATGTTACAAGTCTTGCAGCTGTATTTTGAATTCGCTGTAACTTGCTCAATTCAGCTTCTGGTAAGCCATATAGGATGCTATTACAGCTGTCAAGTTTTGATGTTATGAATGCATGCACCAACTTCTCACAGTCCTTTTTACTCAAATATTTCCTGATCTTGCCGATATTTCTGATAGCAAAAGTGGCCGATTTACAGATGTTATTTACATGAGTATTTAATTTTAGATGTCTATCGATCTCGTTGACACATATTTCTGGCATTGGTTCACAATGCATAAAACGTGATGATAGATGGGATAGGATAGAAACTTTATTTAAAGCTAGAGGGTTACACTAAATAGTACAAAGTACTAACAAACTTGTGGCCCTCGAAAATTTTTTACAAAATTAAAATGTATATATTATGTGTATATCTATATATATGTGTACAAAAGTATAAAAATATAAAAATTAATGACTAAATTACATGATAATGTTAATATAATGATACAAGTTGAAGTCCTAATTACATGACAGTTGAAATACACTGTGTGAAGTTAAAATCAGAAAAAGACGTGAAGCAGACTAAGTGGCAGTTTGTTCCAAAAGTTAATAGCGGTAAGTCGGTAACTGAAAAAGTTCGGCCAGCTTCTGTAACTCTAGTGAATTTAGGTGTTATTAAGCTCAAATGAGCGCTGCGTGTGTTTCTAGAATGTTGCTGACTATTTAATTTTAACAGTCTGTTTAAATACTCAGGAGTATCATTAACAGTACGTTTGTATACTATTATACATTTTCTAATGTCCGACTCTACATAAAAAGGTATCCAACCAAGTCTGTTAAATAAATCCACAGAGGAATGACATGGTTGAGCATTAAGGATAATTCTAGCGCAGCGTTTCTGAAGTTTGAATACTTTTACGATATTGTTCTTACTACAGTTTGTCCAAGTTGGGCTACAGTAAAGAAATAAGGGTTTGATCATAGCATTGTAAAAGAGAATTCGTTCAGCTGTAGGCAAATACGACTTTATAGACTTCAATATTCCAATGCGTTTTGATAGTTTAGTTGCAACATGGGTGTCAAAACTTAAGTCCTCGTCGATAATAAAGCCCAGTAATTTTACTTGATGAACCTGTTCCAATGGGACATCGTTCAATTCTATGTTGAGGACTTGATTTTCAGCTGTGAGCTTTGACTTGAGCCGTTTGCCAATTGCCACTAACCAAAATAGATTTAGTCTTAGTAGAATTCAGAGGTAGTTTATTGGCAATGGCCCAATTTTGAACATTGGATACTTCTAGAGATCATTTGTCCCTCAGTTCATCCACATCGTTATAATCAGTGGAGGCTAGTAAGGTAGTATCGTCGGCAAATAAATCCACTTGAGTATTTATATGTAGAGGTAAATCATTAATAAAGATTAAAAACAGGAGGGAGCCAGAATAGAACCCTGAGGTACTCCTTCCGTAATTAGTCTTGTTTTTAAAAGTAACATACTGTTTGCGATCGGTTAGATAAGATTTGAACCATTGAAGCGAATTCGGATCAAGTCTAAGACCATTAGCATATAAGACCATTCATAGTACACCAGTTGGTGATGTCCTTAATACATAACTCAAGTTTAGCTAGCAGCAGGTCGATCACCGATGGAGATTTTATAGGCATATACAGCTATGTGTCATCAGCGTACATTATGCAATCAAGGCCATGGGCTTTGATCACATCTTCCAATGGCGCAAAGAAGAGTGAAAAGAGAAGTGGACCCAGTACAGAACCCTGAGGTACACCATAGTGATACCAGGCTAGCACAGTTCCACTAAACCCATAACGATGCTGAAGTCGCTCCAATAGAACGGTGTGGTCAATGGTGTCGAACGCAGATGATAAGTCCAACAGTACCAACACTACTTCGTGCATTAAGGATAATACAGTAGTGTATTAGTACATAATACATATACGGGCTCTTTGCTTGAGTATATATATGTACCCGTATATGTAACATGCCCGTATATGTAACGTCACGTAGCAAGTCACGGCCCCCCCTAGCACCTGTAATATTCTAATTAAATAAGAACGCTTCTAATTGGTCAAAAGAACGCACGTGTTTTGGTAGAATATTTCCTTGGCAACCAAAAGTCAAAACTCTTATATTTTTGCAAACCACAGACGAATTCCCGACTATAGCTAATATTCTTCTCAAGAGATGACCCATGCAGCGATTACCTCGAAGTATCAGCACAATAGTGTTCATAGAAGGCGAAGAAGACATATTGAAGTAATTGAGAAACGAATCGACGACGACGCTTTGATGGCGAGTTCCTCGGGAGATTTGGCTTGGCTTGAACAAGCGTTGAGGTCTAATTTTAAAAAAGCTGTGGCACAGACTAAAGAACAGGTATAAAAAGGTTTGGTTGACTTGGATAACCAACGATTTTCATCAGAAAGTTTTGTGTGGCTTTCAGTCTTTTGTTTACTTATTATTGTGTTGCATTGTATTGCATTGTATTGTATTGTATGGTATTTTATTATAATATATATATTATATATATCATATGCGAGTTCAAATCCCACAACGAACTTCCTTTTTGTGAATTTTCTTTTAATTTTTTTCTTTCGTTTTTTGTCTTGATTTTTAACGGTTAGGGTTTATTAGGATTTGGGTTGTGATTAGGGTTTGTTTTAGAATTATTGTTACACTTACTAGCTGACTGCCAGTCATTTAGTTTTCATAAACCGTGACCGGCTGCCGGTCATATAGTCGCAGCCTTTATTATAATATGGTATGGTAATAGCCTGTGAAAGCAGCCGTGTCCTTTGTGCTTGGTATGGTATGGTATATGTGTGGTATGTGTATGTTATGGTACTATATGGTCCAGGGTGCATTGTGTGCATTAAAACCCCATGCCGAAGATATACCAAGGTCTTCAAATTACTACATCCAGGGTTGTACAGGTCTGTATTTTAGGTGGGCTAAGAGTAAAAACATTGAATATATTCAAATATTTGTTTAAATTTGATGTTTTATAACCTTCAGAGTTCTTTAATATATCCCCTCAAAATGCAGGAAATACCATTTTAGAGACTATATTTCAAAATTCCCTGTGGAACATATGCCTCCACACCTCCCCTTAGCGGGTCCTCGTGCCTACGGCGCTTAATTGGCCCCCTGTCCTTGACCACTAGCTACAGGCTTGTTATGAGATGTACATGGCTAGGAGGTTTGGGGGCATTGCTCCCCCAAAACATTTTCCAAGCCCCATAGGAGTGCATTTACTTCAGCAAAGAATTTTCTGAAAATATACACAGCAAGTACTTCCTTGATCATACACCGATACGCCAAAAATGAGTGATGCAACTCCAGTACCCCAAGCTTTTTTGAAATCCATGCTGGAGATCTTTAGTGTAACCTACATGGAATAGCCTGTGGTATGGTCATATCCTGGCATATATTTGTCTTTGTTGGTGTACAAAAACTGCAAAATAATTTTTTTATGTATTTTCCTAATTTTTAGTGTACAAAAGTACCCTGATGCTCTTGTGCAAAGGGACATGTTTGGACTAGTGTTGTAACGAAGCTAGTGGGACCCTTAGGAAATTTGCGTTTGTGGGCCCCATGTCAATTAGACTTCAAAGCCAGAGGCTGGAGAATGAAAAAGATCAAAGTTTCCTTATATTTTTCAACTGGACCTTCACAATTAACATGAAATCAATCTTTTATAACATATTTATTGAAAGATATAATCAGGAGGAAAATAGAAATCTACCAACATGGTAACATCTAGTAGACATAATAATCTTAGATAGACATCAGTAATAATTCTTATAGTCATGATCAAATGCATATTGTATATACAGATATTTATTTTCCAATTTTGCCCCAATTATGGCCACAAAACAAACAGCCACTGAACATTGTGAATGTTAAACATCATGTGGTTCTATGAAGTACCTATCAGCTTGGTGGTAAATACCGCTGCCAGCCAGAGATAGGAATGCAAAATATCAATGACAATAACCTGCCAAACAGAAGTGTATGCCAACATGCCAGATTTCAGAAACTTCACTGTCTTTATTACATAAGATGCTTAAAATAGGACAGCAGATTTCAAAAAAATGTTATCGTACGCGTTCTATCGTACCATGCACTTTTATAGCTATATAAATTCAATACACATTCATGTTATTCATGTTACGATAGCACGGTAGAACGGCACCTTCATAGCTATAGATTCAATATTCATTCATGATATTAGGATAGCACGGTAGAACGGCACCTTCATAGCTATAGATTCAATATTCATTCATAATATTACGATAGCACGGTAGAACGGCACCTTCATAGCTATAGATTCAATATTCATTCATGATATTACGGTAGAACGGCACCTTCATAGCTATAGATTCAATATTCATTCATAATATTACGATAGCACGGCAGAACCGCGATAACATCGTACATCTGTTATTAGTCAAACTGAATGTGTAATACTCTTCAAAACATACTGTTCCACCATACTGTTCCACCATACCATTGCACCATACCGTAACATCGTAACATATAAAACATATCGTCAAATCATGCGCGTCTTCAAAATATATAAACACCATACTTTCATCTCAAAAAACGTGTCAGAAACCAAATGTGTGATTTTCAAAACGTAACCGAATGTGTGATTAAACATATCGTCAAATGCGCGGAAGTGTGATTTTCAAAACGTAGATTCGTGCGCCCTCAAAAAACATACTGTCTCATATTGTTGTGCGTCTTCAAAAGTAAACATATCGGCGTCAAATGCGCGTACATACTGTTTTATATATCCTGTCATACTTCTCGTCCTTCAAAATATCCACCGAATGCAACTCTTCAACATCTTACCTCATAATTTGTCACTAAATGCGACTCTTCAAAACGCCGTAACATACGTTGCATGTGATTTTCAAAACGTAGTCGTCATGACATTTTTTAATAGTCAAACCGAATGTAAAGAGTCGAAAGGAGATTAATACATTTGTGTCAAATGCGCGTCTTGAAAACATATTGCTGTTTTATTAGCTACATCCTGTCATACTTCTCGCCATTTAATGTATGCTATCACTTGAAAACTCGTCATGCAGTATTTTGTCTACACTGCTTTAATACCGCTTCCTACAGCGCGCTAGCAAACAATTACATTATATTCAAAATTTCATTTCATTTTTATACCCTCCAATAGGGATTTAGCACAATTCACTTGGCTGCAAAGAATGGACACTTGGATTGTTTGAAAGTATTGATAGAGAAACAGCATGTACCAGTAGACTGTGAAAGTCGCAGTGGATGGAGAGCAGTCCATCTTGCTATTAACAAGAAAAGTAAAACTCAATCACTTAAATGCCTCAATTATCTATTAGAGCAAGGTGCTGATCCATCAAAGTAAGCATTTGAACAAGCTTAATTGTAAACTTTTCAAGAACATGCAGTTTATGATTGCCCCATGGAGTGATCAGCACCTAACTTCAGGGGCGCAATCATTACAATATCTTATACTTTGTTTTTAATTTATTTTATCACTCTAAGTTAAACTTAATACTACCCAAATTTGGAAAGCAAAAACATTTAAATTTACGAGCGAGATGTGTAATGAGGAAAATGAGGAACGAACCCAAACTAGTAGTCGCTGGTCGTCGTGGTCGACCATTTACGAAGTATAGGTTGTGTAATTTGGTTACATAGAGGCACGCAACGCAAAAAATACGACCAGGGGGTTAGCGTTACAATGAGGTGGAAGATGGGGGTTAGGAAAACACTTAAGGCGGGGCGGTTAGGATTGGTGTTGGGTTGGGATTGCACACTTACTGATTATTGGTAATTCTAGGTAGGAGAATGTGCTGTGTGTCCATGTTTTACTAGCCCTCGACTCAACCACTCCCCTTGTTTGGGTGCGTAAACTTATAGATCAACGTGATAGGTAATGCTTGTGGGATATGCGCAGAACAGACTAAAATTTAGACCTGTAGAGTTCATGCTAGTATTTTGACCATTTATCATCAAAATAACACGAATTGGCAATTGACATTGTTGGCTTCGATCATAGAGAATCTCGATAATACCAGCCGTCTTTCGGCAGTTTCGGGTCCGGAACTTGAGCCGAAAGACGGCTGGTAGTCGAGCCTAGGATCAAAGCCAGTTGGTCAACTTTTTCGTAACTCTTCTATTGCCATGACAGTAAACATACCATTAAAGTTTTAGTTTGTCAGTGCCATATTGGTATTAATTAAACAACTTTCATGTAATTGTCAGTCATTCATTTTAGTACAGTCTTGAAATAATTATTGTTTTAATTTTTGTTACCTACAGGCCCAACCATAATGGCTTCACTCCAGTTCATCAAGCAGCTACCACAGGTCAGACAAACTGTCTGCGTTCCCTGATTGATGCTGGAGCAACCATTAATGTCTATGACTCAGAGGGTCTAATGCCTGTAGATTATGCTCGAATTTGGGGACATAGAACTTGTGTACGAATTCTCAATGCCCGCCAGTGGCATATCGATAAAGAATGTGAACTTCAACACAAAGTAAAACTTGAAAAAGGAAATCATAATATTCATGAAGAGTTAGAAAAACTTAGTGTTGGAGAAAAAGCCCATAAAGTTAAAAAGAATAAAATGGCTTTTGAGAGCTGGTTGATGAGTAAAGGACTGCCACATCAACTAGACTGCCATCAGCCATTTTCAGTCAAAGTTGTTGAACATAAACCACTTGTAAAAACCACAAACAGTCCTTCGCCTGTTTTACCAAAAGTTACCAGAACAGGGTCGATCATGACAAACTCTGGTATACCAGAGCAGCCGGCTCCAGTTGAGTATAAACCCTATGTTTATCAATACCGTGATGAATTTGATGCAGAAAAGAAACTATTCTTGATCCCCCTTGCTAACAGTTCAGCCACGAAAAGAAAACAAAGAGCACAAGATACATTCCGAGCGATGAGAGATGCTGGCTCTCGTACGTCATAAAAAACTAATAGAGAAAATAATAATTATCATGGAAAATAGAGATAATAATAATAATAATAGATAGAATTTGAATTTAATGAATTTGTCACAATTACATAATAAGAAAGAACAATAAAATAAATCAATAGAAACGAATCAGTAGATAGTATTTACATATGTGACAGGGATAAGAAACAGAACTTGCGTTCCAATTGTGGGGAATGGGTAGATCCCGTTCCATAGATCCCACACGTTCACAAACCACAAAGTATAATATATGGTAGTTTATATAAAATCACATCACAGATCACGTTCACAGCTCAAGGTTCACAACAAAAGCCCCCACACGAGACATGTTTAACAGTCATATATCCCGCAGGCTACTCACACTACAACGTCAAGTCGATTAACACAATTAGCTTAAATTACATCACATCATATATATATTGTACACACAGTTTCCGAAAGAGATCAAACCCCTAAATATAAGTAATCAATGTAAAAATCAAAGCATCAAAGCTATTTAGGTGGACAATATGTAGTCAACATGGCTTTATACATTGAATACAATTTCAATTTAAAGGTAGATAACGAGTTACATGCTTTAATATGTGGAGGAAGAGCATTCCACGTTTTGGCTGATCTAGGAAAATATGAATTACGGAAATAGTCCTGTTTGTGATCAATTTTTGGAAACAAGTTATTTACATCGGAGTTGCGTGTGTTGTAACGAGGAGCACGAATGTCGATAATAGTATTATATAGAAAATAGTATTATATCATCTAGCATATTTAAATCAATAGTTAGTACTACTATTCAATATAAAATTATTATTATACATGATGTCAAAATACATTGTCAGTGGTGAAGAACAAGTTGTTTTCATACAACTTCTGCAAGTTTGAGTCAAATTAACATGACTTGGAAATTGTATTATTTACTGTATTGATACACATATGTTGAGACAAACTGTCAAATCTATGATAAGCTATTGTTCTCAAAATTTTTTGCTAATTGACTTGAAGTCAAGGTCGACAGTAGACACTATTTTTGAGCGGATCGAGTTTTTCAATCGGATTGAAATTTCGTTCAGACCTCTTGTAAACATGCAGGCCATAACATACCATATTCATATACATGCATCCAATAATTATAGTGAAGTAGACAACTCTTATACATTGATATCGGCCATTATTTTTTCCATGTCCGCTATCCATCTGAATCGCGCGCTATATCCACTGGCTATATGATTGAAAAATCAAGAGATAACCCAAAATGAATGAGCTTGGCGCGTGCCCGAAAATGACAGACTCGTTTTCAGGTCATATTGGCGTCTTTCCACTATTTGTACAGCAGTTCATGTCGTGACGTCACAATTTTCAACACTGGTTATTTTCTTGGAATTATTGGCCAATTTGGCCGATTATTATGTGTCATGATTGGCCAGCGATTTAATCGAATCGGCTAATCGGTAATTTTTTCTGGTAGAAACAAGAATGAAATAAAAGAATGAATATTCAAAGTTCAAATTTGAACTCATCCCCAGGCTTTTTAGCTCGTGATTCTCGTACCCAGAGCCTGCGATCCTTTTGGTCAGAGATTGGATTATCGAAAAGAAATGCCCTTCCTGTTTACTGTAAATCTTGGTCGAAATTCTCTCATCCACAATGTTCTTGTACACTCTAAGCTGGCTTGCGACGATAGTTCAAATATTTTTTTTGACCGTGTCTTTAGGTAGGACGTATTAAGCCATATATTTAACTCGTATTTGGCACTCTGATTATACACTAATACACAATTGTTCAAAACCATTAAACAATCTTCTGTTCCTATACAAGTTTTATTTTAACGTTTGAAAGTTAGGTTATTCAGTGAACTTTAATAATTTACTGATAATTTTATGTTTCTATACAGTAGAAAGTTACTAGTAATGCCTTATTCGATAGAGATAATTTTGATGAAAATAACAAATATAATTAAGTTAGTTATTATACTAAACAATTAGATTATTTGCTCTCATTTTCTATGTGTTGATCGTTAACTTGGACTTTGCCCTTGTCAACTATTACCCCATAGAAATTTTGAGCTCAAAATATAATTGTTATATTTACATGTAGTAAAAGCTTACTAGTAATCTAATGCAAATACATTATTATTTAATGGTAGTAGATATATCAAGTAATTTAGATGTGTGAAGTTGATCGTCCAGGTTGTTGTAGTCTTGAGAAAGACTATTGTTGGTGACTGACATTTCGACGGCTTCAGTAAGTGACTCTGAAGATGACCGCTGCTGAGGCCATGTTCCTCGTAATTACATCAAATTATGTATAAGGCAGTCCAAATCCTATAAGCCGGTTGGTTTCTTTTTTGGGCTTCCTTACCACTACTGTTGTTTGTCAATTAATCTGTATACATGTATTTCTACGTGGTTAATAAAATTGAATTGAGGCCATCGAAACGTCAGTCACCAACAATAGTCTTTCTCAAGACTACAACAACCTGGATGATCGATTAACTTCACACATCTAATGATACTCCTAGGTTCAAACCATTTACTTATCAAGTAGTTATTAGTGATGTAATAAGGCCAAGCTAAGTTTTTCACTGAAAAATTACAATCACAAATAATATAATTGTTGAATGGAAACACTGCTCTTAGCCAATCAAAGTGCACATTTTTAAAATGTCCTTGTATAAATGTATACTGTATATGTTATAATTTGTGAAAACATTGTTTTTTTCAACTTTATTACTTTCCTTTAGCTTCAGCACTGTATTATTTGGCCGAGTTAGTCGAAGAGTACACAGTTATTACAGAAAAGATAATCAAGTTTACATTAGGGGTAAGCAAAGTTTTTGACATTTTATAAGAAATAACACAATAAATACTATAGTATATATAAATAAAATAATATATACTAGTATATATAGTACCAAATACCAATACAAGAATGTTTGAAACTTAAATATAGGTACATTAATTGCTGATTATATTTTTGAAAAAGTATAGCAAATGATAAGGTAATCAGAATAACAAAAGTCTGGTTATCAATTAATGGCACACGGCAACTGTACTCCACAAAAAAGTACACTATATTGAGCAATACAATTAGAAAATGTTAAAGCACCTTCGTATACAGACAATTAAAAAGTCCCATGGGTGGCCGTAGCCTCCTCCGCAGGCATCTCTGTGTCTTCACGTAACGAGTAATAGGAAATATTTACTCATCTTAATGATTGGGTCATTTACATGATTGGGTTATATTCGTTATGTGAAGAAACAGAGATGCCTGCGGAGGAAGAGGCTAGGGTGGCCGCTACAAGTTCAACTTTATAATGAAAATATCACTATAAAATATTCTTCTTTGGATGATATTTGTTCTTTATTTATTTTTTCTTTTGACTTATTTTAGATAGTTTCATTGATCTATATTGGCTTACTAATCTTTGAGAATTTTCCTTGGCTTATTGTATTAATGGGGCTAATAACTAATGGCATTTATTTCATGCTGTTAAAGGACTTTCCTTATATATCCCTTTCATCACCAATATTTATCATTAGTTTTGGTAAGTTAACAATCTAAAATATTGTTAATAACTTAAGTTATAGGTCCTAACTTAACTAACAACATTTGACTGGAAATTGACACCTGTTATATAACTAAGTACGAGAATGGCAGTGAATAGGATAGTGAAACACTGACGTTCACGATCAAAGGCCCTATACCTTGTCAGACGTTTTGCTATATTGTAAGACGTTACACTACGTTTTATTCTACGTTTTGAGACGTTAGGCTACGTTGTAAGATGTTAAACTATGTTGTAAGACGTTACGCTACTTTTAAGAGGTTACGCTACGTTATAAGACGTTACACTACGTTGTAAGACGTTACACTACGTTGTACGACGTTACGCTACGTTGCAAGACGTTATTCTATGTTGTAAGACATTACGCTACGTTGTAAGACGTTACGTTAAAGTGTTTATGAAACGAAAATTGAGGTGACTTTTTTTATTGATTTATTTGAGAGAACTTCTCAAACGATAAAGAATGGCGTTTGTAGTTCTACCTATGACGTCATTAGTTGTACCCACCATTATGATGAATCAGAAAATGAAGCATGTCTTCAAAAATATTGAGCAAAATTGTTTGAAACTTTACACAAGTATGCAGGTCACTAAATTGAATATCCCCACATCAACTTTATCGTTACCATAGCAATATATATTAGTTCCCAGACCTTTCATCCTACAGCAAACATTTTCTATTTTCTACCATACCCTACAAAGATTTTGACTCGAAGTTGCTCTGTTGTGTTCGCAATACTATTGAAAATATACCTCACTGATCAACAGTTAAATATTGGTTTAGAAAAGGCAGAATATAAACAAGTTTATGAGAGGAATAAAGGAGTCTGGGAACTAATCTGTTACCATGGTAACGATAAAGTTTACGTGGGTAATTCAATTTAGTGACCTGTATACTTGTGCAAAGTTTCAAGGAATTTTGTTCAATAGTTTTGAAGATATGCTTCACTTTCTGATTCGTCATAATGGTGGGTACAACTAGTGACGTCATAGGTCATATTACACAATCTTGAATAACTCGAGAACGAGATAATGTATGGAAGAACTACACACGCTATTCTTTAGCGTTTGAGGAGCACTTTCAAATAAATCAATAAAAAAGTAATCTTAATTTTCGTTTCATAAACACTTTAAGTTGTAAGACGTTACGTTATGTTGTAAGACATTACACTACGTTGTAAGACATTACGCTGCGTTGTAAGACGTTACGCTAAGTTGTAAGACGTTACACTACGTTGTAAGTCGTTACGCTACGTTGTAAGACATTACACTACGTTGTACGACGTTACGCTAAGTTGTAAGACGTTACACTACGTTTTAAGACGTTACGCTAAGTTGTAAGACGTTACACTACGTTGTAAGTCGTTACGCTACGTTGTCAGACGTTACGCTAAGTTGTGAGACGTTACACTAAGTTGCAAGACGTTACGCTACGTTGTAAGACGCTATGCTACGTTGTAAGACGTTACAACTACCTGTACGTTGTAAAACGTTACGCTACGTTGTTACAAGACGTTACACTACGTTGTAAAACGTTACGCTACGTTGAAAGTTGAAATTTTTGTAATTCATGTTGTTTTAGTTTTGGTGTTTGTCAACCATTATTTGGCTTTCCAGTATTTTTCACAAGTATATTATTCTTTCTCGGAGGTATTTAATAAGTAGTAGTTAAAACATGAGCGGCCGATGTTTATGGACAGTTACAATGGCGAGCCGCAGTAACTGCCCATAAACATCGACCGCGAATGTTTTAACGAACTTGTAAAATGAGTAGAATATATAATACATACTTTGTTTGGAAGTTGTAGAAACGGTACAAACAAATTTTAACTCCGAAAAAGCTCAATTTGAGCAAGTTAACTTTGATAAAACATTGATGTTTTATTAATCAGCAAGTTAACTTTGATAAAACAAAAATTATCAATCAATGTTTTATCCTGGGTTACAGATGCTGATTAAATATTAATTTATTTTGAATTTGCTTCATGAATTATTAATGAATTTTACAACTATGTATACAGAAATGGATCTATATTGGCCCTGCGAGTAATGATTCGCATTTGAAACATTATTTTCCGTTTCAGGTGCTGGCCTATTTTACAATTTGTCTTTGGATTTTGCCTTTTGCTTTCTTTGTCTCGCTGTCAGCAAGCGAGAATGTATTGCCAACAGCCTCAACGCAGCAGGGATCAAGCATGGGTAAGGAGTTCACTTAAACTGCAAAAACAGGGTTCTCATTAGATTAAGAAGTAGACATCACAATGTATAATGACTTATTGAAAAATTCTACATATCTTTACCATTATCACATGGAATCGTTTGATGATTTGCATATTTGAGCATTTCAAGTGATTTCATTACATAATTTCAAGTTTCAACGATATATAAACGTTTTCAATAAGTTACTATGCATTGTGATGTCATAAGTATGATGATATTTACATATTAAACGAATCTTAATATCTCAAGAGTGAAGTGAGATATGAAAAAGTTGTAAATGGTTAGTCTTTATAGTTTCAAGAGTTCTTTGAAACAAAAGAGTTATTTTACAACTGAATTTTTACGTGAAATATGAAATCCTGATTTAACGCATTCTGGTTGACTGATTTTGTTTATCTTTTTCAGATTACACTTATGTTGGTCAAACGTCATCAAAACGTCAAGGGATTTTAGCTGTTTTTGATTACTTATATACTCTACTCCAGAACATTTGG
Source organism: Chrysogorgia sp. JL179-B06 (assembly GCA_035772405.1). Taxonomy (NCBI): domain Eukaryota; kingdom Metazoa; phylum Cnidaria; class Anthozoa; order Scleralcyonacea; family Chrysogorgiidae; genus Chrysogorgia; species Chrysogorgia sp. JL179-B06. Next base: position 513,446 of record JAYKKM010000237.1, read on the forward strand.
CCATCGTCTTCTCGTTCTGCCAAATCGTTTTAACATTCTGCTGAGAGAGAATCAGTCTCAGAGACAAAGAACCGTACGGTTAAGGTGTTATGTCTAGACTTTATAATCATTGACACTTTCTGACAAAAATTACTGGAAGTGATGTCAATCCATGCATGGCCAGGGCACGCAAATTGACGTCACACATTGACGTCACACATTGAACAGAGAAATACGAATAGAGTTCTTTAAGGTGGCTCCTAGACTTGCTCTCTGTCTCTTGGTGTTTCGAGACGGGTTTTAATGTTTTGGTGGCAACAATAATGCGGTGGGCGAGAGAAAACCCGCGGGGAGAGTCCGTGGGCTTTCTCTCCCGTGGGTTTTCTCTGGCCCACCCCGTTGAAACCAAAACATAAACCCTAGCCTCCTGTTTCATATAAATATCCCGAATTTAAAACATAGTCCTAACCCCAACCTAACCTTAATCCAAACCCTAACCCTGAACCTAATACTGACCCTAACTCTTACGATAATGTTTTCTTTTAGAAGTAATAGCTGATTTTAATTTCGAATTTTACTACCGATAGTCTATGTGACGTCATTTCGGGATTTATATGAAACTTCACCCCATAATTCCCAAGAGTTGCCTTGGGAGGAGGCTACATAAACCCGTCTAGAAACAAACCCGTCTCAAAACAAACCTGGTACATAGCTCTATATATGAAGTACGGCAAATTGCCAGCCCAACACCTTGTCAGTTGTCACCTCGCCCCATGTGACGCGTTGCTATAGTAACAATCTAGTAGGTTTTAATAAAGTTATTTACTAAGATTATATTACAAGTATAGTACATGTGGCAGGGTGGAGTACATCTAAGACAAAATAAATGAAACTGTATATTTCGACTTTATTCAAAGTCATCGTTACGATCGGATGATTACAATAATAATCTTTGGTGACAACACCGCCTGACAATACACGATAAGAAGCTAAAAGATTATCACATATTATGACGTCAAGTTGACAAGAAGATAAATGATAAAGTCAAGGTGACAAGTGGTGACAAAAAGATAATAAGAGAACGGATACGCTACCACATTCCTTATCCCAACCCATTCGGAAGCCTCTGCGGAAGAGAGAGAGACTGATATGCAATAATTCCTTAACCGCCTGTCCATCAGATAAAATTTTTACACTAATTATTTCTGGAATTCGTCTGGAGGAGCTACCCAATGCAATGGAGGACAATAACGTGTGGAGAACTTTGGTGAAACATATCTCGGCCGCGGCCGAAGGATGATGATGCCCCTGTATTTGTAGTCCCAGGCCCATGGCAAATGGGCCTGGGAACGAGGTTGCCGTTCGTCGTAGATTTTGAACGTTATCTTGGTCAATATTTAAAGTGTATATGAAATGAAAATTACGTTTGTCTTATTTGAAAGAACTCGTAAAATGATAAAGGAACTCCATCTATTGTTTTTTCATATCGCTTTTCGTTCTTGAGATCTGCACGAGAAGAGCGCGGGCGGGAAGGGCGCGGGCGGGAAAAATTGCGGGCGAAGCACTGCTACGTCACATTAAATAATGAGTTGTTGTAAAAGTAGAAATATCGTTGAAGTTATCAAACAAAGTCACACTAAACTGCGCATGTAAGGGGTATTTGTCTTGTGATAATAAGTAAATAATAACGAAAGTTTCGATTGATTTAACAGAATAATTTCAATAATATGCATGGTTCTCAACAACTCATTATACAATGTGACCAAACAAATCGCAATATCTCAAGAACGAAGAGCGATATGGAAAAACTATAGATGGAGTTCCTTTATCATTTCAAGAGTTCTTTCAAATAAGACAAACTTTAACCAGCTTTAACCGATTTGGAATTATCCAGTCTTAAAACACAGGGTTTCATCTAACGAACAAACCTGCCAAGAACAAAAGAGGATTTTCGAATTGTCCCCGGGGAAATAGGGATTAATGTACTGATTAGCTTATTTACATGATAAATAGCTGTCTTTAATTACATCCTGTTTTACTTAGTAAGAGTTTAATAATTACCGAGAATATATTCCAACACTCGAAATTTTCCTTCACCATAAATCCTTAGAACCTGTAATTTAATCGAGTGAAATACCAAATATTACTTGTATATACCCAGAATCTTATCCCGGCATTGGCTCTCGGCTGCACTAGCATCGCAGAGCCGGAAGGCCTCTAAGTTGCATTTTTCGTAACTGGTCCCGGTTTGGTCTTAAAATGTATATATTCCAACACTCGAAATTTGCCTTCACCATAAATCCTTAGAATCAATCATGAAATAAGTCGGATAAATACCTCGAACGTCGGTTTTACGCCAGATAAATCCCTCGGGATATATCTGGCGTAAAGCGCTTCGATCTAATGCCGGTAGAGGGATAAGGAAATTTCAGCGGTCTTCCTTATCCCATTACTCGGATAACCTTTCATGTTACTCCATCACCAATACAAACATCACCGGATAACATAAAGGGAATCGAGGTGGGAGGATTAGGAAGACACTTAAGGCGGGGGGTTAGGGTTAGAAAACTCATTAGGTGGCGGGTTAGGGTTAGGATCTAAGTTGTTTTGGGGTTAGCGGTTATTTCATGACGATTATATACCTCGATTCATTTGGTGATGGAGTAACATGAAACTACCGCATTCCCTGCTGGGGCAGTTTTAGTGTTTACTATTTCTAGTCGTATATGTGTATACCTGATGTGTATACGTGTGAATATTGAAAATTTGGAGTGTCACAATAAATATTACATTATGCATACTCTATCTCGATTTTGATTGGCTAATTCGTGCATCCCTGAGCTTCATGTGACGTCAATGTTTCAATATTATGGTTCAAAAAGTGTAGCTAGCTTGCTGTTGCCAGCTTGTTTACGACGAAACAAAATGGGAAAATGGCGGGTTATTCGCAAAGATTCGCCAACGCATTGCTTTAGCACTTCTTATGCATAATAAAACAATTATTGGATTCGGTTTGCGCATGATTGTGTTATCCGCCTCAGCCTTGATAATTCTCGATATCATGCTTCACAGAATCCAATAATTGTTAATTATCATTCACAGTAGAAGATGATTTTACGCAACGCAATTTTTTGCGAGACTAGTTGCAAACGATGGGTATTACAGATGTCAAACAGGACGGCAAACCCGTGGGACAGCATCGTTCAAACGAAGAATTCCTCATGCAAAATAAAGAGAACGAATTTTTTGTAGTGTTTACAACGGCTGTCTGAGCATTTTTTACATCTTCACAACGGCGTGAACCGTGATCATTTTAGTAATACTGTAGCGTTTTGGCGGTGAAAAAACAAGCTTCGGATCGATAACTACCGTCGCTGTCGACCTAGTTTGCTAAAGGTTTCTATTTTCATTAGGAAGGAAGTCGTTTGCACTCAGGAGGCACGGATAATATACTCAGATCCTTCACACCTCTTGTTTTGCAATTAACTTGGGGGAGACCCACCTTGTTACCGGTTTCCGTGACGCCCACATCTCCTTGAGGCCATGTTGATGACGTCACCACGTGCTAGTGCCACCCTTGTTTACAAATAATATTTGCCATTTGCACTGCCTCGATATTATGGCCGTTAAAAATATATTTATATTTTCAAAAGAAAGCATCATGTTCAGCTAATATGACTCTCGACCAGGTGTTTAGTGAATTGACAATAAAAGTATATTATTAATATAATGTATTAAATTTGGTTAAATTTGAAAGATAGTACATCATTTTTAGGATTTGCAAATTTACTAATTTCATCAATATCACCGCCGTCACGTGACTGTTTGTGATACCCTATGTGACGTTATGTGACTCGTCGCCAAACACCCCCACCTCCCGGAGCTTATAGCGTCACGTATTTTGTGAACGACCCCGAATACTAGAAGCTTCGATACAGGCAAGTGTTTATGGATATTATTATACAATACTCAACAATGTCGATTGTGATTGGCTAAAAACCTACAGACAATTCTTGATGTCTTGCCACCTACAAAATATCAAAAATTGTCTGTAGGTGACGTAATTGTTAATTATCCGAATTTATAATTTTTACAAGCTTTTCTTAGCTTTTCTTATAATTGTATAATAAAACAATTATTGAATTCGGTTTTCACATGATTGTGTTATCAAGCCTCGGTTTGTGTTATCCGCGGTATTGATAATACAAGATATTATGCTCAACCTCATCCAATAATTGTATAATATATCACCAACACACGATAAATATATCAACGCACGATAAGTGTGGATATTCGCACTTCCCATTTCAAATATCGTGAAATATTGTCATGTTTGCAAATTAGGACCACCATCTTGCTCAACATTGTTCTTAACGGGGGCCAGGCTCGCGGTTACTTTGCGTCGCACATTAACCACAACAAAGTGTTAAAAATCGCACATCGACAGGATGATTTAGCCAGATTTGGTGTTTTGGTAATTAATGTTCTCAGTCAACACAAGTAATTGTTCATTGTATATTGCCATATTGGTACCGGAAGTGGTTGACGCAATCTTCAACACGGAAATATTTAAATTGGCTGTATCCTGTCATTGTTGTGGGGTATAGACCGTCGAATTTCTGAAATTCACGACTTTCCGCCAAAAAAACGAGACTTTGTCCCAATTCTGGTGCCGGAATGGTGATCTTAGGGGGATTTCTTTAGAAAACTCACCTTGCACATTCGCACGAATGTTCAGTGTGTGACGGGCACGCGCTGTGATTACGATCGGCTGACGTAATCGGTTGTGTTTGTGAGGTGTCAGCAGTAAACATGTAACATGTTACATGACATCGTTTGAGAAAGTTCTAGTTGCTTCCTTTTGCCAATCAGGTATTCTTAAAAATGTGGGAACACGCCTACTGACACATGTGAGACCACTGAATGAGTTATTCTTGCTGGAAAATCAAATAGCTGACATTGCATGCGTTGAGGTGAGGTCAGATCTCTGAAAACGGAAGTCGTGTTATTTTGGGCGCGGCTCGTGCTGCGACGTGATTGGTTGATGTGATGATGGGTGGACAGATCGTAGAAAACAAAAGGCGTTCGATTTTACGTTTCATAACAAGAACTTTATAGTATTGTGCACGTAGAAGAGTTAGCACGCTTAAATATTTCATTTGCGGTCAGGAAAATGATGGATCGCACGAAGAGAAGCAACAAAGTGTTCGAAGACTTCGAGTGGATGGAGAAAATGGATGAGTTCGACAAGAAAATCGAGCAAGAGATATGGGAAGAAGAGTTCATTCGCGGTTGCATCGAACAACTTCTCGATGAGGAGGAAGAGAGGGAGACGATGACAGCTGCTGAAATCTTGCAGCAGAAGAGGGAGGACGAGCAACGCGAGGGAAGAACGGCGGATAGCAAAACGCAGCCGAAAAGGGACGTAGTTTTCTCGTCGAGTTACAGAAACGGTTTATCTGAATCGTTGAAGGTATGTATAATGTATTACATATTTTGTTGAACTACTTCGTCTTCGTCGGCACTCCGAAGTGCATAAACTCTAGTACTCATTACTTAATCATGACAGCGTTTTCACGGCGTTCTCCTTGTCAAATATGTAGATTGACGCGTAAATTTAACTGTGTATTGATGCCATGATTTTTTCTGTAACGTTTACGCCAAACAAAGTTGTCAGAGACCCTCTGTCAAACCCGGCTTTTTTCCCCAACTTAAGTTTAAACCACTTCACGAGTTACAACCTTTGCTGCTAGCCTTTAACTTTTGCCATATTTGTTTAACTTTTGAGCAATCATATATCGATTTTTAAATGACGAAGATTTTGGCTACTTGTCGGCTAAAGACCGGCAAAGAAGGAGTTAAAAACTATACTGCCGAAATAGTGTGTCATGTCAGTTTCATATAATTTCCGAAATGACGTCACATAGAAGTAAAATTCGTAATAGTAAAACTCGCAATAAAAATCCGCAATGGAAAGTTGGCAATATTCGTTTTGTCACTGTCAAACCACAGGTCAAACTGATTAACTGAAGGAATACCTCTTTCCTTCACTCAAGTGAACTTGTTACCCCTAAGATTATTTTAGGCTGTTTTGTTGCCATAATAAATGACCCCTTGCCTTGCTCCAATATCGCACAATGTTTCACAAACAATAGACAAAAAGATTATTTAGTTTCGTGTCTTTTAGGGCTAAACTTAATTTAAGAATAAAACACACAAACCTTGAGCCTTGAGTGAAGTATAAAGTGTTGACAAGTGTATATGCTGTACAAATATTAAAACATTAGCCACCTTGGTTTGTCGTAAAATGTCTTCTGTGGTTTTTAACACTGTTCATATCGTGTCCTAAATACAATTTTTTAGTTTGGTTTATAAACGCATTGGAAATTAATGTACAGAATGTGGGTGTAAAATTTCCCAAATCTTTAAATTTTGACAAGTAATGTCATGTGTGCAGCATTAAGTGTTTTTTTTGTTTCTATTTTTGATAGCATACATGTATTTTTTTTTAAATCCTTAGACGTGTCATCACAGGTTGATGCTCAGCAGTTTAGAATAGAAATCTAATTACCTTGTTGACTGGTTACCAGGAGTGAAAAATATTTACACTCATTAATCAAATCAATAGACATAATGTATTATTCAAAAGGTGTTGAATCACAGACTTCACTGTATATATATATATTTTATTTGTTCCTTCTCAGCTTTCATGCTGTGTGTTTTATTCCAACAGTCTACACAGGATGTTTATCAGCAGATCCAATTACCCTTATCAGATATTTAATATTTATAATATAGATATCCACTCTTATACTAGCTAGTTATCAGCTCCTATCCTACAGTATTAAAGTGCCTGTCCGTGCTTTGGGGATTTTATATATTTGTGATCTTTAGAATCTCTTGAGAAGAATTGTAAAATATCTTGTCATGCGAAAATCTCATCTTCACGCCTTTTACCCCTACGTCTTGTCCACACATCATTCACAGAAAATGACGTCAAAACAGCGACACGCAAAGATATTGCAGGTCTGACTCAGCAGTGAAATACAAAGAAAGTTTGGGAGTTCAGCAAATTTTGTCTAAACAGGTGTTTAAAGTTCAGAGCCAAACTTTCTTTGTATTTCACTGTTAAATCAGTGTGCAATGACTTTGTGTGTCCCTGATTTGACGTCATTTCCTGTGAATAGTAAATCAACTTTAGCAGGGGGAAAAGGCAAGAAGATGAAATTTTCAAATGGCAAGATATATTATATTTCTTCTTGATAGAACTTCCCAAACCCTTGATAGGCACTTTAATGAAAAATTAAAACAAAATGTTTTGCTAAAGTGAATAAGCAAGAAATCCAGTACTTCTTGAGTGCCTATGTAAAACAAATACCATACAAATATTTCATTTTTTTTATAAGGCCAGACCAATTTAATTTTATGCTTCTCGGATCCGGCCGGGTCACTTCACATTAATTGTTATAAATAAAAATAAATTTATTCAGATTTATTCATCTCCTGCTGAAGTATGGAAATTAGGCTCACATGAGCACTTGTTTGCAGAATGGAGGAGGAATCATATGCGTGGATCTCTCTTGTAGTAAAAGAAGGCCAAAAAACTGTCTTACCACGAACAATTTTAAAAACTAGTTGGCAGAACACCTTCGGGGCTTGTTGGCATTTATTTTAATATTACCGTAATATATTTGTGTGTTTGTGCGTGCGTTAATAGTTTGGAAGTTCTAGGCATCCTGCTTGTGTGAACAGACTAAAGCGATCTATATTGCTGTGGTTGCAGATTTACTGTTCACTCAGATGTTTAAAATTTGATTTATTTTTATTTACCGACCTGCCAGGTCACTGCTACAGCAGAAAAATCCGAGTCTGGCCCAAATGTTAATGGCAGTTCTCAAACTTGCAATTCCTAAACCAAAAACAAAGTAAATCCACTCTGTGATGGAGGGTTTAAAATCGGAGAAGGATTTTATATAAATTTGGCCAACTTTCATAACAATTTACAGGTTCATTTGAGAAGCAAGTTTGAACACTTTTTAAAGAGTTCTTCCCTCAATTTCATACCTTGATTAGACCAAACAAGAAACCCCCTTGGTTTCTGGTTTCCAAACCCTACCTAGTAATTGACCAGTAAAATGCCAACCCTTATCTCTTTATTGAAATTTTGAGAAGCCTGTGCCCAAAAAAATATTGAAATATTAAGTTGCAGCTTGATTTGCATCCTGGGATAGCAAACATGGCTGCCAATCCAAGCCAGTGAGCTCTCTATATATATATATATCTGGAGGGCTATCTGCCAGTCATTGGCCAGGCAAAAAGTGAAGCCCAAGATGGCCGACTTTGCACGTCAGTTTCAGTCCCATTCGCGGTTTATATATAAGAAATCGACTGACGTACAAACCGCGCAGGGGACTGAAACTGACGTGCAAAGTCGGCCACCTTGGGCTTCATTTTTTGCTCAGGCAGATAGCCCTCCAGATATATATATATGTATATATAGAGCTCACTGATCCAGGCAGCGTCCTCAAGATTGGTGTGGTTTGGTAAAACCTATTGTTTGTCCATGCAATGTTTGGGGAAAAAAGAAAAAAGAAAAGAAAAACAGACCTACCCTACTTAATGTTTTTCAGCATGAAATAGGAAACCCATGTATATATTTTTTGGCCTTATAAAAAATGGTTTCCCCTCATTTTTTGAACTTGCTTCTCAGAGGATGAACTCTTACTCATGTTTTAACAATTTACTTATCTTGTGTTCTCATCATTTTGACTTTCAGATGCAAAGCAAGCTGAATCCTAATGCTGCTGTCTTTGTTCCACGTCATTTACAGACGTCTGCGTAGCAATATACCATTTATATGACTGGGAGATGCACAGTGGATGTGGCAATAGTCTCGTTTGCTTGGGTTGTGTAAAGTAATTCTAAATTATTGTACATAAATCATTTTTAAGTTTGCCTTGTCCACATTTGTAAAGATTTATTTTAAATTAAATGATTCAACACAATTTGGGGGCTATCATTGCTTTAGTGTACTTTGGTGTACTTTACAAAATGCCAAACAATTTAAAAACATTTATGTGCATAGCAGCTTGTGTTTTTATGCTTTTCTCCAGTCTCGCAACGTCCCACCTGTTTGGATCACATATTTGGATACCAAACATGGAAACATTAGGTATTCCAAACTTTCCAAAATACCAAAACTAGTTTTATACAATAATGTACATATATATGCATTTTCATTGGTTTTTGCCCATGATCTATTAAAGGACAGATACATGGATGGTGTAAAATCACATCAGTAGTTGCGTTTTTCTTTTTTCATGCCCCAAAAGCTTTGCGGATAAACCTTTGGGATTATTTTTGATTGTATAAAACAAATCAATTCCATTTTTTGTTGTCTGCAGTACACAGAGGACGTCAGAACGTGGTAAGAACAACTGTGACCCACTCGACTCCGTCTTGTGGGCCACTTTTTTGTTCTTACCACGTTCTGACGTCATCTGTGCATCTACAGTATAATGCACCTATCATTTGTTTCCACCATCCCTTGGGAGAGCGGGGAACCGTGGGGGATTTGACAAAGATTTGTTTCCTGGGTGACAAGCATTTGACAAAGAACTGAATCCCGAGGGTCGGGGGATTGACTCGTTCCCAGGTTTATTTAACAAAGACGCACCGGAAGTGAAACTCACTCACATTGCTTCGTTGCTATAGAAGTCTTTTTAATCATGAAGAACCTTTCTGTCGAAGAAATTGCCAAGTCTTTGTTTGTCATACACTTAATAATACATGCAATTGCACCCCCTAGCAAGGGTATTTGACAACTAACTCAAACTTGTGAGTGGGGAATTTGACCGGAAAAATTTCAAAAGTTCAAATCCCCGTGGGTCTGCCCGCCCTCCCAGGGGTGGTGGAAACAAATGATAGGTGCATAACTGAACAGACTGCAAAATGGAATCTATTTGTTAATTTTTTTCAGTGTTTTTAATATCCAAAATTTAAATGATCACAGACAGTGGGGACTTATAGGGATAAGTGGATAACTGGATTGTATTATTAGTAGCACTGAATCCCCATCTATCCTGATTGTGCAACTGATTGTTGAACATTGAAAAAGAACAGTTCAAAAACCGTAAATACCAATCCTTTCTGGAGACCTGGACTTTAATACGTCAAAACGTTTAAACCACTGCTCCATACAGCGTAAGAAGGTAAAGTGTTGGTGTTTTTCTTCAAGTCGTGTACAAAAAACTAATTTAGTACAAGCATAGTTACCTATTAGTACGGGACGGTACTGAAACGGACTCCAAGTTGATCGCGTAAAGGCCTGAGACGGATGTCCAAAATTGTCCCGCTGACCTCTACTGATAACTGGACTGCGGGCGGCCGCTTTTTGTCGTTTTTTGAAGAGGGAAAATGCCATACTGCGTTGCTTTTGGGCAGAGGGGGGCTACAACCCCACGTCGGGGGAAAATGAACAATTTGTCGGCGAACGGACTTGGCGGTTTTTTACATGATTCTTGTTCTGATATTCGATATTTCTCATCAAAAACGGCATGATATTTCGTCGGGGACTTACTAGGATGCCATATTGACATAGTTGCTCAGATGGCAGAGTAAAGGCTACGTTGTGTGAAGGGTCCTGCTCCACTCTCCTCCGCAGAGGCTTCTTGCGCTTTTTTAGAGTTCGGGTAATACTATAGGTGGGCTATTATTGGGCTCGCAGGGTGTTTTGGGGACGCGTGGAGAGAATCGGGACGCGGAATTGCGAGAAGCCTCTGCCTGCTCCATCTCGTTCCCAGCCCGCGTTACTTATACAGATATATCCCTATATTAGCCACTGCATATCAAAATGACGTGTTCTGCGTCGGGATAAAACTTATTTCAATTCATAACATCAGACTAAAACTTACACTTGCAAATTCGTTATACTGAATTCCCCAGCCTGATGTATATGCGAATTGAAATAAGTTTTATCCCGACGCAGAACGCGTCATTTTGATGCGCAGTCGACATTACGAACTGGCTTATTAAAAGGTACTACCTTACAATCAGGTAGTGACGTAGCGGCAGAGGGGATTATAATATATTTAAAAACCTCGCTTAAACTTTCTGAATAAAAACAGAAATTTAAAGCGGGTTTTTTTAAAGAACGAGGTAATAACAAGCCCTGAATCTCCAACTGTCTACGAGTTCTAATGCCTCAAATAGTCAACGAACTGTAAGTCCTGATGCACCTCAAATTCCTAGGGCCGGGGGCAAAGAATATTTTTTGGGCCGGTCATAACATGAGACTGCCTCAGGCGCGGCCACCAAGCTTTCAAATACAAGGTGGCTATAGTGCCTGAGATGGCGTCAAATGACTCGCATCACATTTTGGGGAAAAATAACATCGCTGTTAAAATGGCGAAATTTTATCTTGGGTTTCCATGTCTTAAGACGTAACTGTAAATAACATCATTTGATTTCTGTGCAGTGTATCACGCAGAAGTTAGCTATTACTTTCGGGCGGCCGCTACTTTCGAGTGGCCGTTAATTTCGGGGGCCGCTATTTTCGGGCCCGTTATTTTCGGGATTCTACGGCAATAGATAAGAACGTTCAATATACTTTGCACAGGTCCTCCATTGCATGATAAGAGTATTCATTTATATACTGAAGTATTCACCATTCGTTTGTAAAAGAGAAACTGAATAATTTTTTTATTCACTCATATTGTTTTGGGCTGGTTAAAATCTGGGGCCGGGGGCCCCATAGATGATCCGCTACTTGCCGGATGACAAGAATTGAATTGACGACGTCCGAAGTCTACGAGATGCTTAGAAACATCAACCCAAACAAAGCAAGTGGTCCTGACAACTTACCAGGCAGAATATTTAAAGAGGTTGCAGCTGAAATCTCACCATCTCTGTGTCAGCTCTTCATTCTTTCACTAGCTATGGGGCATTTTCCAGCGCAATGGAAATTGGCAAATCTAAGTCCACTCTTCAAAAAGACGACTCAACAAGTAACAACTATAGACCTATATTAACCTATATAAAGTCTTTGAGAGATGTGTTTTTAACCATTGTTACCCCTCTCTAATACCGCAGTTTTACCACCTACACCATGAATTTTTAAAGGACGGTCATCAATAACACAACTTTTACAGGTCTATCATGATATATTACAATCCTTATCAAATGGTCACGAGGTAGATGTCATCTATCTCGACCTCTCCAAAGCTTTTGATACTGTTTCCCACGACCAATTAGTTCAGAAAATGAAAACGATTGGAATAGAAGGCAAATTGAACGACTGGTTCAAAGGATACTTAAGTGGCTCACCGGGAGATTTCCCGGTGGGCCCCCGAAAATCTGATGATGATGGGCCCCAATTGGGGCAAGCAGGCCCCAAACAATGACACATAGCTATCGAAATATTTTCCCGGGCCCTATTTTTTCTGGTGTACCTCAGGGGTCCATACTGGGGCCTCTCCTTTTTCTTGTCTATATAGATGACATGCCTGATTATATTCGATATAATTCAAAATGGCATTATTTGCTGACGATTCAAAACTCTACAAATTAAAAGCCATACAACACTCGAATGACTCTGAATGTCTACAAAGCGACCTGACGATTGTAAAGGTTGTACGATTCTACGAAATGAATTCTGCTGCCCTTGAAAACGGTTTCCCATATTTCCGATTGGACAAGGCATATCGAAGAAATCACACTCAAGGCAAATAAAAAACGTGGACTAATTCGGAGACTATGCAAAGATATTGTCAATCCACACACGAGAAAACTTCTCTACTGTTCCATGTTAGGCCACAGCTAGAGTATGGTAGCGAGTTATGGTCACCTTACAAGATTAAACCAAAATTGCAAATAGAAAACGTTCAGCGGCGAGCTACGAAATTTATACTTGGGTATCCCAAAGATATCAGTTACAAGCAACGCCTGGCCCGCTTGTCAATGCTGCCGCTCGAATACAGAAGAGAGATGGCGGAGCTTTTACTTCTAATCAAATCAAGAAATGGCACCTCAGCTATAAATCATCTCAGATTCTTTCAGCCAACGCAAAACCCTCGTTACAAAACCCGAATATAAGCCCAATATAAGCAAGAATATTTGAGGAATTCCTATTTTTTCAGAGTGGACTATGGAATAAACTCCCCAAAGACTGCAAAAGTCTCTTAACTTTTAATCTTTTGAAAAATAGCTTATATAAATTTATACAAAAAAACTTGAAACCGAGTATGTTCTTCCAGATGGAACAGGATAGTTTTCAACCAATTTCTTTTATTTTCATAACGCACATGTAAATAGTATTTATAATATATCTTAAATAATAATACTAGGAGTCAATAGGAGTCAATTGATGTCAATTGGTGCAATTTGCCCTTTTTCTTTCTCCTGTCGCTATTCTGTATTTAATTTTAGTATTGATTTTGTATTGGATTTTGGCAATTAAATCAAGAACGTTTATTACGAATAGTCGAGGAGAGTCAAACTGGTGACAAAAAGTCGGCATCTTCTTCGTGTACCCCACCCCCCTTGTAACTACGGGAGTACCGCATACACAATGGACACAGGCTACGTCATAGACACATCAAGGTTATTTTCTCGGAATTCAGAAGCTTTACAAGAACGAAATAGCACCTTTTCTCACCTCCATTCAAGAATAACAAATGTAATATCATGGCTACCTCGAAATCCTTTGTTTCACCGAGGGACGATTAATCTCTAGCTAAATAACCTGATCAACACCTGCATAAAACATTAGGTACGATTAGTAACTAATCATACCTAATGTTTATGCAAAAGACCTGTGATACTAAACTACTCTAAAACATTTCAATAGAATAACTAACGAAGACCTGAAGTGAACCATTATTGAATTCCCAATACCCATTAATAGCAACTCACAAAGTTTTATTCCATTTGAACTTGTTGAATCGGCTAAAAGCGTTCCTATTTCCTATTGTCTCGGTCACATGACAATAGATCGTTCAGCTATTTCATCGAAGCACAATGTCTGAAAAATGACTCTCTAATCTTCTATGTATCTCTATCAATCACTAACTTGTTAAATGAAACATTCAGTTTAGAACTCTTGAAACTGTAAAGACTAACCATTTGTAACTTTTCCATATCTCACTTCACTGTTGAGATTATTAAAATTTGTTAAATCATACTTATGACATCACACTGTATAATAACTTGTTGAAAACGCTTATATATCCTTGAGATTATGTAATAAAATCACTTGAAATGCAGGTGCATGTGCGTGGATGTATCCAATGACATCAAATATGCAAATCATCAAACGATTCCATGTGATAATGGTAAAGATATACAGAATTTTTCAACTATAAGTCATTATGCATTATGATGTCATAAGTATGATCATTTACATATTAAGGTTACAGAACACCCTAGGAAGCCCATTCACGAAATTTGTTAACGCGCGCGCAATTTGTCTCCGATTTATCTCAAATTTGCACCAAATATAGTTAAGTATGCGAAGAACACTATCATACTGTGAAAAAAATAAAAAATACAATATTTTTCCAGATATATTCATCAATTTAAAATCATATGACCTTCGCGCCGCGGTTTAACCTGGTCTTTGGTTTTACCAAAAAGCTCTCAATTTACCATATTTACACTTCTCGATGTTTGTTCTAAAAAAGTGTGTCGGGGATTTTTTATTGCTGGAGGGGTTTAGCAGCTAGGATATTTTTTTTCTCGACCTATGTTGTGGAAGAAGTAATTGACGAATGAAGGCCCGTAACTCTGTTAGTTGTTACATAAAAAAAAAACGCCGACACACTTTTGTAGCGCAGATGTTCGCTGACATCCTGTGCAAGTTTGGTGGGAATCGGTTAAAACGCGCGATCAGGTTACACCTTTTAGTGCCCCTATGTGACTCAAAATTGATGTGGTAATAAATAAGCCGTGAAAGTTCGGCGCGGTTTTAACAGCTATTGCAAATTCTCCGCCCCCTCTAATAATTGAATTACTTTCCACCAATAAGAACAACGACGATATTAATTGTTTGTTTTGTGGTGAGTTGCAATTGCAAAACAAAGACTATACTAGTACACTGAAATAGCCCTTGTCTACAAAGTTCGAAGATGCCTGCGGCAAAAAGAAAGGGCGCAAACAGTACTCGGACGGCTAAAGAAAAAAATCGCAATGCCAGTGAGTCAGATTTTACACCTGTGGCCCCAGCACCACAGCAATAGATTTCATTTCTATGTTTTTGGTATGTTTACTGAGGGTTTACTCCAAGTGTAAACGGGAGAAGAAATATCCATCATGCTAAGACATTTTGCTGCTGCGGCTTTGCCTTTTCCTATTGCTCTGAAAGCAACAACAGAGGATGTATTCACGTCATATTTCTGGCCTGTTCTTTTCGAAATCGGTTCAGGAAAACATGTTTGGTGTGAAATACATGTCTTACTTCAGCAAGAGGAAATCCATTTCGCTCCTAAAACTTGTCTCGAATTCATTTTTTCAAGTATTTTTAGTGGAAGCTGGCACTCCTTACACACTACAGAGTTGTCTAGCATTTATTACAAACATTCTGGACTAACAATATAATTGCCAACGGGTGGTTTAGCAGAACTGTCATCCTCATTTTCACTTGAGTTAAAATCCGAATCAAAATCATCTGATTCACATTGTGATTCTGACCCCAGACAGTAATGCCGCTTTTCGCTTCTGGAAACTTTCCATACTTGTCTTCAGTTTCTGCTCGCTTCTAGAAGACCATTCGGAACGTTTATCGCTGTTCGCAATCATGTCTGGCCATTGTGATTGTGTCTCTTGAGTCTTGGTCAAAGTATGAACCCTTGTCGCTGGCAGATAAATGTTCCTTTTTCTCATCCAAAAAGACGTCTTTGTCAGCTTTCTTGCGTTTGGCCCGTTTTTACAACTACCACAGAATGGATTTTTATTCCGTTTACTGTCAGACATCAGAGAGACGAGTTGAAGTTGTGTTTGTTTTTCCAATTTCTTTCGATGTAATTTGATACAAATTAGCTGTCATTCATCCTGTTAATTAATAGTTGACTTTCCCGCCACGGATAATAACCGTAAACCGTTTTAACACGATAACTCGCTCAATTTTCAATATTTTCAATTCAAATTTTTGTAGCTGATAGATCTAATGGTAACCTTTACAGACATATCAAAACACCATTTTCAAAAAAATTTCCATTCTAGGGTGTTCTGTAACCTTAAACAAATCTTAATATCTCACTGAGTGAACTGAAATTTCCTTCTACAGATGCGTCACTAGTGGGGGAGGGGTAAGATATTATTAGCCTTCTTTACAAAAGTTCTTTGTGTCCCTCATTCCTCGAAACCTCTCCTCCCTAGTGACGCATCTTCATGGAAGGAAATTTCCTTCCAAAGTGGAAACACTCAGTGAAGTGAGATATGAAAAAGTTGCAAATGGTTAGTCTTTATAGTTTCAAGAGTTCTTTCAAATAAAAGAGTTATTTTACAACTGAATATTTCATTGCATAGGCACTTTAAAGTGCCCATGACCCCAAATACGATATTACTGATATATATTCTACATGAAGTGAAAAGTTGAATGTCAAAATATTTTATGATTTGAGCTTTGCGTTGATGTGCTATAAAGATTTGTTTCAACTGAAATTCTAATGATGTGACGTCATTTTACGGCATTTGGCTTTCTTTTCTGCTTTTCGTGGGATAGACTGGTTTAAGATTTGAATGAAAAAGTTGAATCAACGTTTGAGTTAGATTAATTTGCTTCAACAGTAGAATATTGTATCCGAAATGATGCCGTAAATGACGTCACACTCATTAGCATTTCTGACAAACAAATCTTTATAAAACATCAACGCAAAGCTCAAATCATAAAATATTTTGAAATTCAACTATTTACTTCATGTAGAATATATATCAGTAATATTCATGAATGATAATAGTTCAACCATAGTTCATAATGATTGCGAATTGTTTAATATGCAGTACACCAAGGCCCAACCTCGTACCCAGGGCATTTTGCCTCCACGGCTGAAGGTCGGCGAAAATGGCCCTGGGTCGGCTGGTCGATTCCATCAACTTATTGGCCAGTTCTAAAACTCGATTAATTCAGCTAGAGTATAATTTATTCATCTAAATTCACATGTTAAAGGGATATGGCAATATAAATTAACTTTGTCTCATTTGAAAGAACTCGTAAAATGGTATAAGAAGACCTTTTTCAATTTTTCTGTATCTTTCTTGGTAATTTTTGAAATATTTCAGATAATATGACAAAAGACAGTCTACAATCCGCCATCTTGTTGTAATATTTGACCTAATTAACTAGGAAATTGGTGACGTCACAAGCAGGGTAAACCTGATGAAACTACTCCATAGGTGACCGAATTTCCGCGGAAGGCTTTTTAAAATGTTGTGGGCCAATTGAAAATGGAAATAGTGCTACATAATCGAGTTTCTGGCTCATAATGTCGTAAGGTTGGCAAGATAAAAGTTTCACTTTACCCTACTTATGACGTCACATGCATATCGAAAATAATTCCAAGATGGCGGACAGCACGCTGTCTTTATTTCTGTCAAATTATTTCGAAAACCAAAAAAGATAAGGGAAAATTGTAAAAGGTCTTGTTATACCATTTCACGTGTTCTTTCAAATGAGACAAAGTTAATTTATATTACCGTATCCCTTTAAGAGTTTGCTCGCCTTTAAACTTTACTACAAATAAGAAATATAAGGAACTGCATTTTATATACAGTGTATACTTGTTCGTCCATGGTATTTATATGAGATAATCATGGATGTATTATGAATTAGTTGGTTTTAGGATGAATGTTTTACATGAACAAGTCTGCAGAGCATTGCATATTTCTCATCATTATCACATCAAAAGAGTAAACAAAGACAAATGACCTAAATTATCATAAATTATCATATCAAAACACCCAGAAATTCTGGGTGTCATGTGACCAGATGCCCTGGGAACAAAGTATAAAAACAGCTCTGTATTTTTCTACTTTTGTAAATATATGTATAATGTAATTGGTAAATATTAGTTAATAGGTAGGGCAGGACATTATTGGAAGATCATCTATTGCAAATACTCTATTCAGTGAGAACAGTAACGTGTGCAAATTCAGTAAACAGATAAATAAAAAATAAATGAATAAACCAAAAAATATAAAACGCTATGTAACCACGCCCATACGACCACGCCCAGTTGTCAGAAATTTTTAACGTTTAAATATATAGTTTAAATATAGTTTTACTATAGGCGACAGAATCTATCTGTATTTGACTTTTTAAGATATCAAAATAAATCAGTTGTCGAATGTTTTCGCGTATCTTATCACGCATTCGATGAGTTTCTCACACCTGAGTACTGCCCTGAGCCGCGGCAAACACGAATTGTAATTGATCGTGACGTCCTGAGCCTCCCTCGGCTGTTGCTCGTCAACAATTTATAAGTGCATTGAAAACTGAACAGACACCGCAAATTTCATCTCGATTCTCCCGCTTAACGAAGAAACAAAGCGAACTAACATATCCCTGCACCAAACAATCAGTACGACCGTTGCTAATGATGAC
The DNA here is from genome assembly GCA_035772405.1 of Chrysogorgia sp. JL179-B06. NCBI lineage: Eukaryota > Metazoa > Cnidaria > Anthozoa > Scleralcyonacea > Chrysogorgiidae > Chrysogorgia > Chrysogorgia sp. JL179-B06. The sequence goes on from JAYKKM010000237.1 coordinate 532,020, forward strand.
ACATAATTATGTGCCGAAGCTAAAATAAGGTGAGTGGATATACTGTTGAGATCATACGGATGAGTTTCGAGCAGTGATCGCTCAGCGGTTGGCCTTCATATTTTACATAATTTACAGATGGTCCTCAATATTTATAAATGCTACGTTTCTGCATGCCATATATCACCATCTGTCCTTTACAGCCAGATGTGTACTTTTCAAACCATTTAAACCGAATATTTATAGATCCACTAACTACATATATGTTAGAAAGTCAAACAGTAAATAAGTTCATGAATATACAATTTTCAATTTTTCCGCCATCTTTAATCATTTGACAAGGCATCTTAAGAAAACATGTCCACTTTCATCAAATCAACAGGCAACATTTGCTCATTATTATTCGCGTCTGATAAATTAAATGCTTTGAAGATGAATATGACACGACACATGAAACTCGAGCTGTGAAATTGCAAGGTTTGATGCAGTTCGCGGAGTCACGTGGATCGGGAATAAGTGAACGACGATAGAGGACGCCACCAGGTGATAGAAGTAATAAGACTGAAATGTGGTTTTTCATGCGGTCAGGAGTGGACCACAAATTAACAGTAAAACTGTAAATTAAAAACCACTCGTTATACTTACGAAAACTGCAGTTTTCGAGGCGGACATGATATCTACGGAGGTACGCTACTAGATGCATCGCGGGGAGGCACGAACTAGACACATCCAACGTAAGTATATATATCGTATAATGCTAAAAGTTGAATGCCATGAATTATAAGTTGAATCATCCAGTGAAATTTAATTCTTCCAAGCCTTCGGAGACATCAATGTAAACAGTATAAACAATGAAATAGTGAGGCTATTAGCAGTGGATGTGTGCTAAATTTGTGTATAACATTGGCAGTAATCGCCGGTAAACAATATCTGCCGATCATGTCGACTGTTCTACAATAGTTAACATATATAGATCTCGTATAGGGATACAGACCACATCAGACACTACATCGCAGTAACCGCGTTTGCAATGGCTGGGGGTCAGAAAGGGATATGTTTTGAATGAATTAACTAGAGGGGAAAACATCCACGCAATATATTTACGAAATCAATTGTAAGTTCATCATGATAGTTCGGTGTATTTGCTGAATGTGGTAGCTTAATAGTGTCATAGTGATATGTCGTGCATGTTCCTCAAGTTTTTAATTTCAGATATCGATTTCCTTGATGCGAGATTCCCGGAATCGAACCTGTAACCTTCTGATTGCCGATTTACATGAACGAGTGCTAGCCCGCTTGGTAGGGATGGATTTCACCTCGCGTTCTTCGCGAGGAGGGCTTACTAGCCCTTCTAGGAGGGCTGACTGTTTACCGAGTTGATTACATGTATTTTCCCACTAAACCCGCTGAATCCCATTTTTCCGCACAAGTTCTCGATTTAAAACCTATACGTATGAACAAACAGAACGTGAAATAAAGAGTTGTCTTAAAATATATACGGGCGAAGACCAACATTGTCGCGAGTATGGAGCTTTGACTTGCCAGCCCTCAGGGAAATTTCCAGCCCTCGTAGGCGAGATCCCGGGTAGTCAATAGCGAGATCTCGCCAAGGAGGCTGGCCCTCTTCTCCTATGAACGAAAACAAATTTTAGAAAGGATTTGACTGAGAGGCGAGATCTCGGTAAAGAGAGATATACCTGCAAGAGGGCTATTTGGATCATTTAGTTTTCTGATGCATGCAGCGTATTTTCTGTGACTTACGAATTTTATGATGTGTCCTATTTTCTGAGAAACTGAATTTTCTGTTAAATGAGAAAAAAGAATGCTATGTATCAATTTTGTGCCGTCTCATATTTTATGATATATGTCCTATTTTGTGCATGTCCTATTTTGCGCATGTCCTATTTTGTGCATGTCCTATTTTGTGCATGTCCTATTTTGTGCATGTCCTATTTTGTGCATGTCCTATTTTGTGCATGTCCTATTTTGTGCATGTTCTATTTTGTGACAAACGAAACTCGATTTTCTGCTTCACGTAAATAAATTAGCGGACTAGTGACTAATTATTGTCATTTCCGCCAGTGAACTGCTTTTATTTACACATGATAAACATGGTGGCTGTTTCTATACGGATATTGACATTTTGTTCCAGCCACGAGATTGACTTCGTCCTGAAAGTGAACGACCAAGCAGGGCTGTACTCAGAAAATTTTACAAGGGGGTGCGCTCACTTGTACCGACTACATCCTATCGATCGAAGCTTGTCAAAATATTGTCTTTCCGTTGGCCCTAAAATGACACTGGTCATCTGGTGAAATGGTTAATTAGTCCTACGTTAATAATTCACTCTCAATACGGAATGAAAACCTGATGACATTTTAATAAATTTATGTCTTTGGTGTTCTCTCGTTGATTACATTTACATATATAAACAAAACATTTAACATCAACTTTAATTTGGTAGTTTGAAATTAATTTAAACTGATAGTTAGTGCTAAAAGTTAATGATTCTACTTGTCCGTGTTAAATCGAACACGTCTAAAATCTAACTTCTACCGACTGAAACTTGTTAAAAGATTTGGGGGGAGGGTCGCACCCCCCCCCCCACACACCTACACACACACACACACACACACACCCTGTAGCTTCGGGCCTGCGACCAAGACAAAGTTCTAGTATTTTGAGTCCAAGCAGTCGCAAAGAAGTAGTCCTTTCAAATTTCCGTAACCTTTTTGCTCCTTATGGTAATGAACGCGGCAAGTACCTCAACTTTCTCATCATCTCAAAAGGCATCGCGTGCTTTGGCTTCACGACGTGTAAGAAACTTGGACTCATGAATTCATTTGTGTAGAAAGTCTTGACAAGACAGCGATACCTGTTGGACTTTTCAATCTTGTGCAGGCTGGAGCAGACCGGTATGCAGCTGTTTCATTCAGAATTACTCTCGTTTGCGTATGAACTCGACAAAATGTCCGTAGCTTGTCTTAGTAAATCAATAGCCGTAGATAAGGCTGATTTATCCGCCTTGTTAATAAAGGAGTGAAGGCTAAAAGGGGTGACTCAAAACTCAAAAGGACCTTCACAATGACATTTTCTACAACTACTACTCAATCCTATAACCGTAACCTTAATCCTAACCTTAAACGTACGAAAAATAATTAGACCAGAGCTGTTTTGAGTCCGATCCCTAGCTTTAGCTGCAGCCATTCCCGTTTTGAAAGCATTTAGTGAACGGCCTTATACCGACGGCCTTATATCTTATACCGACCCAAGTGCAAATCCCCGGGCGGGGATGAAATTGATGTGGTCTAGTGGTTACCACACATGTCTATGAGCTGGGAGACCCGGGTTCATATCCTGGGTCGGACCACCACTCAGGGTCTTAAAATAATTGAGGAGAAGGTGCTGCCTTTGCAACAACACCAGCAAATGGTAAGACTTTCGGGTCTTCTCGGAAAACGACCTTAAATCGTAGGCCCTCGGAATCCCTAATCAGTTGGGTTTTCCGTTCACCTAAGAGTGATAATCTGAATAGTCGAACGCTTGAAACATGAGCCTCTGGCTCGGATAAATAGGGCAACCTTATCCTGCGTGATCGACTCAAAATAAATCATACCCATACTCATACTCGTCAAGTCACAGAAAATACGCTGCTGCATGATCAGAAAACTAAATGATCCACGAAATTCAAATTAGCCAGTTGTAGGCGTGAGAACGTGTAAGCCTGGTTTCCATTTGGTTCGCAACGGTGTCGTAGCGGCCTCTGAAAAGACTGTGGCGACCAAATGGAATCGGTGATCGCTAAAGGCAGTTAGCGACATGGTCGTAGAAATAGAGTTGGGTTCTATGAGATAGAGTTGGGTTCTATGTCGTAGAGATAGAGTTGGGTTCTATATCGTAGAGATAACTAGTTCGGTTCTATGTCGTAGAGATAGAGTTGGGTTCTATGTCGTAGAGATAGAGTTAGGTGTTAGGTTCTATGTGAGATAGAGTTGGGTTCTATGTCGTAGAGATAGCTAGTTGGGTTCTATGTCGTAGAGATAGAGTTGGGTTCTATGTCGTAGAGATAGAGTTGTGTTCTATCTTGGCGACCGTAAAGACAGAGTTTGTCGTAGCGGTCGCGGACGAAAAGAGAGTGGTGACTAAATGGAAACAGGAGAACATCTCGCGACAGATGTGCAGGGGCGGATTAACATGGGGCCCCGATTGAACGTCATCATCACAAGGTTTTAATCAACTCATAGAAAAGTAAAAAAGTCAACTCGTGTGTTCAACTGAGGCGTGTTAGCGGTAATTATTAACGACCGAGGCCTACTCTATCAATAATGCAACCACGCTGAAAATATGAAATATTCATGATGCGTGTGAACGAAGACGATATCGATGACTTTGCTCTAATTAAGGGCCACAATAATACAATAATAATATTATAATACAAAGAAATACGCTCGGTTAGTCAAGGAAATTTCAAAGAAATTACATCACATTTCAAGGAAATTCAAGGAATTTTTAAGACAAAATCAAAGAAATTTGAACAGTGCGTTGTGGAAACACTGATTCCGTGTGACAAAGGAACCTGATTATATTCCCCACAAACTATGTTGGTCTAGATGGATATAATAGAACTTAAGATAGATTTTCTGTAATAGACAAAGTTATTTTTATTAATTCGAGAAAATATTATTCCGTCGGTTGCCGTGGCCCAGCCCTTGCGTAGGCGGTTGACAGTTTGATATATAATTCTATGCAGCATGGTTCATTCTGCTGCTCTCTTTTGCGGACGAAGGAGAAAAGGACTGTCTATTTGGTTCTGGTCACATGCAAGGAGTTATACTTTCCCTTTCGTTCAGTCACGTTATTACACTGAAACAGAGTGCTGTATTGTACAGGTAGAACTTATATATAATAGTGTATCTGTTTGGGCTTGGTGTTGTTGTTTGCGCACTGTGTTCACAATGCTGATCAAAGAAAGAAGGAAAAAAAGTAACGAGCTATTCCTAATATTAATGGCAAACGCCGTCAGTCTCGATACAATAAGCGGCCCATCTACAGGCCCTACGTACGAGGCCCTGTGTACATGACATCGAAAGGATAACATACAGTAGGATAATTATTGGATAAGCAACGCGGAACTGACCTTGGCTTTGTCACGGTTGTCATGCACCATCTAATTCGCTTCCGAGAGCGTAAACGAGGTTTTGCTACGGCATTTACATTCGAATCCTGAACAAGAATTGCGCTGCTTACAAACAATAGATGGACAATCGAAAGGAAAAATCGTATCGTGTTGATCGTGCAGGTGGCAGGCCGGCGCCTTGGACTGGAGCGCCATATTATAAGTAATCGCCCGAGGATTGATATATCGCTTAAACACCGTAGCTTAAACACCGAGGTCTAAGGTATATAACCATTAAATTAATCGCCTTATATCACCATTGGTGAAGTTTAGTATTTATGAGGTTGATAACTACTTATCGACCTCATGAATAATTTTATGACGTTGATAAGTAGTATTTAAAACACGAGAAGGAGCGTTTTATCATATTTAAAATGCGAACGCGCAGCGCGAGCATTTTAGATATGATAAAACGCGAGTTCGAGTGTTTTAAATAGCTTCAAAAACAATTGATTGTAATCACTATAGTCCGGGCGGTGAGTGAGGTAGGTATCACCTGAGCGGGTAATTTACGGGAGTAGGATTTTCTAGACCAGTTTTTGACGTAGAACGCGAATCTGGATGTTATTCAGGCAGATAAGGCTGCTTTTAAGAGTTATAGCCGGATATTGCACAATTTAGACTCATTTCCGTGTAAAATCGTTAGTTTTAAATAATTTGTTATTATTACTAGGAATCCCAGAAAAACAGGTCTACTGGACCAGTTTTGTATGTAGAATCCAACTGGCGAGGTATTTTTTAGAAAAAATATAACTGAGGATGTATTTGACTATATTCTGAATATAGCCTCGTTTTCATGCAAATATGTAATTTAAAATAAATTGTGATGCTTATCCAATTAACGAGAATAACTTTTCTACATTTGGAAGGGACATCCATATCTAAGTGTTACAATATTAAATATACGAGAGGTGTCTCAAAATTAACATTTTCTAGTTCCGAACTCGAGCTGGATTCTTCGTATCCATCATGATTTTCCCCATCACGCTCGACAATGGAACTGTGGATCCTCCAATGCCATGATTGGGTTTTCTCCAAATTCTAGCCCCATAGTTTGCTCTGGCTGTGTGCTTTCGTAGACTGCTGCTACATGGCGGCAAAAGGGAAATGTCAACAACATTGTGCTCTTTGCTCATCTTTCTCCAGAAAATAGCTGACCAGCTTGCCTCGTTCACTTGTTCGGTTTTCTTTTCTCCATACAGGAAGCACACATACTTTTCAATGGCACCAAATATCTCGTCAGACACATGCATCTCCGTCCACAACCGGCTGAAAATGTCCAAGAACACTGGATCTTTGCTCGCTTGTTTCCATGGCAGAAGGGCTTCCGTTTGCGTAAAAAACGTGCCACATAATCATTTCCAGTATATGCATGGTGTCCAACCAATGCTTTATTTTCCTGATTGGTGAGACTATACGAGTTCAGGTGAAGGAGCTTTCTTGTCTTTCCAGAATCGTTGTCGATGTAGACTTCCACATTCCTGATTGGTTCCATTCCAAGTAAAATTATGGGAATATCAATATCACCAGAACTTGATCGTACCATATACTGCCTTGGAAGATCTGAGAAGAGTCGTAATGAAACATCTTTAAACGGCTACGTGAATAATGGCTGCGAGATGGAGAATATAGATTCTGCGAGCATGTTGATCGTCGGGCAGTTGCGCATCGTTTTCAATCAATGAAGTTAACGCGGCATTGAACAGCTCGCTTCTGCTGGGTTTTCTTCTGATTCCATCGCATGTTGCCATCGATAGTGGGACTGGTGCAAGCGGGTTACAAAATCGAAGAACAACGTCAACAACATCGTAAATGTGTCGAAGAATGATTTTATTGATCCCTTCAGGACTGACTTGGACCACGACAAATTGTACAACCTTGCCTCTGGTAGTTCCTTACCAGACGACGTAGCAGAAAGCCTTTTGTCTGTTCAAGAGCGTGGAACATTGTTAAGAGACAAATTCTTTGGGCGATTAAACTCAGAACCAAACACGTTTAAAGATGTTGCATTACGACTCTTCTCAGATCTTTCAAGGCAGTATAACATCGTCTACGTTGTATGTGATACGTACAAGGTTCGATCAATAAATGAGAATGTGCGTGTACCTGCTGATTTTAAGAAGTTTCTTGGCAACAGTGACAACAAAGAGCGACTGTTTGAGCTTATCGGGGAACGCCTGCCTCAAGATAGCGCAAAACGGTTCTTTTCGTGTAAGGGAACTAGCAACAGACCACGAGGAGGCTGATACTAAAATTGCGTATTTGATTCAGCATGTTGCAAGGAGCAGTGATGACCAACCAATAACCTGTGTGGTACGATCAAGTTCTGGTGATATTGATATTCCCATAATTTTACTTGGAATGGAACCAATCAGGAATGTGGAAGTCTACATCGACAACGGTTCTGGCAAGACAAGAAAAGCTCCTTCACCTGAACTCGGGTAGTCTTACCAATCAGGAAAAGAAAGCATTGGCTGGACACCGGCATGCATTTACTGGAAATGATTATGTTGCACGTTTTTTACGCAAAGGAAAGCCCTTCTGCTGGAAACAAGAGAGCAAAGATCCAGTGTTCTTAGACATTTTCAGCCGGTTGTGGACGGAGATGCATGTGTCTGACGAGATATTTGGTGCCATTGAAAAGTATGTGTGCTTCCTGTATGGAGAAAAGAAAACCGAACAAGTGAACGAGGCAATTGGTCAGCTATTTCTGGAGAAAGATGAGCAAAGAGCACAATGTTGTTGACATTTCCCTTTTGCCGCCATGTGGCAGCAGTCTACGAAAGCACACAGCCATGTGGCTAGAATTTGGAGAAAGGCATTAAGGCATGGTACGCAATTATGGAATTGGAGGATCCACAGTAGTAGTATAGTAAGTAGGGCTGCGAGCTCAATCGACCTCAACCGTGAGTATATAAACACCAAAACGTCACCAAATTTGGCCAAGTCGCGACTCGACAAATTTGGTGATGTTTTGGTATTTATATTCACGATTGACGTCGAATAAGCTCGCAGCCCTACTTACTATACTACTACAGCGATCGTTAGTCAATCTAGACATCCCTCCCACGTTTTCTACTAAATTGATGTCAAACACACGCGAGACAACACCAAATCGCTATTTTAACGAAATACGACACATTTCGTCAAATTTAGAGAAGGTTTTGTGTCGTCATTTTCGCATTTGTGTTTGACAAACTATGACTGACGCGCTCTACCATTGTTTCAATTCACGCGCGAAAAAAAAGCCACTAGATTTTGATTCTAGTGACGATGTTTAATAAATTTCAGCGAGAAAGCCACTAGAGTCTAGTGTTAAATAGATTTCACATGCGAGTGCTGTACCTGCTATACAAATCGAGGTCACCTGTCGATGTTGCTAACAACAACATTCCATTACGAATAGCAACTACGACTTTTTAAAAAAATATTTTCACTTTTAAAAAATGTTTTCACTTTGAAAAAATATTTTCGTTTTAAAATATTTTTTTCAAAACGTTGTGGTTGCTATTCGCAATGGAATGTTGTTGTTAGCGACACACCACGTACAACCACCTGCTGTCGTGCTGACTATAAGAGAAGAATCGCAGTGTTTGAAGAAGGAGTGAGGACCACCATGCTAAGACTGTCTTAACTTTGAGCGTACTCGTTAAATCGTACACTATAAATATCGTGAATAAAAAACCGTTGTGTGAATGGACTCGCGCGGTTGTTATGAAGCCACCTGCTAGCATGCAAATTAGTCCGCCCGCTCACTATTTTCAGTCGCACTTCTGAAATGGTGGTCGTACACGTATTTCGACGTTGTGATTCCTCCCGACAACAAGCCCAAGAAAGGCACGTACGGTGTCACAATCGCGACAATGCTCTCGACGTCTTTTTTTAATAACGGGTCTTTTTGTAGTTCGTCATTTAGCTCGTCAGGATTTTCAATAGCGTTCAACCCGTCCAGTAAGCTGGCGAACTTGCTGATTAACAAGTCGGTGAGAAAAGCGTTTGCAATTTCGCACGCGTGGAGAGAGTGACCTTATGGGAATCACGTCGCAGTGTTTAAGGTATGTCTCTCACTACAATGTTTTTGTGACCATATGCGTAGGAGTCAATACCATTTTCTAAAAGGTATCGTTTATCGTCAAAACAGGATAACGACACCTTATTAATTTCATAACTACCTAGCTGATGTTTGACACTTCTAATGGTCTTCATTGTGTGTCGCAATTGTTTCTGCTCAAGTAACACACTTTTATAATCTTCGTGCTTGATCACTTTTTTAATTACATTCTTTCTAATGCCTTTAGCGGTTTTCCCACCACCCCCATCCTCTTTCAAATAGCTGTACATTTTACTGCGCAACCCAACGAACTCAATAATTGGTGTTCCAGCGCACTCGTCTTTCATCTTGCCAATAACTTTCTTATTCTCTTTGAAAGCGAACGGGTTGTCTGCAGGGTAATCGCTATTGTCAAACTTTTCGCGCTCCTCCATGAAGTCGGAATAAACGTCGCCAGTTTTGATTGAGTACAACAGACTGTCAGTGTCAGTGAAGTGCAATCTACAGGTGTCGCTAGAGTACTTTTTCATAATATAATTATAGTGAAAATCATACATCAGCGTTTTGCTCAAGTCTAGTATGCACATACCCACGTATGCGGGTCTATTTAATGTCAGCGTTTCTTTGACTTTGTGGACAGCGACTAAGTTCTCGCTAAATATTTTGCAAGACACAAACGTCGGCTTCGAGACAAGCTTTTTAAATTTCTTCGCAGTGGTCACTAATCTTACGTCCACACGCTTCCTCAAGTTTTCCATCGTTTTTCCGAACACACTGTTATTCATCAACTTGAAGAAGTCCTTCTCAAAAGCGTTCTTAGCCGCGGTTCTCTTGACTGTGTTAAAGTCGATGTACTTGCCCAACCACTTGGACTGGTCAAACTGTAGGACCCTATGAATCTTTTTGATTTTCAATCCAAGATCCATATACAACTGCAGATTTCTATAGTGACACACATACTTTTTTTTGTCCATCAAATTAGTCACCAGCTTTTTCACACCACCAACACTCACATTAAACTTATTTTTGATTTTTGTGCAGTACTCCGACAACATGTCAACAGTTATTTCCATCTTCTCAGGAGCCAGCGGGTAGTCGTTATGTGGGTCATGCAAATGGGCTGGATACTCCAAGTCGACTTCAAGCAGCAGGCCCTTTTCACTATTGTTGTGATAGTCGTGTAGATTAACCTTTTTTATTTCTTTCTCAGTCAACCACTTGAAGCCACCTGTAGGTAGACTTCGACTCATCGCCCATCCGTACAAATTGTTGGCGTCAAGGTACATCAAATACTTCGACTCTTGCGCTTTATCGTACCCCTTCATGTATTTATTATTCGCCACGCCATGTCTGTTGCATATGTAGCTCACACCACCACGCATACCTAATTCTACGAACTGGAACATGTCGATGTCGGACAATAATTCGAGTTCTACTCCAGTCATCTTTAACATGGCATCCCAAGCCAATCCGGGCGATGTGAAATAATGGCAAGGGTCTAATTTATACTCGCGATGGCATGTCTTTCTAAAGTTCTCAAAAACGTCGGCAAGCAAGAGCACATCGCTTTTCAAATACAGGTCGTGATACTCACCCATACTTTCAACGTCGAAGTAGTCCCACACATCGATGGCGCGCTCGTGCATTTCTTCCGTGATGTGCTCATCGTTCAGAACGCTGTAGAAATCTTTTTTGGAGGGTAGCTCGCGCTCGTCGAATTTTTCAAAGGAGTCCATATAATCGTAGGGATAGACCCCCTTTCTTGTCATAAGTGCCAACCCTGTTTCACGAAACACTTCTGACGTGTATTTGAAAGCGTCCCTTGGTAGGTTCTTCACCAAGTTGTCTAGACCGCTACTCATGAACTGAAAGCTGTCCAAAAATACTAAGTTTTTTCCAAGCATGAACGCCATGTACTTCTCCATGTTGTTTGGTATCACATTTATGTCTTGGCCAAACTTGCCAATCTCCTGCATGATGAAATGGCTATCGTAGCCGCGTAAGTTATGAAAGATCACAGGGATTTTGTCAGTCAACTTAAAGTTCACATTACAATCGCGATGTGCGGACCCTCTGTACTCACCTGAGACATGACAGTGGTCTCTCACTCTAACGTCAGCGCCAGTGTACTCAACACTGCAAATATGACAACTTTTAGCCTCGTCAAAGTTCCTCTTATCGGCATCAGTCAGTATCATTTCTTTGTTAAAGTGACTCTCAGATGTCTCTTTACAATATTCGACAATTTCTAACATCTCCCCAATGAACTTGTTGACTGCATTTTCACCGCGATACACTTTCACTGGCTTACTGTGCTCGTTGTCATAACAACAAACCAGTTTATACCCATACCCGCAGTCAACGTGCCTCTGGTAAGCATTTGTGTAGCTACACTCGCTTGATGGTGTCGCTGTGTGCACCTTCTGTGTGATAGCCTCGAAGTCTGCATACACCACAAATGGTACATTTAATTGTCTGCTAAAATTCTCATATTTCACTTTCGCACCTTTTTGTGGCATTTTAATAGCTTGCTTCCCATTGATGACCAAACACACTTCAATATGACTTTCAAGCACGTCCGCACGGGTGAAACACTGCAAACAATACCTACAAAAGTGCTTTCTCGCCTTATACTTTGTCTGACGGTACATGAATTTGTCGAAATCGCGAATGTACACATAATGCTTGTTGCCCACGTCATTAGTTATCAACAATAGGTCCATATGGTCAGGGTACGCCTCCTTAGAAACGTACACAGGGAATGGCTGCAAATTTTCATACCCTAAAACATTGATGCTAATATCGTTTGCCTTTTCAATCTTGTTGTAGTCTTTGAGTGTGACTGGGAAGTCAATTCCGTCATAACTCAGCTCGCCGACATGCCTAGCGTACTTTGACGTTCTGTCAGAGTTTTTTCCAACAGGAAATTTGTGTGCAAGGTGGCACCATCTAAAGCACTCGTTGTCATCATCGTTATTTACGTTTACCAAGCCCTTCATACTGTTGCGCAGCTCCTTTGGCAACACAATGTAGCTACTCCCATGCAAAGGTCTGTAAATAGCGACATTAACGTAGTGTGCGTCTATTTTGTCGATAGTCCATCCAGACCCCTCAGATAACCACCCAGCTATCCGCGTCAAAATCTGCTCCGACCCGCGATTGGCAACACCCTCGATGTCATGCTCGTTAATGACGACGAACGTTTCGCTGTTAAAGTAGGCAGTTTTGTATGTGGTCTTATCACGCTCTAAAACTTTCTCAAAAGTGACCTTGACTGTCTCCACCACTTTCATTCCGTTGGTCTCACCTAGTTCACGTCTCAAAAGGTTAGTGACAGCACTTCTACTACCATTTACCTGATTGATGTCTCTGTCGTCAATTACTTCGACTCCATAGGACCTTGTGAACCCTCTCAGTGCTCGATCCAACAGATGCGTTGACGGTGCGAGGTCTTCGACTACAGGTTGTGTTTCTTGATCTCTAAAGAAGCCGTGAACGTTGGTCGCTTCATCTGTTAGTGAATTGACAACGGCTGCACTCGTCTTATGCGCCCGTCTTTTTGTCAGTGGGTTTTTCACAGTCCGACTCATTGGCTTATACTTACACTACACTTTTTTTCTTAGCCCACTCATTGTAATAATGATCGCCACTTTCACACCATCCCAGCTTTGGGTACACCACCCCAAACAAATTGTTGTCGAACTTGTCTTTCACCTTTCCGTCTTTAAGGTCAAGCACCTTCTTGAGTGTCTCGAGTTGTCTTCTATGACACAACCTAATAATGTAGTATCCATATCTGCTGACATTTCTACCCTTGATCAAATTGCATGAGTGCAACACATTGACAACTTTCAGGAAGTCCTCTTTTATCAACTCAAGGTGCTCACCCTTCACAACGTTCCGTAGTCTCCTCCCCATCCACCAAGACCGTTTGTGAACGCTTTTTAGTCGTGTGAGTCTCATGTCGCTGTAACTCTGAGTGTAACCCCATTCGATGTCGCCACACTTTGGACACGCGTACCCACCACAGTCAGTCATGTTTTTCACAACGTCACAATCCGAGCAGTAGTAAATTCTGAAGGTGTCTCCACACTTAATTTGCATCTCATTCGCGATCTCATCAATTGTCAAGCCATAACTCATCTGCCTCATAAGTTTGTCCATCGCTTATACTACCCCAACATTTTTTTCACCGAACTAGTACCCATACCGCTATTCCACTACCCAAACCTAGCGCGCTAACAAACAATAATTGGTATTCCTTCATTTCCGCACTCGGTTGGTAGTAATCCGCAATCTTCGGGAGGTCAGTGAACACTCGTCCGCTGTACTGTATGGTCATTACGCTTCTAAGTTCTTCCAACGCGTGGTTTGTGTCATTGATGTCAGCATTAGCGTCAGAGAGCTGTTGTCGCAAACGCTGAATCTGATCTTTCTTAGCGACTTCATTTTCATACCACACTTCTTTCGCACTGGCTAGCTGTTCCAACGCGTGGTTGTGTCTTTTCATCTCAGCTTCATAACCTGAGTGATTAAATTTCGAAAACATAAAGCCAGCGCCTGCAAAAGCCACTGCATTAAATATCCCTCCAGCCACAACACTCGCCATTAACTTACGTTGATTTGAATGGATCTGCCGGTATCCACTTTTTCGATTGCATCCATTTTACTAACAACGTTCCTGCGCCAACAGCCGCAGCAAGTTTCACTGTGCCTTTCACTGTCTCTGGTGTTCCCAATGGTTCCCCCAAAGCCTTTTTAGAAATCATACTCACTGCCACAGCACCAGTCGTAACAAGTAGCGCATCGTACAATTCGTTCATAAGTTCTTTTCGATCGATCGCAGTCATATATACATTGTCGTGTGTTTTGTTCAAGAATCAAATGTGTCTAGCGCTGGACGACGAGTTTTGTGGTTCTCTGACACAGGTGCTGGTGTAGCACTCACTTTTTCACTGCTAATTGTGTACCACAATGAAACAGCAGCAATGACAACACCAAGTGTTCCAACAATGTAGCCATAGCTCCACTCACTACCCTGTTCTTCGTTGACTATCATTTCACGCATTTTCTTCTCTTTCGCAGCTTTCGATATCTCAGCCAACTTTTTACCAGCAGCGACGCGTTTTGGGTCCTTTACCTTAACACTCTTCACATCAGCCGTAATCTTCGCTTCAACAGCCGTCTGTGAGTCTTCAGCCATCTAATACACTATCACGTGTTATCTTACTCACAGTTGACCTCACAGGTGTCTCACAGTTGACCTCACAGGTGTCTCACAGCTCCAGACCAAAACGCACTAAAAAATTAGGATTTTTTCTGAGAGTATAACATAATGACTCAAGCCCGAGAAATCAGCGAAGAAGATATTGCCAACATGCTGAGAACAGCCTTTATCAGTGTGCCTACCCTACAAGACGCCTCTGGACCTATCGTCTTAAACGAGTACTTCTCAACATACACAATGTTCGACCCCGACCCTGAAGGGCCACCAAAACGGCTTGGCTCTCAGATCCGCCATACGAGGTATCTTCTCGACGCTTGGATCGATCTTCGAGAAGACAGAGCCAACGAGCTTGCTGGTGTGTTAGCTGACATAATCCCTGTGTGGTGTTACTCACCATTCAAATACCTTATGTTAGCGAGTGGTGTCTACTTGAGCAACCCTCGTGAGTCCAACGCCACATTACTCGGTAATTTCCTCCAAGTGTTCTTAGCGACCCTTCTATGGAAACCATGCCCAACCAAAGCCAAAGCGTGGCTAGAGCTCGCCGCAAACCGCGACGTTCACGTTTGCAAGGTGGGGTGTAATGAGATACTAGGTGCGGATGATATCAGGGACCACGTACTCTCGCCCGCCCACAGACACTTTGCGAGAGATGAAAGCGCGTACGCCTGTTACCCATGCGGTGTGGCTACCAATAGCCCAATGTGTCGCTCAAGACATGAGAGCTCGAAGACTCATCTTGAAAACTTAGAGCTTCAGCGGATATTTAACATGGAACGACGGTTTCCACCACAATAAAAAAATATTTCTCTGGGGGTATAGTAACCATGAGAAAAGTTGGTAAACTAGAAATCGTGATTGGTCCCATGTTCGCGGGAAAAACAACAGAGACTCTTCGCAGGTTAGTCACGTTAAGTAAATCAGGGCTCAAAGTCCTCTACATGAACAACGCAGGCGACACCAGGCGAACTGACCACGCGTTCTCCACACATCGTCAGACCATTGTTGTCGGATCAGACAGTTTACCTGCAAAGTTAATCACCAACCTTCCGAGTTCTTCCGAGATAGCTGATTACGACGTCATCGGCATTGATGAAGGCCATTGGTACTCTGATCTACTCCCAGTTATTCGCGAATACATTAAAGCTGGCATTCACGTCATTATTTGTGGTCTCGTAACAACAGAGCATTTAAAAAGACTTGGTGAGCTCGACACACTGTTCCCAATGGCAGACGACATCACATTTCTAAAAGCGTATTGCGCCGTTTGTCGCGACACTTACGGAACAACTGTTGATGCACCATTCAATTGGAGATACAACCCAGGACCATCATTCGTTGGTGGTGCTGAGCAATACAGAGCAGTGTGCAGACGTCATCATCCTTCCACACAAAATTAAGGGTGTTCTCGGATACCTCACTTTTTTAAATTTAGACATTGGTCACATGAAGCGTCCAATGTACAGTAGAAACATTTTTTCACACAGTGGTCAGAAGGTTTGTGAGATAAAGAGAGAAAGTTTCGCAGATATTTTTATCGAGTTAAAAAACGTCTTTAAAAAATGCTAGAGCAGTTGTCGCTTCAAACGTCGTCTCAACAACGAGAACGAGTGCTAATTCGACTTATTACTCACTGTCTAAAAAGTCTCTTTACAATAACGTCTCTCATGGTTACTCAACGCTGATTTATTTTTAAATTTACGAAAACACTGAGAGCACTGAAACCCAACGTCAAAGAAATATTTTATTACTGTGGTAATAGCGTCGTCGTACGAGTCGCACAACAACGTTAGATACCCAGCGGATTTATATCTGAGTAGCAGAGACTCCTGCTCTTTGGGTGTCCTACCTGTGCCACCTGGATTCTTGAACTCAATCACGAGCCCGCTGTGCTGTCGGTTTGCATTGGCAATAATCAAGTCAGGCGTTCCACGTTGGTAACCTTTTTTCCACGAATTTATTCTTTTACTCGAAGTGTCTTGATTTTCACCACAAGCGGCTATCAAAATAGCTTCTGGATAATATTTCCTAAGAAAACCAACAACTTTCGTATGAAGGTCGAACTCAGTGATCATTACGAATTGATTGTGTTTGGGACCAACGCTAGCTAAACTTTTTCTAACGCTTGGTAAGACTTCCGAGTGCACCCACCTTCCGAAGTGTTTCGCACGCTCCAATTTACTTGAGAACGTTAGTGAGTAGACACCAAGTTCGTTGATAAACGAGGCCTGCTCTATCTTCATTTTACAATCAGGTTCGACGTGGTCGTTAACTGCATCTTTTGGTCGAGCATAACCTAGAGCGCTCGCGACTTCTTTCGCTTTGAACCATATTTCACCGTTGTGATTAACCGTCGTGATTTGGTGACCATCGAAATCGAACAATCGAAGTATCGCGGAAGTCATCGCTATATAGTCCTCCACGAAAAAACTACTCGACATAGGTGTCAGGTTTTTTATAGATCTGGTTTGTTGTGTACCAATGCAGCAGGTGTGTTTTATTAGTCCTCAGTTTTCTACGTCGTCTGAAAAAGTTTCTAATGTTACGAACCAGCTTTCTAAGCCAACCCATCACATAACTTAGGTCACGTCTCCCACCACTCCTACGGTGTCTGATTCTGGTAACATAATAGGTTTGCCGTAAGTCTTTTTAGACCTCATACCAATCTCAGCGTGGAGCTCGAGAGTAACGTCACCGCGGCCAAATGACCCACCAGCTTTGAACATGTGATCAGTCGTCTTATTTATTTTATATATCTCACGAGGTCTCGAAAAACATGCTCCCATTTACTTTACACCATATTCCTTCATCATTTCTCCACCCATGATTATGATGTCTCGGTTTGTCATGTAACCACTCACAATTTTCACACCGTAGAATTCTATCAACGATGGGTACGCATAAGGTGCGAGTGGTATTCTTGGTCGATGTATTCCAAAAATCGTTCCGTAGGGTGTGCCTATCTTTTTCATATTCGCTACGAAGTCTGAGTCGGCTGACTTAACGTTGTTGACCCTGACATGTGAATTGTCCATTTGCCAGTGTATTGATATCATATGCATTTTTGCGAGGTCAACGCCACTTGGAATAGTGCATATGCTCTCCATCGCTGGGACGCTACCACCATACGCGAGTCCGTTGGTCATACCAGTCTTGTACCCTATGAACTTGTCCCACTGACCGTCGTCGTTTGATATAATTGTCTCCCAATTTGACCCAGCGGTGCGAGTAGGTAACCTCACCACAACAAAAATGGAAAGATCACACCATTGCATACTGGGACAATTAAAATGGAGACCTGACTCAAGTGGGATTGGTGTTAACACAGGGGATAGAAAACTTTGGCTTACACTGCTGATGCCAACAATAGGACCATAGGTTGGGTTGTTTTGCACTAATTTACTTGTTTCACCAATAGCTTTCACATTGTTTGAACCATTGGTGTGAAATTCCACATTTTTCAAGGCGTGTGTGCTAACGTTGAAGTCGAGCACAAGATTGTAGGACTGACTCTTGAGGAAACCCGATAGCAATTGCTCTAGAGTTCTTTTATTGGTAGCATCTGAGTCATCGACTGGGTCTGCTACGTTTTTTATCGCTGAGCCTTGCATGTCTATTATTCCAGACATCCTTCCACCGGTCGCGCTTAGTTTAGGATCTTCGTCCAGATGCCTTTTCGTTCTCTTTAGTATTTTATCGTGAGGGTCGTCAGACTCATACCCATAGTTTAGGCTCATTACTACTTCAAGGTGTATTTGGTTAGCAGATAGCCAGATACCGCTGAGAGCCCCAAGATTATCGCTAGCGTTGTCGTGTCTGACTCACTTGTGGGAAGTGCTTCTCTCATGGGAAGTGGCGCCGCACTTTCTTGGTAAACTTTTTTAGCCACGAGATTACTTAGCGCCGCCACATTTTCTTGGTGAGCTTTTTTCTTCACGGTTGTTGGCACTACTAATGAGTGAGTCACCACATTTTCTTGGTGGACTTTTTTAGCCGTAATTGTTGGTGTTGTTGCGTTCAAGCTAGTGTTCACCCCAAATTTCATAGACTCTGTAGCAACCTTTAATAAGTTGTTGTACCCAGCGATTTTATTCTTGAGAATCACTAGGTTACTCGGCATTAACCATGTACTTGGTGACACTGCAAGATTTTGGACAACGTTGGTGTCTCTAATCGATTTATTCATGTTTAGAATCCATGTCGACACGTCGTACTGTATAACACTGTCAGAAAACAACTTGCGGAATTCTTGTTGGGTCTCTAGACTTCCTGCAGAACCGCCAACGACTGATACACGTGTTCTCGCTTGCGCACCAAGTGTGGAGTACACAAAGGACTCTATGCTCTGATTTAGATATTGCAGCCCAATGTTGGTGAAGCCGTCTGAGAGTCGCGCGACGTATCGTTTGTAATCATTATGGATGTCGTTGAGTGTGTAGACTCTGGATTCGCCTAAAGTGCCATCGCTCAGGACTTTATTCTGGTAGTAGTGCCTTCTGGGGATTTTGGAAATCTTACCATACAATTCGGAAGCGTTGAATTCTCTACTTATCGATCTCATGGTCTCACCACCCTCCATTCTTCTGAGAAGTCTTCTAATGGTGAAGTACAAATGAAATCTCATCACACTTGTGACCACAGGGTGGACTTCTTGTGACACTGATAAATGTTGCAACGAAACACCACAACAGAAACTTGCACAATACGTCGCAAACACAACGCGGTAGTAAGATTCGTTGTCATCCCACTCTGATTTTGTCTTTGACGTGGTGACTCGCAAGGTTGGTAGCTTTGACATGAAGTAGCTATTTTGGTTAACAAAAACTTTGAAGTTATTCATTGGATAATTTAGCACATTCTCTGTTGGATAACCGTCCCAAAGCCCCCAGTGGTTTTTATGACCTTTTGGCAGTGGTTGGATAGTTCCACCACCTTGCCATATTATTGGGAACTTACTATTGTGTAGCCACTTCCACATGCTTTTATCATTTTTGAAGGTTGCGCTGGTTATGTCCGTGCTGAGGATGTCGTTGTTTCTGAAATATATGTCGACACTCATGATCTTACCATCTTGCAAAATATTTGGATAGAACTCGAATTTGCTTAAAGTGGCGTGAGGGTACTTTTTGATGAGGTCTGCCTTCGCGTCGTGTGCAGCCTTCGATGTGTTAGCCATCGCGAGTTTGTAGTACTTTCCATAGTAGTCACGAAGGGCTTTCTGCATATATAATACACCATATGTTACACATAACACATGCTACATTATATATGGTCAGGGTTGTAGTATTGATTAGAGGTCCAACGGAAACTGTGGATCTACCAGAGGCACTTTTGACGTTTGGCTCAGACCCTCACTTACTAGTAAAAAAAGCGACCATCTTTTGGGACTACGTTAACGTGGAGACCGGTGTGAATGATGAAATAAGTTACAACAGCAACAAACACGTTTTTGGGTCTGGGTATCACACTTTTAGAATGATCGCTGACGAGTTGAAGGGATTGGGGGCTATCGAGCTAGTGGCCAACAAACACAATTCAAAGTGCGCGATAAAAACCGACCAACAATTAGAGCTGTTTAAATTTGGAGAGCTGTTAGGGTTCAACGATAACACAACGGTGAGTAGTAGTGGTTTGGTCAGCCCTAACGTTGTGAATGTTAACAAAGGGTTGAAGTACGTACAAGTAGGTTGTAGCATTGTGAACAGACCTGAGAACATTGTTAATGGTAGCAAAAGCGAGGTTATCGTCGAGCTACCATTGACCACCACCCAACCACTGAAGAGCTCCGTTCAACACTTCTTCAACATTGAGTCGAAGGTGTCGATAAACAAAGGCGCTTTTACGCAGCTAGTGTTTAATGTGACTGACCAAGATGGTAGTGGTGTCAACGTTGGTGACATATTGTTGGATTTGTATGCGACGCTTGAGTAGCTAAACGTGCGCTAAAGTAATGAGTCTAAACTATGGGCTCGACTCTGGTGGTTACACTGAAAAGCGGCGTACACACAACAACCCTCAAAAGTTGACGGTGCTCATTGAAGGTGTGGAGAAAGTTGTAACTTTTGACTACAGTGTAGTAGCCACACACGGTAACCCACACATTGTAGTCAAGACGGCCACTGTGTTTTGGAGCTATGATAATGTGGTGAGTAATGCCGATATTCGATTCTTAAATATTAGAACAGGAAGACCAGCGCCAATGTTCACGGCGACTCGATTGGGTGGGGGTTACTACGACTTCGACGCGTTGGTTAGAGCTATACGACACGCGCTCAGGATGGTTGATGTGAGCTTTGTGGTGGAGAAGCTGGTGGCCACAGGTAAGAGTAGGGTCAGAGCTCGGCCTATGAGGCATGGCAACGCCACCGCATATGAACTTAGGCTAGGTGACATTGGGCTTTTGCTTGGTTTCGCGAAGGACGCGGGAATTACGTTAGACGCTAAGTGGCACGACAGTCCAAACAAGATTGACATGAACAGAGGTCTAAAGTATGTAGAAGTCTCGTGCGACGCTGTTGAGACGGAGAGCAATGTGGGCACTGATGGGAAGCGTAGCGATGTGATCACAACGTTGCCAATACCCACCGAGCAGTCTCTATAGATGGGGGGATACAGCGCTACACATACGTTGACTCCAAGGTGAGAATTAAAAAAGGTGTTTACTCAAGTATGACGTTTCGTGTCAAACCAAACAATGGTGACGCTGACGTTGGCGCGGTGCTATTGGAACTGTATATTGTGTGAATTATATGGAGCTTGGCGTGGAAACAGAGCAAGGGTTGAGAGACATTTACTATAATCCTAAGACAGGGTTCAGTGGTGTAGAGAGGTTGTATCGAAGCGCATTGGGAGACGGATTGAAAGTAACTAGAAAAACAGTGAAAGAGTGGTTGACAGCGCAGGACACTTACACTAGGTACAAACCCATTGTGAGAAGACATAAGTTCCGTGCGACTTTTGTTGGGTTTCTTGGTGAAGAGCTCCAAATGGATCTAGTGGACATGAGTAAGCACTCAAAACAGAATGGAGGGTATTATTGGATATTGACAGGTATTGAAATATTGAGTAGATATGCTTTCGGCATTGCAGTTTATAGAAAAGACACTAAGAACATGACTAAGGCTGTTGGAAAATTGTTGGTTGACTTTAAAGATCGGTTTGGAACCACACCTAAGTTAGCGCAATTTGATGATGGACTTGAGTTCTATAACGTTGGTGTGAAAAGTTTGTTGGAAAAACACAGTGTTGAATATTTCAGCACTAAGAGCGACAAAAAGGCTGCTGTTGTCGAGCGTTTCAATAGAAGTCTGAAGAGCATTATGTGGAAGTACTTTTACACTCATGGGACGTACAAATGGATTGACGCTTTGGACCAGTTCGTGAGCAATTACAATAGCAGTGTGAATCGCAGTATTATGATGAAGCCAAAGGATGTTGATAAGTCAAATGAGGGTGAAGTTTGGACCACTTTGTTTGGTCATCAATTTGCAGACAACCCATTGCCAAAGTTTAGAGTTGGTCAATCAGTGAGAATTAGTAAGTACAAGAGTGTGTTCACAAAGGGCTATGAAGCCAACTTCACTGAAGAGCTGTTTAAAGTGGTAAAGGTTATTCGTGGTGATCCGAATGTGTACGAAATTGAGGACCACACCGGTGAACAGATTATTGGTAAATTTTACGAACAGGAATTATCGCTGGTCAATAAGAGACATGGTGGCGATGTGTACAGAGTTGAAAAGGTCCTGAAAAGAAAGAAAGTCAGAGGGAAGAAGATGGCGCTGGTCAAATGGTTAGGTTATGAGAGCAAACATAATTCGTGGGTACCAGAAAGCGATATTCAAAATGTGAGCTAATGTAATATGGCTGAAGGTGGGGAAGGTTTTGACGAGATTGAGATGGAGGACTTCGATAGACTTGATAGGTACACCGATGATCAAATAAACGACGAACTTGAAAAACTCTCTCGAGATTATCATTTAATTGATGATGAGTACGCTGACGACGACATGCCAGACATCGTGCGTATCAAGCATGGCAAATTGTATGAGAGAGTGAATAAATTGCAGTATGAACGGGATAGAAGAGGGGTTCAAGAAAAAGAGACACCGTTCACCGACACCGACGATGGTAAAACGGTGACAATAAGGGGGACCAACACAGAAGTCCCAGCGGTAGAGTTTGTTGAACAGGAGTCGTACGGTGACGTTAATGACACAAGCTACAGTATAGCTCTTGAAGAGAAGTCGGACGATCTTTATAGAAGATTGGATGAGTTAAACGTGTTCAACAAAGAGGTAACAAAAAATCAAGTAAAAAGAATCAAGCTAATAGATAAGAAAATACGTAAGTTATACAAAAAAAAAAGACTCGGTCGTGACGACGCGTCAAGGAAAATAGCCGACAGATCATATGTGGTGGACTCGGGGTCTATTCTTTTCAAACCGATAAACAAAGATGGTAAATATGGAAAACCCAAACGAATTCTAATACCTGGGAAAAAAGGCTTGATCTACAGTAAAGACGCGAGTAGTAAAAACGCGATCGAGCAGTTCAAACAGTTAGTTGATCAAATCCCTGAGAGTACAGAAACAACAGCTGTCACAACAGAAGTGATCCCAGACGACTTCCCAGTGATTGAAACAAGAGTGGGTCACGGTGACATACCTGGGCTATCACCAGACGAGAACCGCGAGCTGAATGGTGCGCTTAACCCAAGTGAGAGTGCGTCGCGTGAGTCAAGAATAGGCGACACTGGTGCGTTGCAAATACAAGCAGACTATTTTCAAAAGGCGATAGATGAAACGAGTAGGAGATTGGCAGAGCTCAACAGAGAAGGCCTCACGGCTGTGGAGAAAAAAGAGCGTATTGATCTAGTTGAAAGAATGATTGGACTTAGAAAGGCTAGAGACAGAACCCTAGGACAGCGAGAAATAGAGGAGGTTAGAGAACAACAAGAAGTCGACATTGACAGATTTCAGAAATTTAAGGAATGGGCTAAAGAAAACGTGGTTGGGTTGAGCGCTGTAGCGATTTCAATGGCTGGGATTATAACAACTATTATTATCGCTGGGAGGTCTGCTGTCATGAAAGGCGCTATGGCTACGAGGTCGTTCGCGCAAGCTGTTAAGAACGCGATAACGAAGATGGGTCCATGGGCTGTCGGGTTGGCTAACTTAGTTTACAATGCGTTGACGTTGGGTGCGAAGGGTCTCGCATGGTTGGCTCAAAATCTGTGGGTGCTCGCGGTGGTACTTGCGTGGTTTGCTTATGATTATTACAAGCTAAAACGGTAGTCTCAGCTTCGAGGGTCTCAGCTTCGAAGATGATAAAACATATGTAAAGTATATGAACGTCACGTCAGCAGAGTTGAGCCCTGGTTTTAGACGAGCGACCATGGGTGTCATAAAAGGGGTGAGAACGCAACACGTAATCACGTTGAACCCCAATAAGGTCAGCCCTGGTGAGGAACTTTACGTTGACATACCAAAGCTCAAGGTTAGTAGCTGTTTGGTGCCTGGGTCGTTGGGTCTAGTGTTCGACTTTAAGAATGCAAACGCCAAAAGCTGGTTCTTGAACAATGTCAGCAAGTTGTTGGTTGAGAAACTTGTTGTGAGACTAGCTGGGGAAACTGTGTATGACAACAATGGGGAAAATTACACTGGTGTCTATCGCGACCTTTGGGAAAGTGTTACTGCGCGAGACCAAATGATTGACTATGGTATTGGTGGTGAGAACTTGAGAAAGCTAGTTTCTAAGGATGACAGTGGTGCGACGAGTGGGAACGTTGCTAAAGTTAGTGACGCGTTAATGTTTGGTGTGATTGGGACGAAGCAGCGGATTAAGCTTGGTAAAATCATGAATGACCATGGGTTGTACGCTCCTTTTAGCATGAACAACAACTTGCAGTATGTCATCACACTTCCGAAGGCCACAGACATCATGGTGGCGCAATCTGGTAGCGCTGTGGGTGGATACACTCTGGAGAACCTCGAGCTTGAGTATGAGACGATTGATAACCAGGAGCTCGCTGACGAAATAGCGTCGGGCTACGCAAGTGGTCGTAGTTTGTCGTATGAGCACGTTACGTTGATGAAAACCACCGAATGGGACAAAGGCACGACCATTGTGAATGAAAACATTAATCTTCCAAGAAAAAGCATGAAGGCGATTGTGTTGCTATTCACGAATAAGGTGCGAACAGACAGCGAGGAGTTTCTTTACCCAAATATTGATAGTGTTAGAGTCACAATTGAAGGTGTGCCAAATAGTGTGTACTCGCAAGGCATCCCAAAGTCGAAGTTCTATGCAGAAGCGAAACGATTGTTTGGGTTGGGTGAAGAACACGCTCAGTTCATGACCATACAGAAGTTCTATAAAGATGGCTTTGCGTTGGTCATCGACTTGAGGAGCGTTCAAGATAATTACAACGTCGCCACTGGTAAAAAAATTGTGAACACACAATCTGGCGTGCTTCTTGAAATCACTAAGAAAGCGACGACTGCAAATGTCATGTGCAGGGTGTTTGTGATAAGTGATGGGTTGGTCAACTTTATGAACAATGGGTTGCAATCAATCCAGTATTAAATCAAACGTGAGTTAATGGAGACTCCGTTTAATATGTTAATTGTTGGTATGACAGCCTGTGGCAAGACGCATTATTTGCTGGAAACATTGGAATCTGAGTACTTTACTAAATTCGACTACATTGTGTTGATTTGTCCTACTTTCGAGTGGAACAAAGCGTACCAAGATTGGAAATATGTGCGCGACCCCGACGTGTTAGCGATAGACTGCACACAGGACAATGTCGACGCTGTTCTCAAGTGTGTAACAAATGTTTTTAAAGGCACTAACACTCTGATTGTGTTGGACGACTGTGCAAGTGGGCAGGACGTCAAGAATAGGACTAGTCAATTGGTCAACTTGGCTTTTAGTGCGCGACATTTTATGTTGAGCGTTATTGTCATCACACAACAACTGACGTCGATCGCAAAACCGTACAGAGAAAATATTAGTAAGCTCGTTTGCTTCTACTGCCCAAGTAGGAGTGATATGAAGGTCGTTATCGACGATTACCTTGGAAACATTAGCAGAGAAAAATCGTCGGCGATTGTGACCGCACTAAAAAATAATAAGTACGCTAGACTTGAAATCTCACTGCGCTATCCATACAGTCACGAAGTTGTTATTCCGCAATAAAATATGGGTATAAGTAATAGTGTGATGGTAAAACGCAAAAGTGAAGAAAACCCTACGATTGAGGAATTAGTTGAGGAGACTCAAGCCGCTAGTACCTCAACTGTGGACACTGACGACATTGACGTTAGGAGAGCCGAGCTTATTAGACTGTCTGGCGATGGTGTGGTAAGTCAATCTGAAGCGTACATTAAAAAAGCGTCCGCAAAGGTTATCGACAAGATATGGCGTCAATATGAGTTGAAGAGAATGGAAATCGCAAACGCTTTTCTCACCGACTTGCTAATCAGCAAATTCGCTAGCTTACTAGATGGGTTGAACGCTATAGAGAATCCTGACGAACTAAATGATGAACTACAAAAAGACCCGTTATTAAAAAAAGACGTCGAGAGCATTGTCGCGATTGTGACACCGTACGTGCCTTTCTTGGGCTTGTTGTCGGGAGGAATCACAACGTCGAAATACGTGTACGACCACCATTTCAGAAGTGCGACTGAAAATAGTGAGCGGGCGGACTAATTTGCATGCTAGCAGGTGGCTTCATAACAACCGCGCGAGTCCATTCACACAACGGTTTTTTATTCACGATATTTATAGTGTACGATTTAACGAGTACGCTCAAAGTTAAGACAGTCTTAGCATGGTGGTCCTCACTCCTTCTTCAAACACTGCGATTCTTCTCTTATAGTCAGCACGACAGCAGGTGGTTGTACGTGGTGTGTCGCTAACAACAACATTCCATTGCGAATAGCAACCACAACTTTTTGAAAAAAATATTTTAAAACGAAAATATTTTTTCAAAGTGAAAACATTTTTTAAAAGTGAAAATATTTTTTTAAAAAGTCGTAGTTGCTATTCGTAATGGAATGTTGTTGTTAGCAACATCGACAGGTGACCTCGATTTGTATAGCAGGTACAGCACTCGCATGTGAAATCTATTTAACACTAGACTCTAGTGGCTTTCTCGCTGAAATTTATTAAACATCGTCACTAGAATCAAAATCTAGTGGCTTTTTTTTCGCGCGTGAATTGAAACAATGGTAGAGCGCGTCAGTCATAGTTTGTCAAACACAAATGCGAAAATGACGACACAAAACCTTCTCTAAATTTGACGAAATGTGTCGTATTTCGTTAAAATAGCGATTTGGTGTTGTCTCGCGTGTGTTTGACATCAATTTAGTAGAAAACGTGGGAGGGATGTCTAGATTGACTAACGATCGCTGTAGTAGTATAGTAAGTAGGGCTGCGAGCTTATTCGACGTCAATCGTGAATATAAATACCAAAACATCACCAAATTTGTCGAGTCGCGACTTGGCCAAATTTGGTGACGTTTTGGTGTTTATACTCACGGTTGAGGTCGATTGAGCTCGCAGCCCTACTTACTATACTACTCACAGTTCCATGGTTGGCTCCCTAACTTAAAGACCGATTGGATCGTTGAAGCGTATCCTGACGACGTTCCGGAGCTACTTGTCGAGCGTGATGGGGAAAGTGATGATGGATACGAAGAAGACAACGCATACAGCTCGAGTTCGGATGATGAATAATAAAAGTACTGTAACTAACCAATTAGAAAATGTTAATTTTGAGACACCTCTCGTATATTTAATATTGTAACACTCAGATATGGATGTCCCTTCCAAATGTAGAAAAGTTATTCTCGTTAATTTGATAAGCATCACGATTTATTTCAAATTACATATTTGCATGAAAACGAGGCTATATTCAGAATATAGTCAAATATCAGCCTCAGTTATATTTTTTGTAAAAAATAGCTCGCCAGTTGGATTCTACATACAAAACTGGTCCAGTAGACCTGTTTTTCTGGGATTCCTAGTAATAATAACAAAATATTTAAAACTAACGATTTTACACGAAAATTAGGCTAAATTGCGCTAACTCTTAAAAGCAGCCTTGTCTGCCTGAATAACATCCAGATTCGAGTTCTTCGTCAAAAACTGGTCTAGAGAATCCTACTCCCGTAAATTACCCGCTCAGGTGATACCTACCTCACCCACCGCCCGGACTACTAGGGAGTGTACTGGTTTTTATTTTCTATTAGAGGTAAATTGGGTTGATGTATGAAATGCAAATTAGCAGGAATTTTATATAAAGTTCGTAAAGACTTTATATAATTTTCATGCTGATTAGTATTCATGGATTTTATCAGGTATAAAAGCCTTGCGCGTGACTAAATACGGAAATGTGCGAGCCGTTGTAACTGCTCATAAGCATCGACCGCGAATGTTTTAACGAACTTGTAAAATGAATAGAATATATGACGCATACTTTGTTTGGAAGTTGTAGAAACGGTACAAACAAATTATTTTAACTCCGAAAAAGCTCAATTTGAGCAAGTTAACTTTGATAAAACATTGATGTTTTATTAATCAGGAAGTTAACTTTGATAAAACATTGATGTTTTATTAATCAATGTTTTATCCTGGGTTAAAGATGCTGATTAAATATTAATTTCTTTTGAATTTTCTTCATGAATTATTAATGAATTTTACAAGTACTTATATATACAGTGTGTATCAAAAAAACCGCTACCCTTAGAAAATGAATTAGCATTCTTAAAGAGACCTATTGTAATTAAAAAAAAAATTATACAACGCGCTGCGTTAATCAAGAAGAGAGAAAGCAGTTTTCAATACGAATGCAATCCAAGTTATTTTTTACGCATTCGTTGCTCAGAGGTGTCTAAGCCTTCAAACTATTACAATGGGTTCTTTGAAAAAATGCATTCACAGTTGCTTCCGGTAGCGGTTTTTTTTGATACACACTGTAGTATATAAGTACTTATCAACCTCATAAAATTATTCATGAGGTGCAGCCGGCTGCAACTTAGCCTACGTGGCAGGCGTTACGTTTGGGGGTCACGCAGACCAGCTAAATCAGAGCATTCTCTCATGATTATATGCATGCAACCTCGTACCCAGGGTCTTCTCAGTGCCCGGGGAGGGAGCGCCCGGATAGGAGGGGAGTGGAGCGAGGGAAGAGAGCTGGTCACGTGACTCCAAGGGGATATTGGATTATTTTGTAACCTGGCTTATTCTCGCTTATATCATCCGGGCCCCGTGCTTCTAGAAAGAACGCGTGAAATGAAAATTGCGCAATAAGTAGGGGCGCGCGTGGCACCAGAAAGCGCGGGGGGGGCCCGGCACATGCCGCTTCTGTCACAGGGTTAATCCCAACCTCGTACCCAGGGTCTTATCTCCGCTCGCCGAGGTTGGGTTAATCCGGCCCCCAAACCGAAATTTCCTTTTGTGTGAAATCAACAAATCAAGTAAACATCGCAAAGTCAAACTCAACTGTAATCCGCGGCTTGGCCATTGATCGCATGTATTAACATGCCCTAAAAGATGCGAAGCCGCCCCAGCATTCACGACACAAGTATATCAGTATATACATCAGTATAATATATAATATTTATTCAAAAGGAACGTTTAAAAATCTTTAATGAACATTAAATAGAGGTTCAACTACCCTTGCGGACGATTGTACGAAGTTTCATGTTTACATTTTTAACCATTAACAACTACACGTGCTTTAATTCAGCCTGCAAGTGGTGAATTAAAGGGACACTAGGCGCAGATGCACCTGCACGCAGGCTATCAAAATGTGACGCAATAAACATTGCCGTATACCGCAGAAGCCGACCTACCCTGGGAAAGCCGACCGTGCACTTTCTCCAATGCTGAATTCCAGACAATGTTTATTTTAGAATGGAAAGACAAAGAAAGCTGTAGTTAGGCACAATGATTGAGGCTGGTCGACAATAGATAATTCAACAGTTGAAATTTAGTCTGCGAAAGCAGACTGTCTTCACCCCATTGGAATTCAAGTTCGAGAAGATTCTTCTACGCCCTGTGGACAAGTGAGATCATCAGTGGACATTATTACGGCATGTTTAAGTTGATTATGAAGCGTCGAAGTTGGTCATTTATTTGTATGTTATTGGTGATGTGTGCCATTATTGGGCTACAGTTGGCCAACCACTTCGTGATGTTTAGAAAAGAGGAATGCGTCTGCAGCTGTAGTAATGACATTTCTATACGTGACTATCCGCGAAGCATGGACGAAGAACCGCCCTCGCTAGGCACATTTGATGGACACATCGACGGATTGCTCGATGCGCTCGATAAAATGAACGAAGTACAAAAGGCCAATCTTGGGACAAGCTTTGACGAGCTGAACAGAGCATTGTCTGGCATTAAAAATGCCCGTATCGATATGAAACCCTCGAGAAAACTAAGCGAGGGATATGAACCGAGCGACAATGTGTCTGTAGCGGGTGCGGAAATCCAAGAGATTTGTCCAGAGAAGTTTCTTGGGAAATCCCTAACTTACGGTTACCCTTTCTTCCGCAAAGGATTCGCGACGCAAAACTGCACGCAATTTGTTCTGGTCAAGGATTTGATTACAATCATCTTCGACGATATCCACACGTCGAGCACCAACCCCCCTGCGTACGAGCGGGTGCTCAGGGGGGTGGCGAAGCATCATCCGGAAGTGAACGTTGTTTATTTGACAAAGAGTATACCGTCAGAAGACATTAACAAGACGAAGTCGAACGTGAAAGTGATTCGCGTTGATGAAACGACGAGTCTTGGAAAAATGTGGATGGACTCCTTAGCGCATATCACAACCAAGTACGTTCTTATCGCACCTAATTTGGTCACATTCGACGACGATATCAATGTACAGCGGTTGTTGCGCGTTTTGAGTCACAATCCCGACGTTGTCCTCGCATCCGGGGCTTATCGGACGCGCAATGGCCATTGGGACATTGGCTGCGAACAAACGATTTTCAGGAACTACACTTTGACGCTGCAAGGTGGTTACTACCTGTCTTTCTCGGAATGCGTGGTTTGTGATTACGCACCAGGACCTTGGATCGCGCGGACGAAGGAGTTGAAAAAATTGACTTTTGATGAAAGGTTCGTATCGCCATAGCAATCCGGCAGCCCAATCTCTTTTCAAATTGATTACATTTAGTTCTAAACTGTTAAGAATTTAACATAATCATTAAAATACGGTAAGAGGATGGGCTACAATTTACCACGAAATTGATGAAGAGATTGGGCTGAGCAAAACAGGTATAATGGCTATTTTAGTGAACCTAAATGAATAAGCCAGTTCGTAATGTCGACTGCGCATCAAAATGACGCGTTCTGCGTCGGGATAAAACTTATTTCAATTCATAACATCAGGCTGGGGAATTTGCAAGTGCAAAATGCAAATTTTGGTTTTAGCCTGATGTTATATATGAATTGAAATAAGTTTTATCACGTGATGTCAATAATAATCTGTTATTTCCGAACGAGCATAGGCCCCGCCTCCGGTTGAAAAATCAACCGGTGAATTAATTTAGCGCGCTGCAAGGGCTCCCCTCCCCATTTTCTCGCCCGCGGGTTATCCGCCAGCGTTTTTTTTTCCGCCAGCGGGTTTTCGCTCGCTCGCCCGCCCTCCCGTTTTCTTTCGCCTCAAATATAATACATGAAACCAAAACATAAACCCGTCTCGAAACAAACCCGCCTCGCAACAAACCCGCCTCGAAACACCAAGAGGCAGACTTGGAGCAAGTCTAGTCATTTTGATGCGCAGTCGACATTACGAACTTGCTTATTATGATAACAGCTAAAATTTGTTTAACATGTCAACGTGAAGGTAACGGCTTCCGAGTGCAACCCAACCTCGTTCCCAGGGTCTTATCTCCGCCCGCCCCCCCCCCCCCCGCGCGCTGCGAAAAGACCCTGGTCGGGGCTGGTCACGTGCTAGTTGACAAAACGTTAGAGTCAGGGAGGAGTCCTTCAAGCACAGTATCGATCTTCAGTTTGCAATCTTCAATAGCAGCTATTCAAGTTATAAAGTGAAACCTAAGTAAGTTAAGTGTTTACAGGCAGTCTACTGTGGTATAAACGTTGTTGTAGCTGTGCTTCTAACGGGTTATGGAAAGTCGATAATATTTCACCTTCTTCCCTCGCTCTTCCACGACAAGATAAACTATGGACGACAGGCGACAACGTTTGTAGTTCACCCCGTAATTATTGTAATGTCTCCCTCGGTGTCTCCGCTAAATGCGCTTATACATGTTAAAGAAAATGGAAGACGTTTTGTTTAGGGAGGTAAATAAACATTGCCGGCCCAGACTGAAATTAACATCGCGGCGAAACCTATTTCATTGTATTTACAGAGACATTAATATTTGCCGCTGTTTCCAAAATTTCTGATCTGTCATTCTGAAAAAATGATAAAACGTTCTAACTAAATACCAAAATCAAACACATTACGCGTGACAAAGTAATACCGGTATATATATCCTAGGATCGTTCTGTGCTAGGATAATAATAAATTATGATTGAAATAATCTAGCGCGAGCCTAAAACAACAAACAATCTTGATTTCCGCTCGAAGGGTGCGCGAAGTGAGTCGTTGGCATGGAATACCAGCTTTGTTTTTGAAATTTTGAGACTACCTCTTGAACTTTATCAATGACTGTATGTCAGAAATTGTGGTCTTGAACGCGTATAAATTCTTATTTAAGTATGTGAGAATTGCCTCGACAAAAAATGTTTGTACTGTGATTCGCATCGCAAATTAGTTGAGGCATAACAACGCGAATTTGAACTCCCAGAACTATAACACTTCTTTGAAGAACTTAGTTATTTCGACATAACCACAGACGGCTTTTTAGTACTATAACTTGCAAGGTTGATATTTTGGCAGCGGAAAACGTCGATAATCAAAACTAACAAAACATAACATTGTAATCCTCGCAACAAAAGAAAAAGGCGAGCCCAATCGATCATGTCAAATACTTATTTTGCTCTTGTCAGAACCAACACTTAATACGAAATTTGAAACGCGTCAAAAGAAAATCGAATGTAGAAAAAACACGCAGCACGAAACACCATGTGAGAACAACCCTCCTACCCTCCCTAACGACACTCGGTAAAAGTATCCCAGAATATGGGATGCATGTGACCAGCCCCGACCAGGGTCTTTTCGCAGCGAGCGTGGGGGGCGGGCGGCGAGCGGAGATAAGGCCCTGGGAACGAGGTTGAGTGCAACCGTGTTACGTCATCAAATTCAAGATGGTGGCGTCCATGAAAGTAGCTCCGGATTTTCATTGGTCGATAAATATAGTAACACGTCTCAGATTTCGAGTCGCTTGGTTTAATATCGCTATCACAATCTGTCACCAGATCATTGATCGCACTTTATATGAATTTGCAATAATAAGGATTAATTTATAACGTAACAAGAATTTATTTGAAAAGAACTACCATGCGAAAATCTCAGTAATCAGTTTAAAACTATCCATATAGCTACCTTTTTGTATCTAGTATCGCACAGATTGGCATCTGTGTACTACGGAATACACTTCACACTATGCACTTCACACTATTCCATGCATGGTATAAGTCATGTTACTCAACTGAAATAGTCAGAGAATTAAAAAAAACTGTTTGAAAATCGTTGAGTTTAGCGCTGTCCTTCAATGAAACTACATGTAGTAAATAAAAGTATGTTTTTGAATTTTGAATGCGTGTATTTTCACAGGAAAAATCTCTGTACTGACTGAGTGGCTGATTAGTTAAAAACTAATTCCTTGAATGTTTGCATGGTGATAGTAAGGCCTAGTTAATGCGTTTAACAGAAAATACGCATTCAATACGCAAATCACACAAAACGCATTCTTGAAACCGGGCTTGGCTCCTATTCGATTTTAAAACCTATGTAGCGGTTATGATTAACCTATGTGTGATTAACCTATGTGTGATTTGCGCGTGTGTTCTATAACTATTTACTGGCATCTTACTTACCAAACAACAACAGATTGTGATAGCGGTCGGGTATTAAACCTAGCCTGCACCGCAGACGACTAAAACAGTGTGACACTGTTTTAGTCTGCGGCGCAGGCTATATTAAACCGCCAAGCGAAATCTGAGTACGTCATCGCAGTGTTACTATATTTATCGACCAATGAGAAGCCGGAGCAGGTCTCTCCCTAATGGCATGTATGAAAGTACAGGCCGAACTAAATGTTCCGTAGTTTAGAAACAAGCTATTAGCGGGGGGTTAGGATGGAACTCTAGGCGGGGGGTTATGGTTAGTTTCTTTTTTGATTTACAATCCAATAACTTATTTCATACAATACTTTTATAACTAGTACAATAGTTTGTTGGTTACATACGTGCAAAACACAATACACACAGCGAAAACACAATACACACAGCGAAAACACAACACACACAGCGAAAACACAATACACACAGCGAAAACACAACACACGCAGCGAAAACACAACACACACAGCGAAAACACAACAGGGATGTAGCATGTAGTGAGCTGAGGTACGCTGCAGTAATGTGAAGTAGGGTGCAGTAAGGTGAAGTAGTGTGCAGTAAGGTGAAGTACGGTGCAGTAAGGTGAAGTAGGGTGCAGTAAGGTGAAGTAGGGTGCAGTAAGGTGAAGTAGTGTTCAGTAAGGTGCAGTAGACTGCAGTAGGGTGCAGTAGACTGCAATAGACTGCAGTAGAGTGAAGTACGCTGCAGTAGAATGCAGTAGACTGAAGTGGTGCAGTAAACTGCAGTAGGGAGCAGTAGGTACGTGCAGCAGACTGCAGTAGACTGTAGTGTACTGCAGTAGGGTGCAGTAAACTGCAATAGGGTGATGTAGACTACAGTAGGGTGCAGTAGACTGCAGTAGGGTGGAGTAGACTGCAGTAGGGTGCAGTAGACTGCAATAGGGTGCAGTAGACTGCACTATGGTGCAGTAGACTGCAGTAGACTGCAGTATAGGGTTCAGTAGACTGCAGTCTACTTCAGTCTACTGCAGTCTACTGCACCCTACTGCAGTCTACTGCACCCTAATGCAGTCTACTGCACCTTACTGCACCCTACTTCACCTTATTGCACCCTACTTCACCTTACTGTACACTACTTCACCTTACTGCACACTACTTCACCTTATGCTTCGCTGTGTGTATTGTGTTTTCGCTGTGTGTATTGTGTTTTCGCTGTGTGTGTTGTGTTTTCGCTGTGTGTATTGTGTTTTCGCTGTGTGTATTGTGTTATCGCTGTGTGTATTGTGTTTTCGCTGTGTGTATTGTGTTTTCGCTGTGTGTATTGTGTTTTCGCTGTGTGTATTGTGTTTTCGCTGTGTGTATTGTGTTTTCGCTGTGTGTATTGTGTTTTCGCTGTGTGTATTGTGTTTTCGCTGTGTGTATTGTGTTTTTGCTGTGTGTGTGTTGTGTTTTCGCTGTGTGTATTGTGTTTTCGCTGTGTGTGTTGTGTTTTCGTTGTGTGTGTTGTGTTTTCGCTGTGCATTGTATTGTGTTTTCGCTGTGTGTATTGTGTTTTCGCTGTGTGTGTTGTGTTTTCGCTGTGTGTGTTGTGTTTTCGCTGTGTGTGTTGTGTTTTCGCTGTGTGTAAGGTAAGGTAAGGTAAGGTAGGTAAGGTAAACTTTATTTAAAATCACACGCTAGCCCCCGTCAACGTAAAAGCTGGTTTCAACAAGGGGCGTGGATTACATTATTTGTTCAAATATATACATTTACTAATTAAAAAATGAATTATTTACTAATTAAAAACAGCAGCTAGTTCTACATATACAAATAGATAATAATATATTAAATTAAAAGGTCTGTATAGTATTAAAAATTGTGAGCGTCGATTCCATTTTTGAATATTGGTAATGAATTTGATTCACGCAAATCTGCGGGTAGAGAATTCCACAGTTTAGCTCCATCATAACAAAAACTTTTCTTAAGATTTTCAGTTCTAGGTAAAGGTAGCTGCAGAGAGGTAGAGGAGCCCCTAAGGTCATGATCTGTGATGTTTCTTTTACATATAAAAAGATTAGCAAGGGAACTCGGAGCCAAATTATTTAGAACTTTATACAGTTGTTTTGCTTTTGATTTAGCTCGTTGAATTTCAAGAGTTTCCCACCCTAAGGCGTTTATCGCTTCTATGCCAGATTCTATATTGTGTTTTCGCTGTGTGTATTGTGTTTTCGCTGTTGTGTATTGTGTTTTCGCTGTGTGTGTTGTGTTTTCGCTGTTGTGTATTGTGTTTTCGCTGTGTGTATTGTGTTTTCGCTGTGTGTATTGTGTTTTCGCTGTGTGTATTGTGTTTTCGCTGTGTGTATTGTGTTTTCGCTGTGTGTTTTGCACTTATGGGCTAGTTACAACATGCGGAACGGCTGTCATTATTTACATGCGTAGGCGTATGCGTAGGCGCACGGGGGGGGGGGGGGGGGGGGGGGTTGAGCATAACTTGCCCGAAAACTGCAATCCCCCGGCCCGTACGCCTATGTTCTCATGCGTGGTTACGACCGTTTGGTGTTCTCGACGGAACAGTCACAAAATTGTTTGTTTTTAATCGAGAGAGTAATGTTATGTATCTTTATCTAAATACGAAATATAACTCACAATATTATACCGTGGCAGCTACATATTGGACTGCAAGCTTTTGACTGTTTTCGTGCGAAGAAACATCTTTGTGTTCAGATATTTTGTTCGATATAATAAAACACCTATTGGATTCATCTTTGTCCAATATTACAAAATATTTAAGTCTCGATTTGCAATATTAGGCTCAACCTTCGGTCTCGCCCAATATTGAATTATCGACTTATTCTCGACGATATTTTATAATATTGGGCTCAGAGGTGTCCAATAAGTAATAATATTGTGCTTGGATCCCGTATAAGCATTCTTTTGTGCGAACCTCACACACAAAAACACGCCGTTAAGGCACAGTTAAAGTGCATATAACGTCTGTGGGGATTTAACATATTTGTAATCTATGGATTCTCCTGAGATAAATTGTAATATATCTTGTCAGCTGAAAATTTCATCTTCATAGACTTTTTTGCTGTTAAAGTTGACGGAAATGACGTCATAGTGGGCCTCTGTCTACATGAAAACCTCTTTACAGATTTCCGCTATGACGTCATTTCCGTCAACTTTAACAGCAAAAAAGTCTATGACGATGAAATGTTCGGCTGACAAGATATATTACAATTTTTCTTAGGAGAATCGATAGATTACATATATGTTAAATTCCCACAGACGTTATATGCACTTTAATGGTTAAGGGCAGAAGAGAGCTTCTTTACTCCGTCACACTTCAATCATTTTGTTATTACCATTACAGTCTTAATTTCGGCGCCTTTCACGATCTCTTTATGAAAATCAAGAGACAGAAACGGATTACTGTAAGCTGTCCAGATGTGATGTTTAACATTGATAAACCAAAAGTGGAAGATAGTGAATTTGTGAACTTCGCAACGAAACACGAGATTAAAAAGATCGTTGAACCAAATGGACGCGTGCGATGGTAAGTGACGAACATTTAAAGGCGGGTTCTCTGATGAAAAATAATAAGCTCGTAATTTTTTTAAATAATGTTAAGTATGTCATGCCAATTAGTAAGTGTGTAATGTTTGATTTCGTAATTCGTTGAAATAATGGTGTATCATAATAATAATAATGATAATGAAAATTTATTTATATTGCGCAAATATCAAATGCACAAATTCAAATGCGCATTACAGCAATTACAAGCTAAAATCGTTTTATTCTAAAAACCCACTTACTAAATTAGTAAATGAAATCTACAATATAAATAATATACAGACCTATAAAAATGCCCTACGGTATAAGAAGGTTTTGATAGACGTTTTAAAGCTCGAAAGAGAAGAGCTGTTCCGTATTTCGCAAGGTAAACTGTTCCAAAGTGTTGGCGCAGCAATATAAAATGACCTGTCGCCTAGTGTACTAAGCGATTTACAATTAGGATGTGCAAGTAAGATTCCATTATTAGAGCGCAAACTATACATACTACATTGTTTAACAGTGATTAAATCCTGTATATATGATGGAGCCTGTCCATGAATTGCTTTAAGTGTTATTAATAAAATCTTAAAGTCAATACTATACTTAACGGGCAACCAGTGTAGACGCAATAAAGGCGAAGTATGACAATACTTGCTCTCACAATAAACTAAACGTGCAGTAGTGTTCTGAACACGTTGGAGCTTATTAAGTTGATAGGCCGGATATCATGCATGTAAAGTTTGCATTTTAGGATCAGCCACTAAAATGGACGAGTTCGGGAGGAATGAGTCCAGACTATTTTTGACGTCATAACCTCGACTTGGTTCTGATTTGTTACTCTTGAGGCCATCACGACACAACCTTGCCTTTTAATCCAATTCTTTACCTGCACCTGACGTCAGAGACAATCTCATTTACATATCAAACAAACTGAAATATTTCAAAAACGAAGTAAAATACGGAAAAGTTGTAAAATGTTGAAAATACACTTCACTATTCCGCAGTCAAAAATTGTTTTATAAAAGGCAGATTATAAAGAAGTTTATTAAATGAAGAAATGAGTCTGGGACCAATCGTAACCCTAACCCCGTGCCTTGGGAGTTGGGAGCAGTGTTCAGCAAAGTACTGATATTTTGTACTTAAGTAAAAGTAAAAAGTAACTCCTCATTTTATACTTAAGTAAAAGTATGGCCTGAAAATCTTACTTAAGTAAAAGTAAAAGTATGGCCTGAAAATATTACTTAAGTAAAAGTAAAAGTATGGCCGGAAAATCTTACTTAAGTAAAAGTATGGCAAAAAATATTCCAGAAAAGTACTTCTGAAACAAATTATATATTCTCGAACCACTAACTTTAATCCCCACGCTGTTTGACGGCGCCAACTCAACAGTTGCCAATCACGTGCAC
This sequence comes from Chrysogorgia sp. JL179-B06, assembly GCA_035772405.1. Lineage (NCBI taxonomy): Eukaryota > Metazoa > Cnidaria > Anthozoa > Scleralcyonacea > Chrysogorgiidae > Chrysogorgia > Chrysogorgia sp. JL179-B06. The sequence goes on from JAYKKM010000237.1 coordinate 570,406, forward strand.
ATGCAAAACTAACTTCACGCAATTTCTCCACTCTAGATCTACAGCGGATGGATATAGTGGACCGAGTATTTCGCGACTCCGCGTTCCGAATTTCTTTTTTTACTTTGCCGATAAAACAAAAAGTAACGAAATTAAAAAGTAAATATTTAACAAAAATTTTACTTCGTTACAAGTAAAAAGTATTTGTTGAAAAATATACTTCGTTACAAGTAAATATACTTCGTTACTGGCGAACAGTGCTTGGGAGACTATGTGGTTGTTTGTTAACATGAACTATACCAAAGTTTCAAGTAATTTTATTCAATAGTTTTGAAAATATGCTTCATTTTCAGATTGTTCATAATGGTGGGTTCCACTTGTGATGTCATAGGTCATATTACATAATCTTGAATAACTCAAGAATGAGATAAGATATATGAAAGAACTGTAAAAAGCCATTCTTTATCGTTTTAAGAGTTCTTTCAATAAATAAAAAAGTCATCTCAATTTTCGTTTCATATACCCTGTTTAAATCGTAGTTAAGTTCAATCATTTAGTTAAAAATAAAGGTGTATAGTTAACGATAACTATAGTTAAAGTTAACCAGCACAAAAACACCCTAAATTGTGGAATACCCGTCCACTTTCGCTAATTGTATCTGTTGACAGTTAGTAAAAGTTTAAATACAGCTTTGTAAACCGTACTATGGTGAATGGTAATAAGTTCAGAACGTTCTGAAATCTAAACTACTTATTTATAAACACATTACCAAAAACTAACAATAGCGTAATGTTGGAGCAAAGAAAGAGAAAAAGAATTGAATTCTTAAAAGAACTGTTTAAAGATTTGAGAGATAAGTGGGCTTAAAATAAAAGTAAAAGGGGTCAAAGGGTCTTAAAGTAAAAGGGTAAATTACGAAAAGTTCATCATATGCAATTGCTTCGTTCTATTTTAAAACCCCATTTAATTTGATAACTATATATCAACAAGTACACACAATATAAACCTTCGACATTATATTTAAAGAGATTTTAGAGCAACCTGGTTTGTATTTCTGCCTTTAAATGCGGTTTCAAAAGTGGACGAGTATTCTATAATTGTTCCCCAAAACAGAAAGGTCCTTTTGAGTCATCCCTTTTAGCCATTTCCGATATTTTGATGTGAACATGTCTTGGAGATCTTTGCTGGATCACGACTGATCCTGGATTAAGTTAATTGCCTTTTGAACAACCCGCGTTACTCATTTTTGTTAAATACACTCTTAGGTATGGCTGTCGACATGGAGTTAAACACAGACGCGGTTTATGTCGCCGGCGCAAAGGACTAGGCGTGCCGCCGTGTGACCTTGAGAACCTCGCTGATGCAATCAAATTGATCATGGGTGAATGTGAAAAGGCTGGATTGTTTTGTGAGCTACAAGAAGGCACGCTACTTGGTAATGTCTCTTTGAGAACTTCTTCTTTCTACTAGTGTTCCCAGTAAAATGCGGTACATTGTTTTTTAATAGCAATCGGAAGAATGCGGTTGGTTTGAAGCTACTGAAAAATTGTCACGTGATTACACTTGTGTCGTGTTGTCATGCGAACCTTGTGTGACAAAGCTTAATCAACTATAAACAAAAACTAGAGGGGGCACTGGGGACAGAATTTGAGAACTAATTGAACGTGGGTTCTTTTCCGAACATGGCGCCCAGTCGGCTTCGGTCGATCTTCGGAAGACCATAGCGTTCAGGTTGCACTGTTGGATTCCGAAGCCGACACTACGTCGACAGTGACGTACTGGGCGCCATCTTCGGAAACCACAGAGTCATCTCATCTAACCTCTTCCGAAATGAAGATTGGATGCCCCCCCCCCCATCTAGTTTTATTATGAGGTGAAACGGCTTACTAAACCGCCGTTTTGCCGTAACGAATTTGGTTTTGCCGTGAGTTTCGGATGTAATGCGAGAAACGAGTAAAATGCCCGACCGTATTATCGGTAAAACCATGCAATGAGATATATTTATTACATGACTGTTCAAATAAAATAGACAGTTCGCATCCAACATTTTACTTTGGATTTTCCATACTAGGCCGATTTTCCATCTTCTAAACCGGTTCAACTGGTATAGAAGTGCGTAATACGGAATTTAGTGTGTATTCCGTTCCTGGATTTGAGCAGTTCTCTTAGCCTTATTAGGAAAAATGACGTCATTGTCATATAATATATGAACAACGAGAGCGAGTGTTTCACCGGGATATCCAAACACGAGAAAACAATGTATGAAAACACGAGCGCGAAGCGCGAGTGTTTTTGTTAATTGTTTTCGAGTGTTTGGATATCCCGGTGGGACACGAGCTCGAGTTGTTCATATAGCATCTCAATTGAACACAATAGTAATTAGTTATAATTTAAATTGCAGTTTACAATTTTGAAGATTATTTGCGCGTAATTAAGATATTAGATGAACAACGTTGTTCATCTAATATCCAGGTCACGCGTATTGTGTTGGCATGGTTCACCGGGGTATCCAACCGCAATCCGACCTGATTAATTCGCCTACTCTGATTGGTTAATTAACTCATGAATTATTCATGAATTTGAGATATAATAAATACAACTACCAACTTTCACCGACTCTCATCCTTCGTTCACCAGGAGCAAGAGTTGAAATAACTTAACTCTCATACAAACTCTTGTCTATCAACTTTCATCAACCCTCGTCCTTCATTAACCAGGACCAAGAAGAGTAGAAACAACTTACTCTCAAACAATCTCTTGTCTATCAACTTTCATCAACTCTCATCCTTCATTAACCAGGCGTAAGAAGAGTTGAAACAACTTAACTTTCATACAAACTCTTGTCTATCAACTTTCATCAACTCTCATCCTTCATTGGCCAGGCGTAAGAAGAGTTGAAACAACTTAACTCTCATACAATCTCTTTTCTATCAACTTTCATCAACTCTCATCCTCCATTGACCAGGACCAAGAAGAGTAGAAACAACAACTTAACTCTCATACAAACTCTTGTCTATCAACTTTCATCAACTCTCATCCTCTATTGATCAGGACCAAGAAGAGTTGAAACAACTTAACTCTCATACAAACTCTTGTCTATACCAACTTTCATCCACCCTCGTCCTCTATTGACCAGGACCAAGAAGAGTTGAAACAATTTAACTCTCATACAAACTCTTGTCTGCCAACTTTCATCCACCCTCGTCCTCTATTGACCAGGACCAAGAAGAGTTGAAACAATTTAACTCTCATACAAACTCTTGTCTATCAACTTTCATCCACCCTCGTCCTCTATTGACCAGGACCAAGAAGAGTTGAAACAACTTAACTCTCATACAAACTCTTGTCTGCCAACTTTCATCCACCCTCGTCCTCTATTGACCAGGACCAAGAAGAGTTGAAACAACTTAACTCTCATACAAACTCTTGTCTATACCAACTTTCATCCACCCTCGTCCTCTATTGACCAGGACCAAGAAGAGTTGAAACAACTTAACTCTCATACAAACTCTTGTCTATACCAACTTTCATCCACCCTCGTCCTCTATTGACCAGGACCAAGAAGAGTTGAAACAACTTAACTCTCATACAAACTCTTGTCTACCAACTTTCATCCACCCTCGTCCTCTATTGACCAGGACCAAGAAGAGTTGAAACAACTTAACTCTCATACAAACTCTTGTCTATACCAACTTTCATCCACCCTCGTCCTCTATTGACCAGGACCAAGAAGAGTTGAAACAACTTAACTCTCATACAAACTCTTGTCTACCAACTTTCATCCACCCTCGTCCTCTATTGACCAGGACCAAGAAGAGTTGAAACAACTTAACTCTCATACAAACTCTTGTCTATACCAACTTTCATCCACCCTCGTCCTCTATTGACCAGGACCAAGAAGAGTTGAAACAACTTAACTCTCATACAAACTCTTGTCTACCAACTTTCATCCACCCTCGTCCTCTATTGACCAGGACCAAGAAGAGTTGAAACAACTTAACTCTCATACAAACTCTTGTCTATACCAACTTTTCATCCACCCTCGTCCTCTATTGACCAGGACCAAGAAGAGTTGAAACAACTTAACTCTCATACAAACTCTTGTCTACCAACTTTCATCCACCCTCGTCCTCTATTGACCAGGACCAAGAAGAGTTGAAACAACTTAACTCTCATACAAACTCTTGTCTATACCAACTTTCATCCACCCTCGTCCTCTATTGACCAGGACCAAGAAGAGTTGAAACAACTTAACTCTCATACAAACTCTTGTCTACCAACTTTCATCCACCCTCGTCCTCTATTGACCAGGACCAAGAAGAGTTGAAACAACTTAACTCTCATACAAACTCTTGTCTATACCAACTTTCATCCACCCTCGTCCTCTATTGACCAGGACCAAGAAGAGTTGAAACAACTTAACTCTCATACAAACTCTTGTCTATACCAACTTTCATCCACCCTCGTCCTCTATTGACCAGGACCAAGAAGAGTTGAAACAACTTAACTCTCATACAAACTCTTGTCTATACCAACTTTCATCCACCCTCGTCCTCTATTGACCAGGACCAAGAAGAGTTGAAACAACTTAACTCTCATACAAACTCTTGTCTACCAACTTTCATCCACCCTCGTCCTCTATTGACCAGGACCAAGAAGAGTTGAAACAACTTAACTCTCATACAAACTCTTGTCTATACCAACTTTCATCCACCCTCGTCCTCTATTGACCAGGACCAAGAAGAGTTGAAACAACTTAACTCTCATACAAACTCTTGTCTACCAACTTTCATCCACCCTCGTCCTCTATTGACCAGGACCAAGAAGAGTTGAAACAACTTAACTCTCATACAAACTCTTGTCTATACCAACTTTCATCCACCCTCGTCCTCTATTGACCAGGACCAAGAAGAGTTGAAACAACTTAACTCTCATACAAACTCTTGTCTACCAACTTTCATCCACCCTCGTCCTCTATTGACCAGGACCAAGAAGAGTTGAAACAACTTAACTCTCATACAAACTCTTGTCTACCAACTTTCATCCACCCTCGTCCTCTATTGACCAGGACCAAGAAGAGTTGAAACAACTTAACTCTCATACAAACTCTTGTCTACCAACTTTCATCCACCCTCGTCCTCTATTGACCAGGACCAAGAAGAGTTGAAACAACTTAACTCTCATACAAACTCTTGTCTATACCAACTTTCATCCACCCTCGTCCTCTATTGACCAGGACCAAGAAGAGTTGAAACAACTTAACTCTCATACAAACTCTTGTCTATACCAACTTTCATCCACCCTCGTCCTCTATTGACCAGGACCAAGAAGAGTTGAAACAACTTAACTCTCATACAAACTCTTGTCTACCAACTTTCATCCACCCTCGTCCTCTATTGACCAGGACCAAGAAGAGTTGAAACAACTTAACTCTCATACAAACTCTTGTCTATACCAACTTTCATCCACCCTCGTCCTCTATTGACCAGGACCAAGAAGAGTTGAAACAACTTAACTCTCATACAAACTCTTGTCTACCAACTTTCATCCACCCTCGTCCTCTATTGACCAGGACCAAGAAGAGTTGAAACAACTTAACTCTCATACAAACTCTTGTCTATACCAACTTTCATCCACCCTCGTCCTCTATTGACCAGGACCAAGAAGAGTTGAAACAACTTAACTCTCATACAAACTCTTGTCTACCAACTTTCATCCACCCTCGTCCTCTATTGACCAGGACCAAGAAGAGTTGAAACAACTTAACTCTCATACAAACTCTTGTCTATACCAACTTTCATCCACCCTCGTCCTCTATTGACCAGGACCAAGAAGAGTTGAAACAACTTAACTCTCATACAAACTCTTGTCTACCAACTTTCATCCACCCTCGTCCTCTATTGGCCAGGACCAAGAAGAGTTGAAACAATTTAACTCTCATACAAACTCTTGTTTGCCAACTTTCATCAACTCTCATCCTCCATTGACCAGGACCAAGAAGAGTTGAAACAACTTAACTCTCATACAAACTCTTGTCTACCAACTTTCATCCACCCTCGTCCTCTATTGACCAGGACCAAGAAGAGTTGAAACAACTTAACTCTCATACAAACTCTTGTCTACCAACTTTCATCCACCCTCGTCCTTCATTAACCAGGCGTAAGAAGAGTTGAAACAACTTAACTCTCATACAAACTCTTGTCTACCAACTTTCATCCACCCTCGTCCTCTATTGATCAGGAACAATTAAATGCGACGTCGATGTATAAACTAGACGTTGCGTCTGAATTTCTCCATTGCGTTAAGAAGACTCTTCTCACGCTGCTACGCATACACAAACAAGGGACGCTGGTACGCATATACACAAACAAGGGACGCTGGTACGCATATACACAAACAAGGGACTGTATCTTTCTTTCTTCTACTTTTAATTCAACAATTCATGTTACATCGACATCGTTCACGATCTAACACTCGTTCTCTCTCTCCCTATCTCTCGCAATCTCCTTCCTTATCTACACTACTTACGGAAATGCATACCTATATTTACAACGTCACTACATTTACCACATCAGTGTTCCGTTTCCTACTTACTACAACCGATTTCTATATCGCGATAGCTATAACAATTTATCTTCCCATTTACTATGCCAAGTTCGTTCAATGACCTATGTCATTGCGGTAACTAACCACGAAATTAACCTTATACACCCTTTTCCTATGCGTCATAGGAACCTGGTGTTTCCTGTGAATCATAGAAACTTAATGATGCGTGAACCTTGTGGTTTGGACAACTTACAATTTACATGACTGACATAAACAACCTAATTATAGATATGCTTTCCTCAACAACGCTTTCCTCAACACCTTAGTCAAATCTTACCCCCGCTTTTTTTTTCCCTTCAGGGGCTGTGAAATTCAACAAGGTCCTCCCATGGGAAAGGGACGCCGATCTCACATTTCTCACTGCAAACTACACAGCATTCAAAAAGCTTGCGCCGAAATTCCACGCAGCTGGCTACACCTTAAGTTCGCACGACAGTTCCATCTGGTGCTGCGCTGACGGCAGGAAAGCGGGAGGCAAGTTCAGTATGTCGGCCGATGGATGGAGCATCGAACTGTACGGTCAACACTTGATGGAGTCCGAAATGCTGGTCGCAAGGGGCGAATCACCGACCAAGGTGGACTTCGCGGGACAATTGGTGACAGTGATGCGGAACCCAGGACTCTTTGCGAGGAACCGTTACGGCAAAAGCATCTACCGACACCAGGAACATTGGTTGGACCGTGGGAAGGAGTCTGGGTGGCATTTTTATAATCCTGGCAAATTTGAAGGATGTCCAGTGGATGAACATTCGGGATGTCTTAGGCAATACTCTATAGATGGTAATATGCAGTTTGATAGGAATATATGTCCGTGTAGTTTACAATCACCTCGTGAATAAATAACTTCTAGTTAACAGTCTGGGACCACCACACACCAGGAACACCAAGCCATTTACGATGGGACCTATTAGATATGACATGAGATTATGTATGATTATGACAGTATTATAATTGGTAAATTACGAGAGTGTAAAAATATCAAAAAGAATATCATTTCAGAAGCTAAATATAGCAGTAGAGAGCTGTTGTTAAACATCGGCTAGCGTGGCATTTAGGACATATTACGGGGGGACGCGACAACCTCGACAACGTGGCCTTCAAAACAAAGAATTCTTCATGTGAAACAAAGAGAATGAATAATTTGTAGTCCCAATAGTATTCTCAACATCTAGCCTTCTCTGCAGGCAACTCTGTGAGACTATAATGTTTTGGCCAAGCCAAATAAATAAATAAGAGAAAACATTATAGACTGAAAACATTGCAGCTAGGAAGATACAGAGTTGCCTGCGGAGGAAGCTACTCAGCACCGTCCTCGTTCTGTTTACAACGCAACTCTGAGCATTTTCACGTCTTCGAGACGACGTGAACTCGCTGAGAAGTGAGAGCTGTTCCTTAATGTTGACTTCAGCTCAAACACTACAATCGTTTTAGCAGAACTAGAGCGTTTTTGGAGGTTATAAAACAAGTTTCAAACATGCATCATAACGGTAGTCAATTTACCATGGGTTCTTTCAAATGCTTAAATTCACACTGCTTGTTAAAGTTTCCGCCGCGTCGTATAGATCTTAAGGTCCCTGGTGTTTTCCACGTTCAGACATCGTCGACGTCATAGAGCTGCTCCTCAACAGCCAAATGGTATAGTGTAATAATAATAATAATAATAATAAAAGACGTATTAGGAGCATTATACAATAGTCTCAATGATTCTTAAAGTTACTTATAAAACTAATTACAGTTTCATTACAAGATAAAGCCTATACTACATATATTACCACTATGAACAAAAAACTATTAATTTTAAAAAAGAAAAGTCTTAAGTGCTGACTTAAAACTACTTAACATTTCAAAGCTTCTAATTTCCTGTGGTAATAAATTCCACAGTTTTGGTGCTGCAACCGAGAATGCTCTGTCTCCATGAGTCACCGTTTTGGATTTTGGCTCAAGTAGCAGATTTCGGTCAGATGATCTCAAAGCACGAGTAGGTTTATATTTAGTTAGCAAATCAGTAATATAAACAGGCGCCTGCATGGCCATGCAAAGCCTTGAAAGTAATTATTAGTATCTTAAAAACAATCCGTGATCTCATCGGCAACCAGTGAAGATTACGTAGCACAGGGGAGATATGCTCCGATTTTTTAACCCCTGCAACAAGTCTAGCAGCTGTATTTTGAATTCGCTGTAACTTGCTCAATTCAGTTTCTGGTAAAAAAGAAAACAGTTTCTAATAAAAAGAGTCTTCAGCAGATCCTGGTAGTTCTTGCTGGTGACGTGTACGGGGTTGGTAGGATGCCATGGTTAATTTTTGTTAGCACATTTATAGGTTTGAAAAAGAAAATGAAGTCCAGATATTCATGAAAGATCTCGCACTCAAATGAGCAACGACGTCAGCACGAGGTGACGCAACCTATTTGCGCAAACAATGGCGAATCTCGTACTTGGTTAGCCCAGCGAGCTCTCTCTCTCTCTCTATATATATCTGGATGGCTATCTGCCCGAACAAAAAGTGAAGCCAAAGATGGCCGACTTTGCACGTCAGTTTCAGTCCCCTGCGCGGTTTGTACGTCAGTCTTTCTTATATATAAACCGCGTAGGGGACTGAAACTGACGTGCAAAGTCGGCCATCTTTGGCTTCACTTTTTGCCTGGCGAATGACTGGCAGATAGCCCTCCAGATATATATATATATATATATATATATATATATATATATATATATATATATATATATATATATATATATATATATATATATATAATATATATATATATATATATATATATATAATATATATATATATATATATATATATATATATATATATATAAAACCCAGCCCCTTTGCGCCGGCTACGCAGGCTAGCACTTGGTAGTCAAATGGAGCTGGTCCTACAACTAAAATAATTTTAACCTTCCATTTCGCTCTTCGACTTCCTATTAACATCTCTTGATATCGCTAAACGAACTACCAATCACTTACTGGCACCATGGATAATAAAAAAACTATTACTATCCATGCTGGCACTAGCCTGAAAACCAGCCGTCCATCTTGTTCGTTCCATGAGATGGACGGCTGGTTTACAAAACTCGGACGATGATTACGACTTGATCACATCAGCAGGAAGATGACGTAAGCAATTGGCGGCCAACAATGAAGACTGGTCTCGTAATCAAATCTAAACCTCCCTACCAGGCTCCCTACTGTCAGCACTGGCGCGAGGTCAGTCGTGAATCTCATGTGAGAGACCATGTTGGCGAGGTCTTCACAAGAAACGCGTCCTGGGAATCTGGGAACGAGAATGAAGGAAGGATAGAAATGCACGAGAATTTGTTTTTATGGATTCAGTTTTGAAAATATCAGATTATGTCGAAGAATGCTGTTGGAAAATCCTGCCTATTGTAGATTGCTCCTTGGACGGCAAAGTCGCATACGATTAATGGTGTCGTGTAAATAGGGATAGTCGTAGGGATGGCATGAACCTGCCCGTACGAGGTTGACCCTGTTGGGTAAGCAAGTGGTAATTTCAGATAAGACCCTGGGTAAGCAAGTGGTACACGACAATCGTAAAGGTACGTTTACACACTGCGATCATGATCTGGCCACAAATCATTATGCTGACAGTTTCTCGTAACATGCAAACCATATTAATCGCCTGTGTAAACGTACAATATAAAGGCCCGTTTACACAGGAGATTTTTGCTGAGATTATTCTGACCCTGACGTATGTGATATAGTGGATGACTAAAGTATTGAACGTCATAGATCTGCCCAAATGATTCAATACATTCGTAAGACAATCCATTCGATATCGCATGTGTTAAAAAGAGAAAAATCGCAGCAAAAATCGCCTGTGTAAATGACCCTTAAAAGTGCCTAATGAAACGAAAATTACGTTTTAGTTATTTCAATGAACTCCGAAAATGATTAGGAATGGTAATTTAGAGCATTTTCGTATCTCACATCGTTCTTAAATATCTCAAGATGACGTGAGATATGAAATAGCTCTAAATTACCATTCCTCATTATTGTAGCTAGAAGTTCATTTAAACATAGCCAAAATAATTAAGACTTAATTTTCGTTTCATAGGTACACAAAAATCATAATTTCAAATTTTTGCTTTCTCATTAACAAACAGACTTACGAAGGTAATCCAAGTCAACAAAATCGTACTCTTGTACAAAACAACAGCATGCACTAATTCTGACAAAAGACAATCCTGCCATACGCCATCTTGTTGTAATACTTTGGCGGCGGTAAAACCTGGGGAAGGCTAAAAGGGATGACTCAAAAGGACCTTTCTGTTTTTTATTTTTCTTTAGGTTATGGATAGCTACGGTTAGGGTTAGGTTTAAGGTTAGGATCAAGGTTAGGATCAAGGTTAGGATCAAGGTTAGGATCAAGGTTAGGATCAAGGTTAGGATCAAGGTTAGGATCAAGGTTAGGATCAAGGTTAGGATCAAGGTTAGGATCAAGGTTAGGATCAAGGTTAGGATCAAGGTTAGGATCAAGGGTAGGATCAAGGTTAGGGTTTATAGGGTTAGGATTAGGATAAATTAAGATTAGGGTTAGGATTAGTAGTTCTAAAAAATGTGAAGGTCCTTTTGAGTCATCCCTTTTAGCCTTCACCGGAAGATAATTACAAAAATCGAGTTTCAAACTTATAAAGAGAAACACGAGAATTACTGGATAGAAATTTCGCTTTACCCGGGTGTGACGTCACACGCATATCGAAAATAGCAACTTATGACAGTGCAATTAATACGCTTTACGAGCATTTTTACAACCTCAAATTAAGTTACGTACTTTGATCTAAAAGGTACTTATTTTTTACAACCTCAAACTACTATATTCAGGCTATTTAAGTTACGTACTTTGATCTAAAAGGTACTTATTTTTTACAACCTCAAACTACTATATTCCTGCTAATTAAGTCACACACTTTGATCTAAAAGGTACTTATTTTTGTTGAAATCGTATATCGTGTAGATGAGCCAATGACCAGCGCGGTCCCTAGCTGTTTTTCGCCCCCTCCCGAAAATAGTCGATCGATCGTTATCATTTGATTTTCATGGGAAACTGAAAACTACTGTTGAAGATCGCTGTAGTTGAATCACTTGATCGCATGAAATTCAAAATAAGATAAATAAAACGAGAACAATTTAATAACTTTTATTTTAAGTATTTAGAACTTTAGGTGTGAACATCGATTAGTTTGTTTACACCAGCCAGTCAGCTACTTGTATTTTGAACATAGCGGGCCCCTAGGAACCGCGGACCCCTGGCAGTTACCCAGTCAGCCCTCCCCTTAATCCGCCAGTGATCTTAGCGTCAGATACACCAGATTCTGAAGTTTTTCTACAGTTTTTCTACAGTTTTTCTCAAGATAAAAAAGAAATAATTTCCTTTCAACTTTCACTTACAGTATAATAGTATATATGTAAATTAGGACGTTTAGGGACCAGTCATTATTTATGGTCGGGGGGGGGGGGACGAAGAGAAATACATTTGGTGCTGAAAAAATATTTTACCCAATGAACCGCCCCCAACCCAAGAAGAAAAAATTTAGATAAAGCCCAATTCCCAGTATAAATATACAGACAGATCCTACTGTAACTTTCAGATTATTATCTCCCTATACATAGCAGGAATCCAAGGAAAACAAGGATAGGAATATAACTAGGAGTTCTTATCAGAAGTGAAATGCTGCAGAGCAGTACGAGGTTGACACAGAGCAGTACGAGGTTGGAGCAGTGCTCACGATCAGGCATGACAGCAGAATGATGCTAGAAATTTTCTATAGCATAGAGGATCAAATAAATAGAATTTAGAATATAAACCACGTATCAAGCTAAGGCGATCGTATAGCCTTGTAATATTAAAATAACATACGGTAATCATATGGCCATACATCTAATTCGAACAACATTTACTCGAAAGAGAAAGCCTCGCGAAGTTATACATTTTCAATTCAAGCAACACTCTTGCCAAATCGAATATTTGCTGAATTGAATGTCCGAGCTATCTGGCGTTCGTGCGGTCATATTTCAAATCGAACAAACATACGGAAATCATGCGGGATGTTACCGTTGTCAAAAACATTGAGGTTATAGTGTCTTTCCTTGAATTAATACGCTGTCGTTTGTTGCCGTGTTCCACTCGATAACAATCTAAACCACGTATCAAGGCGATCATATAGCTCATCATAGGCTATAGCCTTCTAATATTAAAATAACAAACGGTGATCATATGGCGCGTTTATAATGTCAAATTTCAATATGACCATATGAACGCCATACATCTAATCTAATTCGAACAACATTTACTCGAAACGAGAACGCCTCGCGAAGTTATAAATTTTCTATTCAAGCGACACTTTTGCCAAATCGAACTTCACGTTTGTAATATTTCTGAATTGAGCGACTTATCTGGCGGTCGAGCGGTCATATTTCAAACTGAAACCTAGTGAGACATCCAGGACATCCACGTGCCGAGTCTATGTTCGCTTTACATAGTTCCGAAAGTCTACATAGTTCCTTTACGAAACACAGGACCCAAGTCAAGATTAGTGCGCTCCCTCCTGAGGGTCGGCAGCAATAACAAAAGCAAATGTCCAATGATGACAAAGGAGAATTGATGATGAGATTCCAATTTTAAATAACTCTTAATTTTTTATGTAAATAGTCATGAAAAATTGGCTCCCCAAGCCTTCAGAGAAGTGATTTTTTTACCCAACCATTTAGATCTTAGAATTTTCAGTTACCCAACCATTTTCTATATTTTCTATAAATAATGACTGCGGTCCCTAACGAAGAAGCTCATTCACTAGTCTCTCTCAGAGTAGTACACTGCAATAACCAACCTGTTAATGTCTTCTATTTGTGTTTTAACACCGCCTACGCATGCAGCACACTCCCTTTTGAATTTTTGAAATTTAAATGATTGATTGTTCACCGGGAAGCTGTCCTGCCCGGTGACATGTCAAACAGTTATCAGATCTTGAGTCTAACTTTCCAGCGAAGGCTTTTCTCGTCAGAGAGTGAAATATTTCACTCTTTTACACTCGTTCCACTCTTTTACGTATCACTCTCTGACAAATCGTATCACTCTCTGTCTGTCCATTCACTATATACCCTTCTTGTACAAAATCAAAATATGGCTTTTAAAGTTTTCATATGACGATGATTGTGAAAATGTAAATTTTCATTTTATAATTCAATATTTAATTTTGGCTACACACCATAAAAAATTAGTTCTATAAAAAATGGCACTATACGGACTACAGAGATAACAAATTCTGGTTCTGTGGAGTTAACGTTCTGTGGAACGTCACACCTGCAGGCGATATGTCTAGTGCAACTTGTCTCGCAATGGCTGATTCTGTGGCGTCCATACATGCAGTTACACGAGAGTGGAGTGTTACACTTGGAGTGACAACACTATAGGAAATGTTTCATGCAACTTGTCTCGCAATGGCTGATTCTGTGGCGTCCATACATGCAGTAGTTACACGAGAGTGGAGTGTTACACTTGGAGTGTTACACTAGGAAATGTGTCATGCAACTTGTCTCGCAATGGCTGATTCTGTGGCGTCCATACATGCAGTTACACGAGAGTGGAGTGTTACACTTGGAGTGTTACACTATAGGAAATGTTTCACGCAACTTGTCTCGCAATGTCTGATTCTGTGGCGTCCATATATGCAGTTACACGAGGTGGAGTGTTACACTTGGAGTGTTACACTAGGAAATGTTTCATGCAACTTGTCTCGCAATGTCTGATTCTGTGGCGTCCATATATGCAGTTACACGAGAGTGGAGTGTTACACTTGGAGTGTTACACTAGGAAATGTGTCATGCAACTTGTCTCGCACATATGCGATGGACGAGGATTAGCGTGGTTTGTTACGCAACAAAAACGATCGACCAAAAATATAGCATGTTATAACAGGCAATTTTCTGTGCAAAAATGGTCGTTAGAAATCGTCCCGTCTATAAAACCCTTTTAAAAGTTCCGCGGAATGCATCACTCGGCGTGTGAACCACACTAGAAGAGCCAAAACTTCCTGTCCACATGAGGATCTCCGTGAGTTGTGATCTGCAATGAATCTTGTGGCGCCGTATCACTCAAACTTGCGGTAGGGCGACCAGTGTTCCGGCTTTGAGTTGAAAAGTAGAAAAAAGACGAGCCAGGACGTTTGTCGCGGATCTTTAACCGAAACACAGAGGTGAGAGCGGCACGGAATCGCCGCTGCAGTAAGCCATAGATGGCAGGATTGAGAGTGCTGTTGAGGAAGTTGATCCACTTCGCACCGATCGTCACTGAACGAGGCAACCGGAGAATGTTACCCGTCGCTAGTTCGAGCATTCGCATAAAGGTATACGGGACGTTACAACAGAGGAAAGCGGCGATGACGAGAAGTATCTTACGGGCTGCCTTCGCCTCGCGTTGTCTACCCATCTCTTCGCGCAAATTCACAAGCCTCACGGTGCCGAAGGTCCCGAGGTTGAAGACGGCAGGTGCTATCCGTTGCGAATGTCGTCGAGCTACTTTGAATATCTTGTAGTAAGTGGCGAGCATAACTAGGAGAGGAAGGGCGAAGTTGGCGAAGTAAAGAGACGACGCGAACGCGGTCTCGGTTTGAGTTCGGAAATACGACGCGAAGGTGCAAAAAAAGTAGTGCTCGTTGAAGACGTACCACTTGCCGAGGGCAGGAATAACGGAGAACGTCAAGGCTTGTGCCCATACGTAGACGATAGACCATGTAGCTTTCTGCATCGTCATTTTAGCACGGTACTTGAGTGGTTTAATAACGGCGTAGAAACGATCGATGGAGATCATAGCGAGAGTAAGGATAGTGGAGATGCCAAGGACCTGATTCGTAAATCCTGTCAATTGGCACACGATGTGGCCAAACGGCCACGAGGAAGAAATTACGGCGCCTAACGAAAATGGCATTGCCAGCAATGCCATAAGGAGGTCGCACACGGCTAAATTGACGATGAAGACGCTCGAGAACTGTTGACGGAGAAGTCTGTTGCGATAGACGACGAAGCACACGAGGAAATTCATGATAAATGCAGTGACGAGGATGACGATAATAAGGAGACCAAGTAACGTCTTCTCTGCAACGCCAAGGTTTGCCATACTTGATATACACTAGGTTGTGAAGGAAGACAGACACTGGCTGGTTCCTCAGCAAAGTCTTCTAAGGAAACATTCTCATGATGAGCGATTCTCAGAAAAGTGCTTTAGCTTCGAGTAAGGACTATACAGCGTTTAGTAACATTAATAACTATGGGCAGGCGAGCAGTGTTGATCGGTGAAATGGCTGCTTCGAGTCTTATTGAACTTATATAGAATAAAATCGACTTTGTAGTTCCCAAGCACTTGTGCAGATTCCAAAGAGAGAATTGGTAACGATAAGATTAAATCCACCGTCGACGACCTCAATTGCTCGTAGATAATAACGAAAAAAGTCGCATTGACAATATCACCGGCTTCCGTAATCCTATTGGCTTGAAAGGAACAACTAATCAGAATTACACTACAGTACGCCAAGAAGGTATAGAAAATACGATTGTTATGCAAATACATGCGTCGTTGCTAACAATTAGAAAAAAAACATATTGTACAGATCTTGACTGCGTAAAAGTTTGGACGGTTCGACTGGGGGGAAAAGGGTTACTTGATCTCCTAAACTAATGATCAGACAAAGCACATTTTCTCAAAAAAACAAGAACACTAGCTCTCAGCCATAGTGTTAAACACGTGTAAATCACCCCAACCTGTTTCAATAAAAACGGGATTTGAAAAAGTTATTGCGACGTGGTGTCTGACAGCTGTGATGACAATTAGAGGGGGCACGAGTATCTGAGACGATGCTTTAGTACAAAATAGATTTAGATTTAGTACAAAAACTGCTGATATACTATTAATGTGCAATGAGCAGACAGTACAAGCTCCTCGTTTTAGTGATACAAACATCATATAGTCCGGTATAACTTTCATATAGAAATAACCAATTTCACTCTCTGACGAAGGGCCTTTATTATTTAACAATCTTTCTACAGGTTGTTAATCTTAATTCACTTATATTATAAGAATTAATTTCCTCCAAGGACATCAGCATAGACTCCTACACGCTATTGCGGCAGCACACCAACTTTTATACGGTATTTAATCACACCAAGCAGTGACAAATAAAAAAGTGTTCAAAAAATTGATCGAAGTTATTGCATTTAGCATAAAGGCGAAACTCCCATTTCACCGCCTCATAAAATATTTACACGATAGACAAAGAACTTCTGGGGTGGTCCGAGACACATTACAAATGTTTGTGCCAGTCTACAGATGCGACGCATTGAATTGAAGTTAAATTTACGATGGCATATTTGTTTGTTTCCGTAACATGGAGAGCTGCCCAGTTATAGCCACAATTATCGGTTTATATTATAGTTGATACGTTTCACTTTGACGAAGGGCCTCAGTAATCAGACGGCGAAGACGTATTCTGTTTTCATTGTTGTCAGACTGATCAAGTAAATAAATAAAAAAACTCAAGAGCCCGTTTACACGGGTCCGCGGACGAATTCGGAACCGTACCGAAATTTCTACAGTTCCGACCGGACGAATTCGAGAACTGAAAAAAGCAGGTCTAGTTTTTGACCACGGTACTACTTACCGTGTAAACACCGGAACCGGAGAATTGGATATGAGAAGAATATTGTCGTCATACACATGGAGACAGTCCATTAAAGGGGGATGGCTAGTGGCAGAACTACGTGGGTGTGGGCCCACAAAGTGACGACATATGTAGGGGGTCCAGAGGGATTTTCCACCGGGAAATATTTTAATTTAGGGTCTCTGAAATGACATTTCCTGCATTTTGAGAACACTTTTGAGTAAAATCTAAAGACTACAAATCACATTTTTTGCTAAAAGGGATGACTCAAAAGGACCTTTCTGTTTTTGTCTGGTCTTTATGTTTTGTTCGCTTAGGGTTAGCTACGGTTAGGGTTTGGTTTAAGGTTAGGATCGAGGTTAGGATTAGGATTGAGATTAGGGTTAGCATTAGTAGTTCTAGAAAATATGAAGGTCCTTTTGAGTCATCCCTTTTAGCCTTCAACTCATTAAAGCGATTCACAAAACAAGCGATGTTTGGCATATTTCTCTTGGGCTTCTCAGGGAAAAGGACGGAATTATGAGAAGGGAACTAATATAGTAGCGTCAGCGTTTCTTGCCTATTCATCGGGCGTAAGGCGATGAGGGACGGCTGTATTCACAGGCTACTTCTTGCCTTACTGGCAGCAATGACTGGGTTAATTCAATTCAATGAACCATTCATGCGCAGGATAACAATAACTCACAGGTCTACAATTCATCCGCTACCGCGTAAACACTTCGAAACAGATGACTGGAAAGTGACCGTGTAAACTAATGGAACCGCGCAGGCAACTCTCAACCCGCCCGCAATTTTTCCCTCCCGCATGAGAGAGATGCCTGCGGAGGAGGCTAGTGTAAACGTAGTCTAAAGGTTGGGACACACAAGGCGACAAATTACGGGGACGTGTCGCAGGGACATGTTGTAGGGACAAATCCAATTTCGTATGCACCATGCGAAATCTTGTCGCGGGGACAAAATTTTGTCGCCGCAACATGTCCCATCATATAAACAGCAACTAGACCCTGCGACAAATTAAAATAAATCAATTTTGTCCCAGGACAAGTCACGGGGACATACTTTTGTTAACGCGACATGTCGCACGAATTCAAATCATTTTCAATACATGCAACATGTTTCGGGGACAAAATTTTGTCCCAGCGACAAAGTTTTGCCTAGTACACACGACGGGATTTGTCCCTGCAACATGTCCCCGCGACATGTCCCCGGGATTTGTCGCCTCGTGTGTCCTAACCATAAAATGTTGGTGTACTAGTGTGTAGGAGGTGGTCTACCTTTCAAGCGAAGGACCTTCCACACCGTCAGAGAGGAAACGTGAAGCGAACGTAAAGTAAGGCGACTGTTTATGTCAGCCATCACTAGTCTACAGCAATTTCAGCATACAATCTTTATTCGAAAGAAATATGCAGCCCAGTGGCAGAGAAATAGGGAAACTTTTTATGCGAATTTTACCAACAATTTTCGCTTGCAAACCTACTAAGTTTTCATCTCAAGAAGCTAAAATGATATCTAAACTGATCTCTTATGTATCCAGTGTCATTACAGTTGGAAACCAGTGTGCTTGGAGAAAATCTGATAGAGTGAAACTGGCCATCCTCAGCCCCTCGACCTCATGTAGCGCTGGGCCATGTGACGCACTTAAAATATCCAAGTAAATATCAAGGAATCACCCAGTTACCAGAACCATACAAATTATATTTAAAAGAAATACGAAGGTCACAATTGTGAATTTCGGAAACCATTAGAGACCACATCCCAATATTTTCACACCCCCCTGCACAAGATGGCAGACAAAACCTTGAATCGACCTTGGACAACTGTGAGGAGCAGGATGGAATCTGGGTCATAGAGTTAACAGACAGTGTGCTGGGGGAGGGGTGTGTGGAAGGGGTGTGTTGGGAAGGGGTGTATTGGGAGGGGTGTGTGGGAGGGGTGTGTGAGAGGAATGTGTGAGAGGTGTGGGGAGGGAGTGTGTGGGGAGGGGTGTGTTTTACCCAGGTGTGGATCAAGGTTGGGCACTTTGGGCAAGTGCCAGGGACCCTGCACTGTTTTATAAGAAAAGTGGAAAATATTTCAGAATCATTCCAAAATGTATAAGAATTCCTTGTAGATTAATTTTGAATCTTCAATCTAAACTTTGATTACAAATATATTAGAAATATAACAAGAGTAATGTAATAGTAGATATATTGAGTACCATAGATATTAACATGAACATTTTTACATTAACTAGCTATTCGCAGCTGGTTGCTACTCATTTTGATTAATTTTTCCCTATTTTCCTAGTCTCTTTCTAACTTATTTTTTCCTTCAAGTGGGGACAGATGTGATGCAACTGCAAATGTGTCAGGGCCCCCTGCATATGTTTGATCTGCCCATGCTGTTATCTATTAATAATTTTTTCCTACCCAAGGATTGTTACTCATTTTTGTGTCCCTTGCAGTGTTACAACAATCTTCCTGGGACCACCACTATCACGATGTTCACAAAGCCATATTCCTTGCCATGTGCCCAGATTAAGTTTTCCGTTGGTTATTGGTAGGGTCAGACTAGCTCCCACAACACTTGTCTTTACATGAGCTAAACAAATTAAAGAAGGTTGCTCGACTAAATAACTATTAAACAGTGTGGTTCTGGTTACATCTTGAAAAAAATTAGGGTAGAAGGTGAGCATTAATTTTTATAAGACAGACTACCTTTAATATGTTATATAGCTTATTATAGTTTCATTGTCACCTGTCTACATGTACTTGTCAATTAGTTAAGTTTAAAGTGGTTTTTCTTAATAATGTATCTCAATACAAGTAAAAATACAGCTGTTTTCTTTCTTTCTTCTTTAAGAAAAATTGTGGAACAATGTATATAGCCATGTAATAATACTACAGTAATTACTAGCTACAATAATACATGCTATTTTGAGTTGCCAAATGACAAACAAACTCATAGGCATATGGGCACAAATTTATAGGGGGGCAGAGAACTTTTGCCCGACTTGTGATATAAAAAAGCCCACCGGTAATCATATATACGTGTTCGTATGTAATGACTATGTTTTGATACATTGTTTTGATTACATTTCCCCATTTTCATCCTATTTTTGTTTTTTTCCTATATTTTTCGCCCGACTTACGTTGAAAATTTGCCCGACTTAGCAACATTTCCATTCGGGCTACACCCCCCGCCTTGTACGCCTATGAATAAACTTGCTTCAGGCAACTGGGCAAGAGTTAATGTTGAACGTTTCCAGATAGAAAACAGCAAAGTGTTGATCAATGTTTTGTATTTCCAGCCTTCGCTGTGATTTTGTATTTTTTCTTCAGTGAAATAGTAAAAAGGTTTATGCTCGGGTGAAAAAAATAGGGTTGGTCGAGAAACTGGAACCACACTTATTTTTATTTGGCCTGATAAAAATACCTAAGTAACACATTACTATACTATCCTCAGAGTGGATCTACATGTAACTTCTAATAAAATCAATGGTTAACCAAGCATAGAGTAATGACTGAATGAGAATAAAGGATAAAACTGATAAAAGAAAAACTACTTCTTCCAACTAGTACTATCAAAAATGTTTGGAGACCAAAAAGGAGAACGGATCGAAGGCTGCATTGCATGTATAGGCAAAGGATATCTTGGTTGTCCCAAAAATAAATTTGCATTGCATAATTTTCAAGTCTCTAGAATGAATTTTAATCATAATTTGTAGATGTGTAAAATCATGGGAGCTAATTGTCAATCTGGAAGTTATAAGAAAAACCCTTTAATGGTTTACAGTTTACATGTATATATATATATGGAACTTCTTTATACCATATGGCCTAAACATCAAGCCTTATATCACATATGCTAAAAACATTTACAGGCCAGCTGTTTGCATCACGATTTTGGTAAATTAAAAGATCTCGGAATTCCATTCACCTAAGAGTGATAAACTTATGAGCCTCTGGTTCAAATAAATATACTGTAGCAACCTAATTATCCTGTGTGATTGACTCTAAAATAAATAAAAAATCATAAAAAATCCAGTTAGGAGGTGGTTTGTTCAGTGTCTGCCTTAGATAATATTCTGAAACCTTTTTATTGATTGCTATATGCTTTAATGATCATGCAGCGTTTTATCTAGCTCACTCCGAACACCGTACCGTCTGATAATCAGGCTACGTTTTATCCTGCATTCATTTGAATTCTTTACTATGGATTATATCTAGATTAAATACACAATCTGTTTACTTTGAATTTCTGCTGACTTTATAATCAACCTTTCATATAATAACAGAAGGAATCAAAACTTGGATCAACACTGTATACTGTATAGTATGATCGAGCCTTAATGTCTACCGATAATCAATTTGCCATGTTTTCAAACTTCAATGCATTTAACAGGGTGTTAGAGGCAGACGTAAGAGTTCTTCGGTAAACACGGGGGTGCTATCACTTTTGTATACTTACTGTGTGTTTAATTAGATACATGTACCTTACCCCCTGTTATGTGTGCTTCATTAGATGAGTCCCATGGTGCCAGACTAAAGCAAAAACCTTTATTGTACCTGGCATATCATCAGGTCCTTCTAGTGTATGTGTGTATGGTGCATCTTCCGGAGCCAGTGTGTTTAACATCATTTCCATGTCATGCCTGACTGATGCATCCCAGCATTCATTGAGACAGATGCTAGCAGATGTGTGTTGTAACAACAGATTGGCTAACCCAACTTTGTATTTCTTCAGTTCAGGTATTTTCTGTATTTCATCAGTTATAATGTGCACCCCACGATTTCTGGCTTTAAGATGCACCACAGTTTGGTACCACATGGTATCACCCATACCTGATAGAGTCCAACATTAAATAATAATAATAGGAGCATTATTATACAATTAACAATAGTCTCAATGCTGTTGATATCAGAAATATCTACAAGTAATATTATCCACAAAGACACCTCTTACCTTTTATCTTTATATTAATCTTTTTTGGTGAAAGAAAAAACTTTATATTTGGTGTTCAAAAAGTCGTCTCCAAGGGTCATTATTATTCTTCGGAACCATCGGAACGGAACGGACGGGGGGGGGGGGTTACTTGGGAGGGACACAAGCTAGTAAGTGGTCAACCTCGTTCCCAGGGCCTTATCTCCGCTCGCCGCCCGCCCCCCACGCTGGTCGGGGCTGGTCACATGCATCCCATATTCTGGGATACTTTTACCGAGTGTCGTTAGGGAGGGTAGGAGGGTTGTTCTCACATGGTGTTTCGTGCTGCGTGTTTTTTCTACATTCGATTTTCTTTTGACGCGTTTCAAATTTCGTATTAAGTGTTGGTTGTCACAAGAGCAAAATAAGTATTTGACATGATCGATTGGGCTCGCCTTTTTCTTTTGTTGCGAGGATTACAATGTTATGTTTTGTTAGTTTTGATTATCGACGTTTTCCGCTGCCAAAATATCAACCTTGCAAGTTATAGTACTAAAAAGCCGTCTGTGGTTATGTCGAAATAACTAAGTTCTTCAAAGAAGTGTTATAGTTCTGGGAGTTCAAATTCGCGTTGTTATGCCTCAACTAATTTGCGATGCGAATCACAGTACAAACATTTTTTGTCGAGGCAATTCTCACATACTTAAATAAGAATTTATACGCGTTCAAGACCACAATTTCTGACATACAGTCATTGATAAAGTTCAAGAGGTAGTCTCAAAATTTCAAAAACAAAGCTGGTATTCCATGCCAACGACTCACTTCGCGCACCCTTCGAGCGGAAATCAAGATTGTTTGTTGTTTTAGGCTCGCGCTAGATTATTTCAATCATAATTTATTATTTACGGTGGCCCATATCCGCCACGGCAAAACATTAACACTCGAGGTAAAACATTAATACGGTGGCCCATATCCGCCACGGCAAAACATTAACACTCGAGGTAAAACATTAATACTCACGGCAAAACATTAACACTCGAGGTAAAACATTAATACTCACGGCAAAACATTAACACTCGAGGTAAAACATTAATACGGTGGCCCATATCCGCCACGGCAAAACATTAACACTCGAGGTAAAATATTAATATTCACGGCAAAATTTTGCACGGCCACACAGAGGGGTCTGGGTACGAGAATGACGGTAGGTACTTTATCTGACCCCCATTATAGTGTATCATATAATTCCTCATACTTAGCCCTCCTTTAGGCATACTTAGCCCTCCTTAGCCATCCTTACGCATACTTAGCCCTCCTTATGCATGCTAGATTAGCCCTCCTTAGGCATACTTAGCCATCCTTAGGCATACTGGCTTAGCCCTCCTTAGGCATACTTAGCCCTCCATAGGCATACTTAGCAAGGAGGGCTATGCCTAAGGAGGGCTAAGTATGCCTAAGGAGGGCTAAGGAAGGATGGCTAAGTATGCCTAAGGAGGGCTAAGTATGCGTAAGGATGGCTAGCCCTCCTTAGGCATACTTAGCCATCCTTAGCCCTCCTTAGGCATCCTTAGCCATCCTTACGCATACTTAGCCCTCCTTAGACATACTTAGCCCTCCTTAGGCATACTTAGCCCTCATTAGGCATACTAAGGAGGGCTAAAGATGCCTAAGGAGGGCTAAGGAGGGCTAAGTATGCCTAAGGAGGGCTAGCCATCCTTACGCATACTTAGCCCTCCATAGGCATACTTAGCAAGGAGGGCTATGCCTAAGGAGGGCTAAGTATGCCTAAGGAGGGCTAAGGAAGGATGGCTAAGTATGCCTAAGGAGGGCTAAGTATGCGTAAGGATGGCTAGCCCTCCTTAGGCATACTTAGCCATCCTTAGCCCTCCTTAGGCATCCTTAGCCATCCTTACGCATACTTAGCATAGTTAGCATAGGTATCCTTACGCATACTTAGCCCTCCTTAGCCACCTTACGCATACTTAGCCCTCCTTAGGCATACTTAGCCATCCTTCCTTAGCCATACTTAGCCCTCCTTAGGCATAGCCCTCCTTGCTAAGTATGCCTAAGGATGGCTAAGGAGGGCTAAGTATGCCTAAGGAGGGCTAAGTATGCCTAAGGATGGCTAAGTATGCCTAAGGAGGGCTAAGTATGCATAAGGAGGGCTAAGTATGCGTAGGAATTATATGATACACTATAATGGGGGTCAGATAAAGTACCTACCGTCATTCTCGTACCCAGACCCCTCTGTGTGGCCGTGCAAAATTTTGCCGTGAGTATTAATGTTTTACTACGAGTGTTAATGTTTTGCCGTGAGTATTAATGTTTCACTGCGAGTGTTAATGTTTTGCCGTGAGTATTAATGTTTTACCTCGAGTGTTAATGTTTTGCCGTGGCGGATATGGGCCACCGTAATTATTATCCTAGCACAGAACGATCCTAGGATATATATACCGGTATTACTTTGTCACGCGTAATGTGTTTGATTTTGGTATTTAGTTAGAACGTTTTATCATTTTTTCAGAATGACAGATCAGAAATTTTGGAAACAGCGGCAATATTAATGTCTCTGTAAATACAATGAAATAGGTTTCGCCGCGATGTTAATTTCAGTCTGGGCCGGCAATGTTTATTTACCTCCCTAAACAAAACGTCTTCCATTTTCTTTAACATGTATAAGCGCATTTAGCGGAGACACCGAGGGAGACATTACAATAATTACGGGGTGAACTACAAACGTTGTCGCCTGTCGTCCATAGTTTATCTTGTCGTGGAAGAGCGAGGGAAGAAGGTGAAATATTATCGACTTTCCATAACCCGTTAGAAGCACAGCTACAACAACGTTTATACCACAGTAGACTGCCTGTAAACACTTAACTTACTTAGGTTTCACTTTATAACTTGAATAGCTGCTATTGAAGATTGCAAACTGAAGACTACTTAAAAACATCGATACTGTGCTTGAAGGACTCCTCCCTGACTCTAACGTTTTGTCAACTAGCACGTGACCAGCCCCGACCAGGGTCTTTTCGCAGCGCGGGGGGGGGGGGGGGGGGCGGGCGGGCGGAGATAAGACCCTGGGAACGAGGTTGGTAAGTGGTGTGGGTTCGCTACATCTCTACAAGATGAAGTATTTACGCACAGGCAACATTTACGCCGCTGGGATATCGCAGACGCAACCCCTAGTTTCCATCTATGAAATTCACGTGAGACGTCTTTTCTTCTTTTTCCCTACCTCCTCCAGGCGTTTTTGGGGGAGGGGCGCTGGCGGAAAAAATTGCGGGCGCGCAATTTTTTTTCTAACGCCCTCGCCCCTCCCGCCCTCGCCCCAAAAAACGCCTGGCGGAGGAGGTAGTCTTTTTCCCCTCGCCCGGCGCGAAGCGCCGGCCGAAGGCCTGAGGGCGCTAATATCGACCGGCGTTTAGTCCCTTATCACGCGAGATCGAAGCGGATCCTGATCTCGGATCGGCTTTATAGGTATATATATATATATATATATATATATATATATATATATATATATATGATCAACCGTCCTCATGCGCGGCATCGGAAAATGTGGCACTGGTAACTAGATACTCAGATTAAATTGAACCGTCACAAGAGACATAGTTTTTTGAGGAAATAGAAATCCGAGTCCGAGTATGTATTTTGACTCGCTAATTCCAAATCTGTTTTCAGAATTGAAAACGGTTATATATTGATCGAGATTATCATAGCTGACCAAGCCCGGACTAATTTCTAAGTACATAAACCATTTTTACGAAGGGTATTCACGTTCTCGTGATATAGTAGACACATATGTTATGTATTTTGACTCGCTAATTCCAAATCTGTTTTCAGAATTGAAAACGGTTATATATTGATCGAGATATTCAACATAATATTCGACGAAGTGACCGGCTAATCATTATTTAGCCGACAAAGCCGACTAACTTTCTAAGTACATAAACCATTTTTTCGAAGGGTATTCACGTTCTCGTAATATAGTAGACACATATGTGATGTATTTTGACTCGCTAATTCCAAATCTGTTTTCAGAATTGAAAACGGTTAAATATTGATCGAGATAACGTTCAAAATAATATACGATGAAGTGCCAGTTTATAATCGACTAATTTCTAAGTACATAAACCGTTTTTACGAAGGGTACTCACGTTCTCGTAATATAGTAAACGCGTATGTTATGTATGTTGACTCGCTAATTCCAAATGTGTTTTCAGAGTTTAAATCGGTTAAATATTGGCCGAGATAACGTTCAAACATTTCTTCGACGAAACGGGCTTTTGGAAATTGTGAATATTTGAAAAACAGAAATAATACACGGCCACGGCGTGCGAGGTCTGGGCAAAAAATTCCCGTAGGGAGGGGGGGGGGGGGTAGAAAAGGCGGGCGAGGGGATTATTGCGAATTCGTATTTCTAGTACTGTTAGGAATTTAGGATTAGTGTTTTCTTACGGTTAGGGTTAGTTTTATGGTTAGGGTTATTTTTTGGTTAGGATAAGCGTTAGTATTTCGGTATTTGTTGATAAAATTTGTTGATAAAATCTCTGTGATAAAAGACGTCACGTCAATTTCATAGATGGAAACTAGTGCCTAGGTTGTAAACAGTGAAATTTTCTCTGCGTTGATTACTTGATTTGTTGTCGATATTCCTTTTTGATCCACTAACTTCACTCCCTCTGGTTGTTTGCTCAACGTATAGATCAATGGCGTGACGGATGAACACAGCAAGTTGCGATGAAGGTGAAGACAGCGGAGAAACTTGCACACACAGAGTAAAAAGACAGCAGTTAAAAACATGGAAGAAACCTGCTGAGTTATTCCAGGAGAAACACGTGGTGCGAATATGCGCACCGATGGTTAGATATTCCAAGTGAGTTAGGAGTTAAATCAATGTTGTAGCACAAAGGCCGTATGGGGAGAAGTTGACCATGCAGGAGTGTGATTAGAAACTACTTAATAATATTAGAACTTATATTAACCAGTATATATTAGGAATTATTTCCCAACTTCAAACCACAAGTCCACAACCAGTACTATATACAGTATTAGGAAACCACTCGCTTGATAGGTACTTATCGTATGTATTCCATATATGGTAGAGCACATACATTGCCCTAACAAGCATATACGTTGCCGGCCCTCGTAACCGACCCCAAAACAACAAAGGTCCTAACCCTCTAACCCTAACCCCCGGCTGTTTTCAAGCCACCGCGAGCCCCCACCACATCCACCCCCTACTTGGGGTGCTAGATTAGTAGACTAGTGAGAGAGACTTTTAGCATGTGGGATTAGAAATTGACTGTTAGATGCATGTGCTCAGTATATCCCACATCCAGTGGGCTGGTACAAGGGCAATGTATTTGACCATCAGGGCAACATATACAGTATGCTCATTAGGGCAACATATTTGCTCTTCCCAGTCCCGTTCAATATGACCTTATATGGGATACGTACTATTCGTCCATATGACTTGCTTTGTAAGACTACGTTCGACTACATGTCCAAGGGGTGAGACAACTTTGTTACATGTAACACTAGACTGCGATCAAGTCTGTCTCAAAAGTTATGGGCATGCAAAATGTAGCATTGATGGACTGGGGAAGGGTCTAAATTTTGCAAGTTTGCAATGCTGTGGGAACACTTTAACCTGATTGGTTGAAATTGGCTCATACTAGAGGAAAATTGAAGGTCATCCCACTAGCAGGGATAGATAATGTTTATTTAATCAGGGTAATTGAAATCAAAATTTCATTTGAATTACATTTCACTCTGTGACAAAGGGCCTTTGCTTGAAACATTAAACCTATATTTTGGCAGTACACAAACCATTTCAGGGTTTTCATTTAGGAGCTGGTTGGCTGGAGAAGTTTTTAAGTTGGAGCATTTACTTGCTAAACATTCACCTATCTACTTTTTATTATTTGAACAGAAAAAAGACAATTGTTCACTCATCTTCTCATATACAATAAATCATTCAGATATTTTTGTGAAAATATTTTTGTTAAAATAAAGTATTATTCTATCACATTCAAGAATTCAGGGGGTTGCCATCATATCATGGTACCAGCTGCATTGGTTGTTCTTCACCATCTACTTTATCAAATTTGCCAACTTTTAACATTCCTAATGAGAACCCTGTATTTAGGGACCGTTCATTATTTATTGGAGGGGGGGATTGGTGAGAAATAGCCAAACTTTCTTTTTTTCCTGGTACCCCCCAAGCAAAGTTAAAAAATTTGGGAGCCCTGCTTTTTTTCTCAATAATATCATTATTTTGATTCTTTTCAAATAATTACATCCCGGTATTAATAGTAATTAATTAGTAATTAAGGCTGTTCTGTATGATTTTACCCAATAAGAAATGTTTGTTTGTATAATAATGTTAATCATCAAAGACTCTTATCCTTGTTTATTACAAAAATGTCATGCCCCCCTGATAACTTATAAATGATTTCAGGGTCTCCTAAAACAAGTAGCAAAAATTTCAGGTCCCCCATTTCCAAACCCATCCCCCCCCATTTCCTAACCCATCCCCCCCATTTCCTAACCCATCCCCCCATCTGATAAATAATCAACGGTCCCTTAGGGTATTAGAGTATTTATTTTCTAGCAGCTTTACAAAATTGAAGCTGTTATCAACAGAAGCCTTTGGGTTTTCCTAATACATGTATATATACTGTTTGATATTAACTCAGGGCTATAGGTGTACCCTCTTGTAGGGACAAAACATTTTCATGTAAACAGGTCTTTGTATAATATAGTTATGGAAATAACAGTAACTTGTGTATTTTTGTTGTAGACTGCCATTTAGATGTCTGGTAAGGAGGTAATTATGATATAATTAATTAATAAAAAAATTACATCCCTACATGAGTGTAAACTATTTTGAGTCCAAAAATTAATAATAATTGGATTTATGCAATAAATAATATTAATACAAGAGGTGTAGCGTGGCCGGCTTGTGACCAAACACCGATTTGTTATTAATAGGTAATAATATTAGGCATATACAGGGCATACAAACTCAAAAATTATTGAAATCGCCGTGCGCGATTATTATATTGCCATTTTAAGATGCAGGTAGTATATATCAATCGCTGACACAAAAGCCGGAAATGAACACATACAAATTCCATCTATGTATAAATCCCTGATGACTATTATGACATGCTAATATAGTTTTTTATCTTGACAGTTATGTAAATATACTTTTATCTTGTATATATATACGCCTATATTTCGGCCTTCAAAACATTTTTAACTGAGGAAGACTAGAGTTTTCTTGTCGAAACGTCTTTGTACCAACTTTTTAGTCAGTGTCAAATATATTTTAATAAATATCTTTATCTTATATGAATCCTGACTGCCATTTTAACATTTATCGTCAAATAGTATAATATATATCTGTGAAGATAAACAACAATTTCATGGAAATTATTACTTATACCGTAATTAAATACAGTGTATATTATTAATTATAATTCAATTATGGTACTTTAACATAAAAATGGTTGTAAAGTCAGTACAAATTATTCTAAGCAAGAATTTTCAGATTCACCTGTGCGTGCGCTGGTGCAATCATGTGCCCCTATTTGAAAGACCTGCATATATACTGTATTATATTAATAATAATAATAGGATACTGATACAGTATACACTAGCCATAGTGTATGTAACAGATAGCTGCATTGTAAAATGAATGTAGCACATGCACTGTATAATATATGACTGTACAGTATTTATTATCTAGGGCTTAATGCCATGTATTTATTTAAATATATTTACTAATTTATCAGGTATGGGTGTGACTTGGCTTGTACTCCCATGATAATTTCTGATTCATTTATCCAGTCAGTCAAAGCACGAGACTGTGACTTCACAACAAATACCAGTAAGTGCACTATTTTATATTTTGTAAGAGTTAAATACATATATACCGGTATGGAAAAGTGACTGCCCCAACCGGGAATCGAACCCTGGTCTCCGAATCAACGTTTCGGTGCTCTAACCTTTGAGCTATTGAGACACGGCCAGAATAATCAGTGATTTCTCCATATATATATTAAATTCGCCACTTTGACTCAACACCAACAGGCAGACATCGCATCTAACCATAACGTTGAGCGAGGCCTCTTAAAGCCCTCTGTATACAAGAAGTTGTGTAACGCTTCGCTACTTTGGGAAGTGCGCTCGCGAGGCCTTGCTCCATGTTATGGTTAGATGAGATGTCTGCCTGTTGATGTCGAGTGAAAGCGGCGAATTTAATATGTATATGGAGAAATCACCGACTGTTCTGACCATGTCTCAATAGATCAAAGATTAGAGCGCCGAAACGTTGATTCAGAGACCAGCTAGGGTTTGATTCCCGGTTGGGGCAGTCACTTTTTCCATATATGTATTTGACTATATTAAATCCTCTCTGATATTAATTATTAGTAAGAGTATTTTATTGACATTTACATTTTATTATTAAGGAAAGTTGTGGCTAATTACGTGTGTCGAATCATATACTTGAGACCCAACTGTCGGACCAGTTGTGAAAAATGCAACTTTAAGGACTTCTGGCTGCAGGGAATTGAACCTGGACCTTGTATCTCAAGACCTGCAGCACTCTAATCCACTGAGCTACATAAGCCATTGTTATAAGTTTAGCTATAGATGATCAGTATTTTGTATTGACTGTCCATACAGTGGTGTTTAGTGGTGTTTAGTGCTGACTCAGTCATAATATTATAATAAATTAAATTATGGAAGAAAAAAAAGCTGGAAGAAAAAAACTAAAGTATATAATAAATACAGTACTAACAGTTGCTATAGCAGCATCAAGACAAAACACTGCTGTATAATGTATATGTATATATTCTTCCCACATCACTCATAAAACAAATGTGTAACTAGTGTGTTTTTAACTTATTATTTTTATTATCATATTATTTAGGATTATAGTGCTTCTGCTAGAGTTTCAATATTAATAGATATAGTGCCCCCCTGTTTATAGTGGTATTAAACTGCCATAATCTTATACCGACACTGAAATAAAGTTGTTATTATTATGATTGCTATTAATAATTTTAGTTTCAATTATTTAATAGTGGACCGTCCTCTACTTGTCCAATTTGCAGCTAGATGTGGAAAAGAGTTGGCTGATGCCACAGAAATCATTGTTCCGTATGTTTCTTTATTCAACACAGTCTTATTTGGTGATGCTTTCAGTAATAATTTATTAATTTTTGTTTTGATTTTCAGGTTTGCTGATGGTGTTGACATAAACTGTGGCTGTCCTCAAAGGTGGTACTTTTTATGTACTGTAACATCTCAGCCACAATAGTGATATGTGCTGGTACATAAGTACAGTACTGCTTAGAAATAACCTAACAAAAACCGAGGTCAAACCTAGATTGAACCTCACCTTAATAATGATATTACTCTGTTCAGTGTTAGTTAAACTGTCTCTAAAACACACTGAATATAAATTATAAATATGCACTATTTTCTGTGTTACTATATAATTCTATTGTGCTTTGCGAAAGTTTAGCACCAGTTCTATCATTGTTTAACTGAACCTCAACCTCAGCCACACTGTTAGGTTATTTCTGAGCAGTACTGCATGTGGTTGCGGTGCACCCACACTAATAATCTCAAAGCTCAGACAGATCATTACCTAAATAATAGTGTTGAAAATGCAACTATCAGTGGTAACACGTGCGACCCACCTTTAAAATCCCGCAAACAAGTGTTTTCTGTTTTTTACCATGTCAAGACGAAGAAGTCAATAAACGCAATATAATATGACCGATTATAAGCACAATGTTTTGGTAGCTTATCCAATTTTCATTGCAAAAGCCATTTTACATGCTCTCATAGATATTTTAAACATGGGTTCCAAGATAACGATGTATATATTGGTTCCGTACTACTTCTGAGTTTATATTAAAGCGTTTCGTAGTCTTGATACCCTTTGTAATCGTGCATTTTTAGCAACGGTGTGGTGCCCTAATTTCAGAAAAATTCTTATCAGAAATCCCCGTTTATTTTATCTAGGATAGGTTTAAACATAGTTAGTAGAAGGGATGGTTTGGAAGGTCAACAAAAGTCATTGTTCTATGTTATTGTTCACTTTCACGGTCACTAAACGTATTGTATTTTTTGTATAATGAAGCAGTCATCCGATAACAACGTTCGGATTTAATTAGTGGCAGTCCTTCATCGGCACGTGTTGTGAGTCCTTCGCCGTCATGTGTACATAGAATTTCCTTTCTCCAACCAATAACAAACACTTTCCCCAATACAATAACATGACCATTGCGTCATCTTGAAAGACAATGGAGCTTCCAAACCATCCCCTCTACTAACTATGGTTTAAATCACGAATTGAACAATTCGAGAACGAGGCAGTTCTTATACAGTGCTAAATTTCTGTGTCCGTGTACACGAAGTAAGAACCCACCACTGTACCCTGGGAAAAAGGCTTATTAGTAATCCATAGTTATAGTTCAGCATTATTTGTGAATATAGTTTTGTTTTTTAAATGAAGGTGGGCCATGAAAGCAGGATATGGTGCATGCCTTATCAAGAATCCTGAGCTAGTCCAAGATATGGTAAAACAAACAAGGCAGAGAGTTGGCAATGATTTTCCAGTGTCTATCAAAATTCGAATACACACTGATAAGAGGTTATTAAAATATCTCTGCAGTAATGAAATAGTTTATAATAGAACCATATTTAACAAATAATTTCCCAACGTAAACAGGTGATAAATCAGACATAGTTTGACGCTACTCTGGCTTTAAAACGTTTTTTGAAAGTTACTGTCCATGACACAATGTTTCGACACTCCAATCTAGTGTCCTCATCAGGGGTGATCATTGTAAAGTTGTAAAGATCCCTATTTATACCCTCATAGAACCGATGATGACGTTATCTATTAACAAGGTGCAAATAAGCTTGTGGTAATAAACCACCGTCATCGCGATACAATGGGGCATGGGCGCTATTCACCCCTGAGTGATGAAGACACTAGATTGGAGTGTCGAAACGTTGGGTCATGGACAGTAACTTTTAAAGTTACGTTCAAAATAACATTTTAAAGCCTAGGTTATTAAATATCTCTGCAGTAATGAAATATAGTTTATAATATAACCATATTTGAATAATTTTGTAGCAGTTGCAGTCAAAATTCATAAATATTATTGTAAAATTTATAAACAAGTTGTGGAAATTGCAAATATTGCTAAGATGTATGAAGTACATTTATTATATGGCTTGGTTCGTGAGCTGTCCCCAACGCAGCTTTTCTGCAATCTGATTGGTTCCTGAGCGGTCTTTATAAACCGGTAAAGACTGGACATTACAAAACAACTGAAAAGTTTTAACAATTGCGAATTGTGGAAATGTGAGAAATTTAAAAGTGCCATATAATAAAAACCTTATTAACCATGTTTGGTTGGTCTTTATGGCAAAATGATCCTGCCCTTGGTCTTTACGCACACCTCACTCCTTCGTCACTCGGTCTATACTGAAAGACCGCCAGCTCGGTCAATAAGTGTAGTAATCTCAACTCCATGTAGTATTTTTGCCTAGCACGTAATTATAATGACAAAATCCAGACCATTTTACTAGTAAAGAG
Organism: Chrysogorgia sp. JL179-B06; assembly: GCA_035772405.1. Taxonomy (NCBI): domain Eukaryota; kingdom Metazoa; phylum Cnidaria; class Anthozoa; order Scleralcyonacea; family Chrysogorgiidae; genus Chrysogorgia; species Chrysogorgia sp. JL179-B06. The sequence goes on from JAYKKM010000237.1 coordinate 604,204, forward strand.
GAGCGAGTATTTAATTGGGTTAAGTCTTTATCGTTTTAACTTATTAACCGGACCGGTATAATATAGTGGTCAGTGATTGCTGCTTGACTTTCCAAAGTTAAGCACCGTACCTCTGGTACATTATGTCACTAACTGGATGGGTTACTGCACCTTGTTCATATATCTGTCCCGGAAGACTGAAAATTAGTGTTGCCATAATTCAATGAGCAGTGCTAATTGGAGGTCGAGCTTTCATCAAGAGCCTTAAATAAAATTGGGACCAGCTCTGTCTGGGGTAAGTGGTTAATTCCAGATATTGGAGTGGCGCCCACCCCTACCTTCGGGTAGCAGCTACTAAAAGAGGAGACTACGGGTCTCCTCCGGCTACGGCCAGCCAACTTTCTTACTTGGTTTTTATCACAGGACTTCTCAATCGTCTCGGTAATGCTAGGCAATTTATTTTCTAATGATGATTAGGTCTTGGCCTTTTTGGGGGCTTAGAAGGACTAAAAATTAATAGCCAATTAAACTTTATATTGTAATTATTATATTAATTATTTTTTACGTAGAGAATCTGTAGATTTATGTCAAAAAGCTGAACACGCAGGTGTCTCGTGGATAACAGTTCATGGAAGAACTGCACAACAACGTTCAGAGCCATGTAATTTGGAAACAATTAAGTTGGTATGTCGTTAAAGGTTGGTCTACTTTACTGCAAGCAAACCGGCGAAGCTGTAAATAAACAATTTAAATTTTGGTTAGCATTAAGGTTAGGATTAGAGTTAGGATTAGTGTTTACACTATGGTTTTCCAAGTTGGTTAAGCTTAATAGTCAGGGAGCATCTGTAATCCCGTGGGATTTTCTTGAAGATAACAATCCACCTATCTAAAAGTGTCAAGGGGACCCTTAGGAACACAGAAAATGTTGTCGGCAATTTTGCGACTTGCACCGGCAGCTGCTACGGTGGTTTTAAAATAGGCCCTGTATGGCTCAGCATGGAAACGAGGCTGAGATTTAAATTGCTCATAACTATCGCTAATTGCAACCAAATTTCACAAAACTTTATCAGATTTATTATGGGATGGTATCTGACATGTTAATAAACATTAAAGTAATACATATAGTCACGTGACCTTTTTGACATGGAAGCGAGGCTCGAACATATACATGTTTATATCCGGCATAATAATATGTACATTCTTTCACAAAATACTGTCACTGTTTCCCAATGATATCTGCTTTGACACCTGCTTTGAATTCTGCTATAATAATCGAAATTAACATAATTGGTGGTCAGAAACTACTAGGATGACAGCTGAGATGCCTCAACAACTGGCTATAGGACTTGCTGTCCATCAAGCTGTGCGCAGCAAAAAATTAATCAGCTTACTCCACGGGTTTGGGATTTCAGTAGATTACAACCGAGTGCTAAGAGTAGAATCCCAGATCGAATCAAATGTCCTTCAACGAATGGAGCAGAATGATAGTGTCTATCTTCCTCCAGACATCGTAAAGGGACAGCATGTGTTCTTTGCGATTGATAACGTGGACTTCGCCGAAGATACTCCCGATGGCAAGCGTACGTTCAATGGCACTGCAATGGCGATTTACCAATGCGCCGATGCCCAAGACCAAGTGGTTCACGTTAATGTCGACCCAACTCTGCAAGGCCGTTCAATAAACGATCTGCCAGATTCCATTACCAGCCTCGTGGAATGTCCTGCCCCGCCATTGAAGCCCAAAGGTCCTGTTAATGCCAAGTTCAGTCTTGCCGTGAAAGAACTTCCAATCCAGATAAGGATGCAAGATGCTGCGTGGCTTCTCGGGAGAAATGTGACAAGAATCCAAGCAGACAACTCCCAAGCTATCGAGGCAACTGAGCAGCTACATACTCAACCGAAGAAGATCACCAGCATCCCAGTCTGGTCTGCCTATAACTCGCTGGTCACTGACCCGATACCCACCGCACGAGTAGGAACACCTCCTTTAGTTGCTGCGCCAGCCCACGAGTGGTCCACACTTTTGACTGTGCTCATGCAAGCACAAGATATTAGCGTCAAAGTGGTCGGCCCAACAAGGAAGACAGTGATCTCGCTGGATTTAGGGCTATACCAGCCTGCAAAGAAACTCCAAATGACACGTCGTGATCTGAAGCACCTCATTCTTAGACCTGGAGAGCTCCACATTGTGATGGCTGCACTACGTGCAATAGGCGCCTACATCGACAACAGCGGAATCGATACATGCTGGATGGAGTCAGAGCTGTATGGCCAAATTCGCACCGAAGCCTTAAAGAGTCCGTTACACAGTTTAGCGATGCCTGTGTTAATGGCTCCAAGGAGGCAGTGAAAGAGGCGCATGACAGGCTGGTTTCTACCATAGAGTCACAGAAGATTATAGAGAAGATGGATGTGTTTGATAAAGAGAAGGAGAAGAGTCCGTTGTTTAAAGTCGTGCGACAGTACATGAGAATGGTAATGGAAATGATGACATTCATTCGAGCAGTTCGAACTGGCGACTGGGCACTTCACCTAGAAGCTCTCGAGGTATTTACCAAGTACTTCTTCGCACATGACATGCTGAACTATGCTCGGATGACCCCTGTCTATTTGGCTGAGATGCATATGCTGGAAGAGTCCGATCCAGAGATCTATGAGGAATTTAAGCAAGGAAACTGGGTTGTTAATAAAAACCCATGTGTATCATTCTGTTCACTCGGCGCAGATCATGCACTTGAGCATGTAAATCGCTCGATGAAGGTCTCAGGAGGGCTGATCGGCATTACGCTAAACCCAAACGCTCGCTCGAAGTACTTCCTGATCGCACCAGAGCTGGCACGACTGGCAGAGAAGGCAAAAGAGATGTCTGGTATGTCAACTTGTAAGACGGAGAAGCACCACCATAGCCTAAGCACTGCTGTACGGGCGCGTCAAGAGAAGAACATCCAGCAGCTGGCTACAAGCTTCAGGAACTTCACAAATCCTTCCTTGATGAGAGCAGTGACCTCTTTAACATCGCGACAAAGGTTGTAATGCCCGACAAGGTGAAAGAAGACCTCTGTCAACAAAGTGCTGTAGGGACCCAGCTGCTGAGCCGCTTCGTAAAAGAAAGGGTTACGACAGGCACATATAGCATCTGGTATCCTATGAAGAAGCGAAAGCTCAACACGTGGAAGAGTGCTACGAAGGTAATCAGAGTGAAAGCCAACGATAAAGTCATCGAGCTAAAGGAAGATCGCTCCTTGTTCGCGCGCATGTCCTTGGTAGCAAAATCTCGCCCGGAAATCGACATCAAGGAAGCTGTTGGTGAATTCGAGTTTAACGTGGTACCAAAGTCGATGTTTGCCCCAGACGGCTCTATGCTTCACTGTTCCTGCAAGAGCGCCTTAATGGCTATTCTAGAGAAGTTAGATGGCACACGTACGGATTCTAACACGGATGAGCACGAGATCCCTCCTCCAGAAAGAACGGCTACTCGGATGAAAGTATCTCTTGTCGACGGAATGGCAGATGTGCAAGCGCTAGACAAACCGTCTTGGGTCAAGAATTGTTTGCAACTGGCGGAACACTTCTCAACACGCATCTTTGCTAAGTACGCTGAGACTGATATTTGACAGGTAAGTTTTATCATCATTCATTATTTATCACTCTAATGGCGACGGTACATTAGAAAGAAATGCGTTTTAAGTAAATGATGCATCAGAGATAACGATATGTATTGAAAATTTTAGATACGATGTGCCACTATCGTTGAAGGCGGCGACAAGAGTGTCAAGACAGGGCAAACAAGCGCCAATCTACTACAAGATCACTGATGCAACCCTCATCGCGAAAACTCCCATGAAGAGACTTCTATCCCATGTAAAGACAAAGTCGGAACTGACTCAGTATCTAGCCAGGAAGGTCTTGGAAAAGGGACAGGAGAGCGGAAAGAATGTGGTAGTGGCATGGGGCACTCGCTGTCAGGCCACTCACAGAGATATGGCCCATCTCGAGAGCAGTCACGAAGAGGCAGACACCAAGCTGTTGTTGCACGCTGTCGACGCGACTTCCTCCGGAGCCACCTGTATTGAGATGGTCTCACCCGACACTCGCAGCTCAGAGGCGCAGCCAGGTTTTTCTGTCAAGGGGGGCCAGGAAAAACCTAGGGGGGGGCCATCCTAACTGAGGCATATGAAGACCTAAGAGTACAAATTTTCTCAGGGGGGGCCAGGAATTTTGCCAGGGGGGGCCGGGCCCCCCGGCCCCCCTTCTGGCTACGCCTCTGTCGCAGCTATGTGAGGACACATCATTTGTCACCGGCAAAGGAGAGCGTTATCGAAAGATCAAGCTTGGCCCAATCGTGCGTGCCCTTGGGCCTGCTAAAACTGCAGCGCTTCCTGGATTCCATGCATGGAGTGGAGCAGATATCACCGGGAGCTTTACAGGTAAACTAATGATTTCGGTTATCTGGATAAGTAGAATCTTTAGAAGGGCAAGGTAACGTTCTCATTGTTATGATGTTTCAGGTAAAGGAAATATATTATGCTGGAAAGCTTTCATTAACGCTGATCAAGACAGCATCACTGCACTCGCAGACCTGGGAACCACTGTTCAGCCGAATGGAAGTACCTATGCTGGGATCGAAAAGCTAGTTTGCAAGCTGTACCAGCCAAATACCCACATCACCAAGGTAAAGGAACTGAGATGGCTCCTGTTTCGCAAGAAGCAAGCTGAATCGGAGAGACTGCCGCCCACCCTAGCAGCACTGAAGGAAGCTATCAAGAGAGCACATCACCAGTGTATGGTATGGAACAACGACATCGTGCCAAATCCAGAACTGCCATCGAATTACGGATGGAAATTGGAAACAGGTACATATCAATGTAATATATGTTTATCTGAAATTATCCACCCCATGGCCAAGAATAATGCGCAAAAACTCAATGTATATGCTTTCGTTTACAGATGAATGGTTTCCAATAATGACACCATCACAGCCAGCGCCAGATGCCGTGCTCCATCTAGTCAAGTGTGGTTGTTCAAGGGAGAGGTGCTCAACGAACCGATGCCAATGTCGCAAGGCCAGACTCCCATGCACTGATCTCTGTAGTTGTATGGACAATGAAGAATACGAGCCTTGCAATAATGCCATTGTGGATGAAGAGGAGATGGGCAGCGAGTCCAGTGACGACGAGGAGGAAGTGGATGTTGATGATGACGATGAAGATGACTCGTAAAAATCAAAGCTTCGGTCATCTTTTTATACCGTTTAAGTTAAAAAGGGCAAATATAGAAATTTCTGAAATGAGTATTTGCAGAAAGCCTTAGGTATTTATTTAACAGCCTTATTGTTTCCATGCCATGAATGATGATATAAATAACCATGTCAATATTCAAAGTTGGTACCGTTGGGGAACAAGTGATAGTAATGTTTGAAAGAATGTACATATAATTATGCCGGGTATAATTTTTTTTGTTAGAGCCTCGCTTCCATATCAACATGGTCACGTGACCTTGTTAACTATCATTATGACTATTGTCATGTTAGATATCATCCCATAATAAATCTGATAAAGTTTTGTGAAATTTGGTTGCAATTAGCGATAGTTATGAGCAATTTAAATCTCAGCCTCGTTTCCATGCTGAGCCATACAGGGCCTATTTTAAAACCACCGTAGCAGCTGCCGGTGCAAGTCGCAAAATTGCCGACAACATTTTATGTGTTCCTAAGGGTCCCCTTGACACTTTTAGGTAGGTGGATTGTTATCTTCAAGAAAATCCCACGGGACTTTAAATCGCGACATATGCTCCCTGACTATAACTTTTCGAAGCAAATGGTACCTCAATAGCCATGATGCAGTTTGAAAATGCGAGCGTGGGTTGGCACTACTATTATATCCGACCAGTTTCTAAGGATCATATTATGTAAATTAAGCCTCAAGCGGCGGCCATTTTGTCATTAATTTCTGGAAATTATGAAAATTATTTAGTTTTTCTGGTGTCCGAAATCCTGGAAATACCAAGACGTTCTTATTAAATTATGCTTATATTATTTTGAATTTAGATCAAAGAAAGTGTGTCAATACCAGTTATTGCAAATGGAGATGTCCAATGTGAAGCAGATATCCAAAACGTCCATCAAAAAACTGGTGTCAATGGTGTGTATTACATTGTAGTAAAAACACTCTCGATCACATTTAGTTTTGTGCCATGAAATTGATGTTTTGCACGCATTTCGTGGCTCTTATTTCGTGTACCGTACACATAATTTTAGCACTGTATTCTTGACTTGCAACCAATACCTTGAGACCCCGAAACAAAGGTTTGGTGGCCATGTTGGTGCCACAAACAAAATAAATTAATGATATTCTTTTGTTTAAGTTCCACCATCAATAGAATTAACTCGTTCTTTAAAAAATTCCGTTTATTTTATCTAGGATAGGTTTATTTCATGAATCGGACAATTCCAGGACAAAAATAAACGGGATTTTTTAAGAACGAGGCAGTTATATACAGTGCTAAATTTCTGTATCCAGTACACAGGGCCATGTTGGTGGAACTTAATAACAAAACAATCTTATTTTAATGAGTTAATGTGAATATAAAACGAATTTTTGTTGCGGTTTTCTATAATTTATTAGCTATAAAACATGAAAATAAAAGAAAATTACGGTGGAAAAACCACAAAGCTGCGTTTTCGCTTTACAAAGTGGTCGGTCATACATGTACTGGAAATATGGTTCAGGAGACTGGAGAGATTAAACAGAGCGCAGGCGCGGATTTAGAAGTTAGTCGCATAAATTAGACACTTCATGAACAACCCTATTGGTTATGCTTTTCTTAAGAATAATTCAGAACAAAAACCTATCCAATAGGATTGTTATTCACAGGTATTTTGAATTGCAAATTCTAAATCCAATTTATGCGACTAACTTCTAAATCCGCGCCTGGAGCGATGATAGAGACTCGTGAAGTCCTTGTTTACTTGTCTCTTGGTACAGCTCTTGTTCTTCCGTGAAATTATCCCGCCACACAACGATCTCTTCCAATCTTGTTCTTACGTGTACTTCGTTTAGCCATATTCAAGCATCATGTAATTGTCATGAAGGCTTTTATGTAATCAAATACCAGTGGCGTACCGTGACCATTTTGGATGCGGGGTGTATCGTCTTAGTTTTACCGACGAACACGTGGGCGCAGATTTTCTTCCATTGCCTTGTACCTTCGGAGAAAAGTACCTGGGTTACTAGGTTGGATCGGAAATCGGGAAAAGGGAGGTTTGTAAGCTCAGGAATATTAATTTAACATTAACCCATGCAATTAAATCGAATTTTATACAACCGACAAAGTTTAAACAGTCGATTAAGTCAATTTTACCAACGATCTAATATGACGAACAGTTTACCGACAGCCTTAACTATTACAAGGTTTTCCCAACTTCCGGTCTGACCAATCGGTTTTACCGACGATGCCAGGCTCTACCGACCGACTCCGCGTTTTACCAACCAATTTAGTGAAAAGTGGGGGTGTCACACTCCCCACACCAGGGACCACGCTATATAGTTTTACTGAATCAATTGTCGAAGGTTTTCGCGTACTTTAGCACACAAACTTTCCAAGATGGCCGCCGCGAAATGTTTTGGCTTCATTTTTCACAGCATCGAGGCTGCTCGATCGAGTCTTTTACGGACATCAACGGTCCCAATAAATCCACAACATAACCGGCATGCATTTAATATTCGCAGTGTGGAAACGCATCTTTAAACAAACATGTTTTAATATGTTCTAATATGTTTGAGCCAAATTTGAGCACATGAGTAAGTTACAAGCTAGAATATATGTTTCCAAAAAAACCCCCGCATAATATCAGTTTCTAGATCTCCAAATAATCTGGCACATGTGTCAAGGATTGCGGTCTCTATAGAACTTATTCATAAATGGCCGACATTTAAAAATTATTTTATATGCATATTAGCCCTTATGACCTCGTTTTAAAGTAACAATCCTTTTCAATTTCGTACATGAAAACGAGTTCATAAGGGCTAATTTATAATACAAAAGAATATTAATTTGGCGGCCATTTTTGAATAGGTTTGGTTTATTGAGTACTTAGTCACCTACCTTGCCCAGTGGCCATAATAAATATTTTATGGCAGACTTTAATCTTTCTATCTAAGTGACTTTCTCCTTTTTTCTTTTCTTTACTTCAGGTGTTATGGCTGCAAGAGGAATTTTAAGTAATCCAGCAATGTTTGCTGGGTTTGATACTTTACCAGTCGAGTGCATTCAAGACTGGGTAATATAAATTATATTCATATATATATATACCTCTAAATGAAATTAGGAATTTCTTTTCATGCGAGGTCACCATGTTGGTGTACTTCTACAATAAGCCAGTTCGCAAATTATGTCGACTGCGCATCATAATGACGCGTTCTGCGTCGTGATAAAACTTATTTCAATTCATAACATCAGGCTGGGGAATTCAGTAATTCGCCAGTCTGATGTTATGAATTGAAATAAGTTTTATCCCGACGCAGAACACGTAATTTTGATGCGCAGTTGACAATTTTAGGCGTGTTTTTGTTGGTGTACGTCTACAATAGAGGTCGTGTTGGTACACCTCAGCTCTACAATATAATTAGTACATCATTGTAATCTACGGTACCATCAGAGACGTTGTCTGGAGGCTTGGAATATCAATAGCGCTCATGCCCCATCAATGAATCACGATGACGGTGGTTTATTACCAGAAGCTTATTGGCATCTTGTTAATAGATAACATCATCATCGGTTATGATGGTATAAATAGGGATCCTAACTTTACAACGATCACTCCTGATGAAGACACTAGATTTGAGTGTCGAAACGTTGGTTCATGGACAGTAACTTTTAAAGTTACGTTGAAAAAACTTTTTAAATCCAGAGTAGCGTCAAAATATGTCTGATTGTAACCTTCACTCTCCATCTGAGTCTCGCTCAGTAGCTCAATAGCCTGCGAGCAGGCGACCCAATCCCCCAAATAATGAGCCTGCTCGCAGGCTAGTAGCTCTCAATGGTTAGAGCATCTTACAGGCAATCAGAAGGTTACAGTTTCGATCTCTGTCCAGGACTCCGAACATTTTCTGAGGATTATGATCTTGACAATCGTATCTACAATAGAATTTTAAATAGCTTTTTTGGTTTGGTACATCAACATAACTGACTGAAAAGCATCTTGCTGTATACACGACTGCGCATAAATATGACACGTTCTGAGTTGGGTCTAAAACTTATTTCATACATAACATGGCTTATTATACAAAATATAGCTTATTTACATCATTTACATAGTTTACTATGGGTGGTTACTGGTTAAGATTTAAGATTTAAGTCCGACTCAGAACGTGTCATATTTATGCGCAGTCGAAACTACGATTTTGTCATTTGTGTATATCTGGAGTCGGTCTTCGCCATGGGGGGATGGGTAGGTTCGGATCGCCCCTGCACTTCTTTTATAGACCAATTTATAAAAATATTTTACAAGAACTATTTCAGCTATAATAATGATCTACAGATTCTTTATAAATGGTCGAACATTTGTGCCAACCAAGCCATTCCCCTGGTTCCCAAGCTCATCTTAAATCGAGGGTTTCATTTGTGACGTCATAACCAAGTCCCCAGTTCCCCAACGTTGGCGACGCCACTAAAATGGAGGTTGTCACAACTTACGTTTTTTGTTTTTTTTTCAGTTGAACATAAGTCTGTCCTTGGGAATTTCATTCACTTCTTTTCACCATCACCTTATTTATATGATGGAGAAACTCGTAAATAAACCAGGTTCAGTTACGCTTATTGTTTAAATGATAACTTTAATCAATAAATATCACCAGAGCCCTAGGAGGGCTAGCAAGTCAAAGGTACACGCGACAAAGTTGGTCTTTGCCTGCATATTTTAAGACAACTCCTTATTTCACAAGTTCTATTTGTTCATACGTTGGTTTTAAATTGAAAACTTGTGCGGGAAAATGGGATTCAGTGGGTTTCGTGGGAAAATCAATGTTGTCAACTCTGTAAACAAGTCAGCCCTCCTTAGAAGGGCTAACCCTCCTCGAAGGGCTAGAATATTCCCATGTAAACGCGAGGTGAAATCCATCCCTTTTACTAAGACCAGCCCTACCAAGAGGGCTAGCCCTCCTTCATGTAAACACCCCCAAGTTTTGAAAAACAGTACGCGGGCGCATCACACGGCTGTCTAAACTTTATCCGTTGTTGTTGTGATAAGGGAATATCACAAAAACAATGAAACGTTTTGCACAATTCATCATATTTATACAAAAGGAAGAAATTTAACAACAACCCTATTATATCAGTTAAGTTAGATAGTTGTAGCTTGAAGTTAATAAAGTTGTAAAGGTTTTTGTTGTACAAGCTGTGTTAAGTTATCAATACTCAGAAAAACTATGAGCTACAGACAGTAGTCGAGCTAGCATAATAAGCCAGTTCGTAATGTCGACTGCGCATCAAAATGATGTGTTTTGCGTCGGGATAAAACTTATTTCAATTCATAACATCAGGCTAAAACCACAATGGAGGTTTGCATTTCTATTTACACTTGCAAATTCGTTATACTGAATTCCCCAGTCTGATTTTATGAATGTAAATAAGTTTTATCCCGACGCAGAACGCGTCATTTTGATAGCATTCAGAGGCGCGGGTTCGAGTCCTGACTAAGCTCAGTTTTTCTGAGTATTGACAACTTAACACAGCTTACACAGCAAAACCTTTACAGCTTTACTGACAATACTATATTATATTGAAACTTGAAAAGGCAACCTCGTACCCAGCGCATTTTGCTTCCACGCACGGAAGGTCGGCGAAAATGGGCATATCGAAAAGGTTCTTTTTTTATCAGAATCGTCAAAAATGTTAGAATCGTCAGACTCATTATCTGAGCACGCGTCACATGAAAGAACTGCTGGGGTTCATCATTTCTATTTTTCTTTCTAGAGAGAAGAGTGTTTAACAGTCTTAAAAGCATACCAGCAATTCTTGACTTTCTTTCTGATGAACTTGGAATAACCATGACGAAAAGCTATATTTCTTTAAGTGAAATGACAGAAAATCAATGAAATATATTCATTTATTTATATTTTATTTTTTTGTGAGTTCGATAGAAAGAATTGGTTGGGAGGAAGGCAACGTTAGCAGGGAGGGAGGGAAGATCACGCCAAAATAAAGATAATCAAATAACCAGCTATTGTGGTCTAACCAGCTGTTGTGGTCTAGTGGTTACCACACATTATATAGCTTCATATCCTGGTTGGACGGTGACTCAGGGTCTTAAAAATAATTGAGGAGAAAGTGCTGCCTTTGCAATAATACCAGCAAATGGTGAGACTTTCGGGTCTTCTCGGATAACGATCTTAAATCGTAGGCCCTCGGAACCCCTATCAATTGGGCTTCTAGCCTGTTGGGGTATTCCGTTCACCTAAAAGAGTGATAAATCTAGTAAACTAAACTAAACATAATTCATCACTAGCCACTCAGAATCACACACTTGCAGAATCAACGGTAGCGAAAAAGATGGTGACTGTACATTTAACCATAATTCCTTGCGAGAAGTAAACATTGAATCTCATAGAAATAGCAGAAGATGGAGTTTCTAAAAGATTAAAGGGAACTCTTGTCAAAAAACAAATTACTTTTAAATAAAATGCCTTTTAGTATTATGTTTAGAAATGCTAGTAGTTTTACGATATCTGCTCTTGTACTCGAGAAATAACGTTTTCATTCTCGTATTAGGGAACTTAAGATCTACGACGGCAACAGGACGGCGACGTCGTTCAAACAAAAGAATAGTTTCTATTCCCAAGAGTATCTCAACGCCGTCCTCGTTCTGTTTACAATGCCACTGAGAGGATTTTCACGTCTTTAGGACGACGGTACAGACACTACAATCGTTTTAGAAATATTGAAACGTTTTGGAGATCATAAAACAAGCTTGGAGTGTAAGATACGCTGATCAATCGACCGTGGTTTCATTCAAATGCTAAAATTTATATCCGTTTCTTTCACTGACGTCGCCGTCCTAGGTTGCGGCGTCGTGACGCTGCCATTTTAGTGTTTGCTCGACGGCTCAAGGTTGACGTCATTGAGTGCTTGTCTTTTGTTCCTTCCGCTCAATGACGTTCAACATTGAAAATAAATTACCGCTGTACATCGAGCTTGAGCCGTCGAGCAAACTCTAAAATGGCGGCGTCCAGAAGCATAAAATACGAGAATGAAAATGTTATTTCTGGAGTACAAGAGCAGATATTGTAAAACTATTAACATTTCTAAACATTATACTTAATGGCCTTTTATTTAAAAGTAATTTATTTTTTGACTACAGTTCCCCTTTAAATTTGGTAAAATGAAGTTTTAACGTATTTAATTAATGTTTATAAGATTTAAGATCGCAAAGCATTCTGGTAAAATGTACAGCCGCTATCTTTTTAATAATAATAATACATTTTATATAGCACATCTATCCAGAACAATGATCAGGGCGCTTTACAAGAAAACTGTGACGACATGAATACTAAGAATAAACAGCTAATCAAAAAGCTAACTATAAAAAGGTAAAATGTATAATAATCAAGAAAAACTGATATTAAAAAGATATGTTTTAAGTTTCTTCTTAAAAATATCGATAGACACGGATTGTCTAATGTCTATCGGAAGAGAGTTCCAGAGGTTTGGAGCTGCAACAGAAAAAGCTCTCTTTCCATAGGTAACAAGCTTTTCGGTACCGTCAATTCAAAACCCTCATTGGCTTTTATAGACAGTCGATATTCTAGCCTTCTAGGTAATTTAACAGAATTGATGACCGCGGTACATTTTACAGAACATTTGTCAGAATTGAAGTCGGCCACAAAAGGTGTGTTCACTCGTACACACTAGTTTACCACTACACCAAAGTATTTCAACACTGACTACGCAGCACAACCCTTTTTATTTAATTTACATGCTCTGATAGAAAGTTGCTGTAAAGATTTCATATCCCTTTTCAACTTCACTTAGAACAATCATATATAAATTAACTTTACCTTTTTTACAAAACCTTGCCTTTTCGTAACATTGAAACCGATAAAATTAGCCATAAGGTTTAGTACATATTCAACTTTATTCATTTCAAAAAAACGCGAAAGTCTAAAGATTGTTTAACAGCCGAAATTTATATAAGGCCATAGAGTAAAAGTTCCTTTTTCTGTTTGTGATAAAATACATCATATTTTACTCTATTACAGTACAGTGATATATAACAAATGTGTAAAATATTTTGGCCATTTACTGTTTTCAAACTGTTTAATAGGTATAATATCTGCACTCTATACCATACAGTAAAATATTAACATGTTTCTGTTATTGATGTTCTGTATTTCTTACCAAAAATGCAAGTTGTCTAATAACCCAAAACCAAGTGCTTAAATACTACAATACTGATCGGTAGTGTAGCACCATGCCCATGTAGTCAATGCATCAGATAAACAATGGGCTATCTAATGGGTTACCACAAGAAATATGTTTGTTATTAGCCAGTTTTTAATGGTTAATATATCTGCACTAGTCCACAATTCATGTGTAAAATAATGATTTTCCTTCACTTGAAATCATTATAGAAATCACTTCCAACGATCAAATGTGAATACGAAATATTAATTGTTTCCAGTTTTACTACAATATATCTAGAGAAGATTTTACGTTTCGTTGCTACGCGATCATCAAAGAATATGAATAAATTATTTACAAAGATGCTAAAAATTACAGCAGTTAAGTTACATGCTACTTTATAGTTAGGTTATATTACAGAATGTATATTATTGGTGCTACGATAGTAATTACAGCCCAAACACGTAACGCATATACGCATTGCGTACCTATTTTTCTGTTTGTGATAAAGTACATATTTCACTCTATTCATTTCAAAAAATGCTAAAGATTGTTTAATAATCCCCTTTTGATGTGCACTTGTGTCCAACGTCATCCAATCTATCATACTAAAAAGGTTTCACGTACAAAGGGACAGCGTATATACTCTTCTATGAAAACACCAACGAATACCGACTTTCTTCATATTTATACAGCAAACTTCATAGTGGATGACCGCCGATTAAAATTTCCATCGACGAAGCGTTTAGAGTACGCTCAAAAATGCTAGACGTCTCGTCCTTCTTCTTATGGTTTCGTTCTTGTAACATGTCAAAAAGATGCGTAAAATAAGACCCCAAAGCCAACACCACTCCACCAGTGAACACCACACTTCCAAAAATATCCATCATTAGTGATATTTCTCTGAAATTATCCTCTTAATTGTATCGCTTCAAAAAATGTACAACGAACAACTACAATTCTGACACTATCAACCGTTATGTCGAACGCATGACTTATTTATCAAAACTGACTAACCGCAAAATTCAAATGAGTTGTTTTTGTGGTCAGGTATACCGGTTGATAGACCTCTTTCATAATGGCTACCATTTTAAATATTCTTTTATACGCATAAAAATTAGCCTTTACAACCTTGTTAGGAAGCACACCGGGATGAAGTGAACTGAAATTTAAAACGTCGTCTGACCAGTTAAAATGTCCAAAAGTGGCAAAATGAAAAAAACATTCGTTGGGATGCTTTTTATGCGAATAAAATTGGTTTTTGTTTCATTGAGAAATTATTATCAACATTTTCATACATCTCGGGCAATCGGGACATCCCGGTGTACCGAGATCATATAGGCCGAAGAGAAATAGATTTGGTGCTGGAAAATAATTTTACCCAACCAAATTAAGGGTAAAGAAAATCTTTTACATAATCCAAGGGAAAAAAAGTTAGATAAAGCCCAATTCCCAGGAAATATATATACAGTCAGATCCTATATACTGTATAATACCATGATCGCCTCGGATTCTTTTGTTCTCTCCAGGAATGTAAACCTCGTATTTTCCTCATTACGCATGCATACGCCTTTGTCTTCTAAATTTCCCCGGGAAATTTAGTAGAAAACAAAAGATTTCTTTGTCTACTAATTTTCCCTCAACCATGCAGGGGAAAATTAGTAGACAAAGAAATCCTTTCTCTTTTACTAAATTTCCCGCTTGCATATCTATTATAGATATAATATTATAGATATAATATTATAGATAGTCGTAGAACTTGCATATCTCACAAACACAAAGCATCTCCCAAAGGTATAATTACTTCAATCAATAGTAATAAAACTCGTAAACAACTTCACTGAACCATACAAAATCAAACACCTAAACTTATCTCAGCATACTTCCCTGAGTTTTCCTCGCTAATTTCCCTCAAGTCATGGTATTACTTATAATAACTTTTAGATTATTATCTTTAATTCCTATCAATACAGAGCAGGAATCCAAGGGAAATAAGGAGAGGGATACAATAACAAAAGCTAATGTGCAATATAATGACTAAGGAGAACTGATGACGAGATCCAATTTTAAATCATAAAATATTTGCTCCCCAACCCTTCAGAGAAGTGATTTTTTACCCAACCATTTAGGTCTTAGAATTTTCAGTTACCCAACCATTTTCTCTTCGGCCCCCTAATAACTGTAGGTCCCTAAATAAGAAAGCCTCGTAAGTTCTCAAAAGTACTGGATATTATATTGTAAAAAGAGGTAAGACAATTTCGGACCGCGATGTGTCCTTCAGGTCAGAGGAGATGCAGGTATTTCCCGCCATAATTGAAGTTATTTCTCATATATATTTCTCATTTTTACACTATATTCACAATTATCGCTTTATAAAACTAAATATAAACCCTTTATATACAGATTATAATTTTAGAATTCTTAAGAAATGCCGCTCATTGTTCCAACTAAAGGTGAGAATACATTTTAATTAAGTTCCTTAATCCAATATTATAGACAAAAGGACTTTGTTTTCAGTCTCACTATTTTAAGTGTCACTTCCCTATATCGGGGTGACATCATCCTACCTCTTTCCCTATAAATATTCGCTCTAAGTTTCAGTTTATCAGCAGCGTCGTAGCACTTGATAAGTTGTCTGCCGAAATACATCGTGCTCTTTTATTTTAAGCCTATTTATTTCTCAAATATTTAAACAATTCTTCTAAGAACTCATTTCTTTTTCTCATCCTTTGCTCCAACATTACGCCATTATTGGATTTTGGTAAACAAGCAGTTTAGTTTTCAGAACATTCATATAAACTTATTACTCATCACCATGGTCAATACGTTTTATAAAGCGATATTTAAATTTTTTATTTCACTATTTTTTAAGTCACTATTTTATTACTATATTCACTTTTAACAAGTATATATGCAAGTAAAATGTTGTGCATACAAAGAGCAGGTAATAAATTGTCTAAGAAAACCGTATATTTGAAATTTTACAGAAAGTTTACTTGGATTATTAACTTACAGTATACCAGTCAGAAGTAACCTAACACTGCGGTAGCGGTGAGGTTGCGGTGAGGTAGCGGTTAGGTTGCGGTCTACATATCTGACCGCAACGGTCGAACCTAGGATGATCCGCGGATGATCCTCGGCGGATTTTGTTAAGTTACTTCTGAGCGGTAGTACTGTATTACATTAATATTATTTTACGAAATCTATTTGCAATTCGTTGTTCAAAATAGTGTTAGTTTATTGTTAAACATTGCAAATTCGGGAGTACATTGTATAGTAGTAGTTTATTTACAACTAAACTGGTATAAAACCGAGTAACTGGTATAAACGCTTCGTCAGAATCAATATTACTTTGTTCACTGAATAACATAAGTTCAAAAAGGTTCGTAATCAAATTAGAATTACTATACTACGATACAATAAATTATGTGAACAAATACTCATAGTTTATAGCTACAATTTATAAAAAAATTGATATCTTACAAGATTAGTTAAAATATTGTCATTCTATATACTGTATTCGATACCCTAGTCAAAAATACCTCTCAACATGTGCATTCAAGTTTCCAATCTGCCTATACCTAGCATGTTGGGTGAGATTAATATATTTACGGTAAAATTACCCTTCCCGCGTTGTTTCAGTGCAAGAAGACCAAGGGCAGGATAATCTTAATGGAAAGAACACTTAAAATGACAAAGTAACATCTTTGGCAGTTTTTCGTTTCCTTGCTTCGTTTCTGAGATATTTCAATTTGTTTGATGTTATAAATTAAACAACTTGACGTCACACGTGTATAATGACCTATCGGAGAAGTTCTATGCCTTTGCTATTATCTAACCAAATTAATTCGAAGGAAGCATGTGCGCCTGTGTTTCTCCCACAACACCAACCATGTAGATTTTCAAGTGATTTCTGTTGACAATAGCAAAGATAATATAAGACGTCAAGTTGTGTACCCTGCCTACCCTGCTAGACAGAGGTTGAGGGAGGAAGAAGGGAGGGAGGGAACCTCTGTCTAGCAGGGTACAAGTTGTGTAATTTGCATATCAATCAACTTGAAATATCTCAAAAACGAAGCAAGGAAACAAAAAACTGCAAAAGATGTTACTTTGTCATTTTATGTGCTCTTTCAAATAAGACAAAATTAATTTCTGCTTCATATGCACTTTAAACACGGAGTGATCGCATAAAAGGGGAAGCGCATCCCCCTCGAAACAATGCAGTCTTTGAAATTTTAAAAATCAATTCAAACAATGGAGTTTCCTGACCAATCACAGTAATTGAACTAATTATGATTGGCACGTGAGCATCTCACCACCAATATATGCAAGCACTCCGTGTTTAAATAAGTTATGTATAGATGTAATTATGGTATGTCATTGAAATATGTTGAATTCACTTGAATATATGATATAATAATGTTTATAATATAAAACTGAAGACAAAAATATTGGCATTTAAAAAATTGTATAATTTAAAATTATGATAGTCACAATTTTTCCTCATCACTTCCTGAAGAATATATCTTTCTCTCAATACTTGGGTCTGAATAAACTCTCTTTCGGGGATCATCAGCAAAAAATACATCATCATTCTCAGATCGTGTGGGTGATCGGAAGTCAATTGTCTGACTGCGTTCACTTGGTGTTGGAAGATCATCTTTTAAGGTATTTATTTTTGAGCGAAGGGCTAAAAATTGTCGCATAAGGGACTGGTCTTGAGACTTGAAAGTGTTCTAGAAAAGAACATGCCTTCTTTACTTGAAATTAATATGTTAATGTAGCAATTAAGCTTTTAACAATTAAGCAATTTGGCAAATTTCTAACCCCATTAGTCTACCACAAGTTCTTACTATGAAGAAGACAAAATATCTTCATGAAATTTTCATGATATTGCAGATGTTTGCATAATAACTATTTATCACTACTTTTATCTGTTCAGAACATTTTGAGTGCTGGGTAAAAAGGTCAACGGGCATGCACCCCCAGACAGTGGCGTAACGTTGGCCCCTGGGCGAAAGTTTGTGCACCCAGGGCGAGTGCCGAAAGCGCGAGACCTCTGGTCCACGGGCATTCACCCCCCCCAGAAAATTTTGAAATCTAGAGTCTCTGAAATGCCATTTCATGCACTAGATTTTACAGAATTCTGATGGTCAGAAAATGACATATAACATGTAAAATTTTACAAAAATGTTAGTATCACACTACCACATGGATATTTTGTTCTTACGTGCGTGCGTTTTTCGTTTCTCAGCCATGGGGTGATAGCCTGGCTGCCTGGGGGCCCCCATTGAGGGTTGGGCCCCCGGGTTCGCCCGGTCTGAGCCCATAGTAGTTACACCACTGCCCCCAGAACATTTTGAAATCTAGAGGCTCTGAAATGCCATTTCCTACATTTTGTGGAAAGAATTGTGGAGGTCAGAAAATGTCACATATAAAGTAGTTCAGAAAGTACTTCAGTAACGACATTGTTATGTAAACTAAACTAAATATAGAATGCTTCGTGAATATATTTTAGTCTGTTCTCACGAGACTGAGTAGTGTTGACTGTTGATTGACACGTGCCTGTGATACTGTATGGCACCAGCACTGAAAAACCTTCCAATGCCTGGCGGCAGCGTGTACTATCGGGTTCCCCCACCCCGTGAGCTCATCCCTGATTTACACTCAATTATCATGCAGAACAAATAGAAATGGTTGAGAAAAGTGTCATAATAATATATATTGTTAGACCCAACTGGGACCAGTTGTGAAAATGTACTAACATCAAGGCCTTCACCAGAATCTTACCCATAACCCAGGGGCATAGCCAGGCTCCAGCCCCCTTGGAGGGGTGACAAAATTGATGCCCTCTCCCCCAAAAATTAATATTTACAAAAATGATTTTCATTAGGGCTGAGACATTCTTCCTAGCTGGAAGACTTTGATGTTGCATTTTAGCAACTGGTCCCAGTTGGGTCTAATACTATTAGTAAAAACTTACAATTAGTCTAATACAAATGCTGTAATCTGATTGGCTACACTACTCACCATCTAATTAACAATTAAACAACAAGCCCAAGTGGTCTATGAGCAGATAGTCAACGAGGGTGAAGCCTGAGTTGATTATGAGCAGATACTGTCAACGAGGGTGAAGCCTGAGTTGATTATGAGCAGATACTGTCAACGAGGGTGAAGCTTGATTATCTGCTAATAGACAACGATGGCGAGTTGTCTAATTGTTTTAGTATCAACCATAAACAACCTTTCTTTAATGTAAAAAGCCTTATCAAACATTGTTCCACATTTTCAGATAGACAGATAGTTTCACCTTTTTGTTTGTAGAAGTCTCCCCATTCAAAATGTAGAATAGCTCGATGGCACATGACAATCGCTCACAAAAAACGAGATTGTAATTACTTTGCTTCAAATTTGGTGTAGATATACTCCATAGGCATAAGCAAATTCATTTCATATTCGAAAATGTCAAACTGAACAATTTTCCATTACTTTCATGATTTCATCACTCGTATATAAATTTTAGCGGACGCCATGTTTGGCCTATATTTCAGGTTTGAAAGGTTTCTGATTGGTCAGGATATAAATATTCCAGTTATAAGGTTTGTGATTGTATAATGCTAATTACTACTGTGGTCTATCACCAATAGACCACCAGTAGCTCAGCTAATCAGAATGCCAAATTTGTAATAGACCACTACTTGGATGATACTAATTGTCATAGGCATAGGAACCCGGGGGGCTTCAGTCTCCCCAAAAATTGAAATGGGGGCCTGAGCCCCCCAAAAATCAGGACAAGCATAATTTGCTAAATTTAATGTTTTTTTCCCAATTGTATTAGTACGACTATAGAGGCTAAGAGAGAAGCTACTTAAGGTAATCTACCTACGGGCTTCATCTACACAAGATTTTACAAACGGGTGTTGCCTGAAATGCCTGAAGTGTTAGCCAACCCCTAAACCCTTGCCACGCGAGTGTTATATTGGTTCCCAGACCCTTGTCAGTGCTAGATGCAAAAATGGTGGCACCTGGTAAGAGGCAGCAGTCAAGCTTGGATTCATTTGAACTATGCTCGCTGTAGAATTAGATGAAAAAGTTTGCTCAAATTGCTGTAAATTGTCTTTCCGAGCTTCTAGATTTCAAAATTTTCCAGTGGAGGACCCACGGACCCCTAAAAATGCAGTCACTTATTACCTGCTACATCAACTTCAGCCCCCTTAAACCTGTTCTTACGCCTCTGCTAATTGTCAATAGATATTGAGTAGTGACATGTACATCAAGTCTTTTGCAAAAAAACAATGCTTTATACTGTCTTTTTTTTCAAAATAATTTTAAAGAAATTATCTAAAATTAGTCAATTCTTTTGTGCCCAGCTAAGAGAATTGAGGGGGGCTTCACATGAAATAAATATTGAAAAATATGTTATTCAGAGAAGTTTGGATGGAAATTTGGAAAACCTGCAAAGTTACGAAATTTGCAAATTTCCCTTGGTCTTCCCAGCCTCATTTTCATGTTTTCAACTTTTGTGGCTGCCAGCCATTTATGAAAAACTATTTGAAACCTTTGCAATAAACCATTTATTTAATTGCGTATCTATATCAATTAAAGTATTTTGGACTGCCCTAACCTTTATCGACTCGTTTGTTTAACAACAGGCGGTTATCGACTCGTTTGTTTAAGAACGACGTAATTAACTATTATTTGTCACTTTACTAATCACTGACATATCACAGGTATTTCTACTGATAAATATTACTGACCAGTTCATCTCTAAGCCATTGAATCGCCTCATTCAAGCTTCGTTCTCGTTCTTCTATTGTGAGGACATCTCGGTTACCAGATAACTGAGGGGCAGAATCGACAGATGGACGTGCAGTTGCTTCCGTGGCCATGGTCACTCGGGATCTCACTCTATACTATTATTCACTCCTAGTTTCCCAAAGCTTGTGCAGCAAAACTACTTTGTATTTAAAAAGCTCTATTCTCTTATCACGTTGATGTCAATGATACACAAGTTTACCATCTGGAATCGTACGACGTTGAAAGTCGAAAAAGTTGACATATTGTACACAAATTCACAGCATACTTTCACAGCATTAACCAGACAGGAAATAGGATGGGTAGTCTGTGCACTTCCGGAAAACTAGATGCCATATCGAGACGTTGACCGACAAGGGTCAACTGGCAAAATCGCTATATCTTGCGGCAAAATTGCTATTCACACGGTAAAATTGCTATTCTTAATACAGCAAAATTGCTATTCTTACGGAAAAATTGCTATTGTTACAGCAAAACCACGCTAAAAAGCTCGGCAAAACTGAGATAAAAAACCACGGCAAAACTGAGATAAAAACCCACGGCAAAACTGAGATAAAAACCCAAGGCAAAACCGAGATAAAAACCTACCGCAAAACTGAGGTAAAAAACCACCGCAAAACTGAGATAAAAAACCACGGCAAAACTGAGATAAAAACCCACGGCAAAACTGAGATAAAAACCCACGGCAAAACTGAGATAAAAACACACGGCAAAACTGAGATAAAAACCCACGGCAAAACCGAGATAAAAACCTACCGCAAAACTGCGATAAAAACCCACGGCAAAACTGAGATAAAAACCCACGGCAAAACTGAGATAAAAAACCACCGCATGCAGAGATATGTTGCGGCGGAAGTGAAACCCATAGCGGAAGTGGACCTGCGGCGGAAGTGGTGCAGCGGAAGTCACGATCGCAAAATACGTAACGCCGATAACGCCTAGTACTGACGTCCATATAAACGCTAATATCGGGGCTACTAACATACACCCACCGGTGGCCGATTTCTATTCTGTGGCCGATTCCACTCCCACCATGGGTTCCACTTCCGCCGCAACTGATCTCGGTTTTGCCGTGGTTTTTTATCTCGGTTTTGCCGTGTTTTTATCTCGGTTTTGCCGTGGTTTTTATCGCGGTTTTGCCGTAATAAAGAATAGCAATTAGAAATTTTGCCGTAAGAATATATAGCAATTTTGCCGTAAGAATAGCAGTTTTGCCGTAAGAATAGCAATGTTGCCATAAGAATAGCAATTTTGCCGTAAGAATAGCAATTTTGCCGTAAGAATAGCAATTTTGCCGTAAGAATAGCAGTTTTACCGTAAGAATAGCAATTTTGCCGTAAGAATAGCAATTTTGCCGTAAGATACAGCGATTTTGACGTGACCCTTGTGAGCCAGCGTAGGTAATTTATCACGTACCGCTAAATTATTCTTCAATACGGCTTGGAATCGAGGTTGGTATGAAAGATAAGTAGATAACATGCATTATTACATTGAGTTGGTTTCCTTTGATGTACCGCG
The DNA here is from genome assembly GCA_035772405.1 of Chrysogorgia sp. JL179-B06. Taxonomy (NCBI): domain Eukaryota; kingdom Metazoa; phylum Cnidaria; class Anthozoa; order Scleralcyonacea; family Chrysogorgiidae; genus Chrysogorgia; species Chrysogorgia sp. JL179-B06. The sequence goes on from JAYKKM010000237.1 coordinate 626,911, forward strand.
GGATGTATGCGCCATAAATCCCTATGAGAAACCACTGGAGAAACGAAGAAAAAACTAGGAAAATCTTTGTTCAAGGTGGACAAAATCGACAAAACTTTGTTGTTGGAAACCTCCTCAATGTAATAATAAGTCAGATAAACACCCCTGGCCTCGAACGTCGGGATTTATGCGATATACAGTCCTCGGACGCTACGCGTCCTCGGTGTTTATCTATTACTTATTTCATGATTGAGTCGGTTTTCTTTGATGTACCGCGGACTGTATATAGCATACAGCTCTATGAATACTAATTAGATAAGAAATGAAGGAAAAAACTAGGAAAATCTTTGTCCAAGATGGAAAAAATAGACAAAACTTTGTTGGAAAACCTCCTCAATCATGAAATAAGTCAGATAAATCTCTCGAACGTCGAGATGTAAACGATATACAGCCCTCGGATGCTACGCATCTTCGGGACTGTATTGGTAGCATACATCCTTATACAGTATTCAATTATTCGATATGAGAAGAGAATATTTCCATTTTCCATGGTTGGAATGTATAAGGTTTTCGCAGAAAGAATGAAAACTAGTTGTACGGGGATGAAAACTAACTCAAAATCAAACCCTTATACTCACCCTAATATTTACATCAACCCTCAGCGATTACCTTATTTCCATTTTCCATTGTAGAAATATCAATTCACACATAGCGTGACTGGGTGGCTGTGCAGTTCGGTTGTGGTCTGCAAACTATTGACCAGCGGTTGAAAAAGATGGCATATTTCTTGGATTTCTTTATATTTATCAACTAAAATGCGCTTGCGTTATACTTCATTTTCATGGAAACTACATTTGGGTTACTTATTCCGACAGAGGCAAGGTTTACTAAACGTATATGGCAAAGTAGGCGTTATACACACTGGTGCTTGGAGACTGTTTGGTAGGCATTGACTCATCATCATGTCACTGTACATAAGAAATAACAGCTGATTTTAATTTTCAATTTTACTAGATATAGTCTCTGTATGACGTCATTGCCGGATTTATATGAAACTTCCGCTAAATCCACTTTCGCTATTTGCATCTGTTGACAGTTAGTAAAAGGGTCAAATTACGGAAAGTTCATCATATACAATTGCTTCGTTCTATTTTAAAACCCCATTTAATTTGATAACTATCAACAAGAACACACAAATTATAAACCTTCGACATTATATTTAAAGAGATTTTAGAGCAACCTGGTTTCTATTTCTGCCTTTAAATGCGGTTTCAAAAGTTGACGGGTATTCTAGAATTGCTCTGAAACTTCACCTGATCTTTTAGTATAATTATACTTATTATTTTTGAAAAGGGTTTTTATCTCATTATAGTGATACAGATACGTTCGTAAAACTTTTTTGATGATTTTTGACCCCCTTGTATGTAATGCTTTGTGACAGTTTTCATTACCTCCTCCCTGTCGCCACACTCTCACTTAATATGACGTCATGTCTCGGTGTGATGCTAGGGCTAATACCTCTCCAAACCATCTCATATTTTGTGAACCCCATATGTGAACCAGGAGGGCATTGGGCATCCACTACCAGAAAATGTTGACATGTACACTTGGACCATTCTGGGATAAAAATGTTAGAATATGATGAAGTTTCCTATACATTTCCATGGGAAAAAATCCACAAAATATGATTTGAGTTGTTTTTATTGTTGTCTTCTCTTAGCAGATCAAAGATCTATTGAAAACAATGATGGCATTCAAGAATATTTGAAACACGTAGTCCAACAGTACGCGGAACTGACTGAAACATTAGGAACCTCGGCAAGTTTTTTATGATAATACATACATAATATATACATGTATTGTTGTGAAGTTTTTAGCTTGACTTGTTTCATAGGCAGATCTAGGGGTGGGGTGCAGGGGGGTGCACACCCCCCAGAGAAAATTAGCACCCCCCAGAAAAAGTCAGCATCAACCAGTGTATATTAAAATTTTCATGATTTATGGCATTTTTTATATAATTTAAGGTGGTGGTGGATGGGTGCACCCCCTGAAAAATCTGCACCCCCTTGAAAAATCTGCACCCCCTCTATCAGATGAGCCTGGATCTGCCCCTGACTTGTTTGCTTATTTATTTATCAGTTTCTCAAAATTCATGTTTTGTTACAGTACAGTTTTGATTAATCCCCCTTAAGAAATAATTACCACCTTTGCCCCCTGAAATAGATTAAATCTAGAACATTACATTAAAAAATTACCAGAAGTATTCACAAATTATTTTGTAGCTAATAATGAAATTCATCACCTATTGGCTCAAATATTTTCAAAACAATTTCTTATTTTGGTTTTCTAGGGTGATGGAATGAAAGCTGAAAAACGTAATGCTATTGGCAAAACCTTGGCAAAGTATTCCCCACTTGTTGATATAATTGAAAAGATGAACAAGAAACAACAGGTAAGAATTATGAGAACTTAACACTTCTCTACTACAGGGCTTTCCAACTCAGAAAAGTGCATGCACGGTTAATCACGCGGGCAAGACTTGTTGGGCGTGCAATTGTTACATTGCTTATTTAAGAGGCTATTTTATAGAAAACCACTGTGGACTGTGGTATAAGGATAGGCAACAATTTCACACCATAAAAACTTCAGAAGTCGTTAATAATGAAAACTCATTTACAACTTCTACGTAACAATGGTAGTACTGTTAAGCACAAATTGTAAGTTATTATTTACGGAGCAAGAATTTCCAGAATCACTGTCCGTGATCTTTTCTTGTTCTGCATGGAGAAGATGCTAGGCTGGATATCTCTCTTCATCACATGAACTGGTTTCTTCCCATAAACTTTGCTGGTAGACACATTTTTCTGCACATTAACTTATAGTATTCGCGAACGAAATCTTCTATGTAAAACTGTTTTTCTCTGAGTTTTTCTCTGAACGGTGAATTTTCATTAGGCAGAAGAGTTCGAGGCTGAAATAGTGGTGAGGTGCAAGTACGATCACATAACACCTCTGTTTTTTTTTACAATTAGCTCTCAGTGGAACAGCACATTATTTTATAACTCTGTTATATACTTATAAGGTTGTTGTGGAGCTTCACCCTACCCAACCCACCCAACCCAGTGAGTTATTAGAGCTACTGTATTTATTATGTCCCACGGCACACCCTCAGATTTGCTGATAAGCTAAATTTGCTTGAATTGCTTTAGCAACCTGAAAATCGTAGCTTATTTTCAGTTTGTTCACCAAAGTTGTGGAATGGACTGCCTACTGTATGGAAAATAAATAAGAATGAGTGAATCAGTTCATGTTTAAATGTAAGCTGAAGACACTTATTTAAATAAGTATTTACTTTTACATGATTTATATAATTTTAATCTTTTTGTAATTAAGCTTTTAGATATCATTATCATTATTTATTATTTTATCACTCAAGTATCAACAAAAGTTTGTAAAGCTCATTTGGGTATTTATGGATAAATACTACATTATCATTTTATTATTATATATTATTATTATACTAAGTCTGTATAACAGAGACGTAAAAAAACCTTTTAAAAACTGGATAACCATTAAAAAACCTTTCCAAATCCTCTCTCTGACTCAATTATTTCTGAAACCAAAAGATAAACTTCATAACAAACAAAAAAGGAAAGGAGTGATATGTACTCTATTTCCATGTAAAGATTATAAGAAAACCTGTGTTGGGCTAACAATTAATGGCCATTAACATGTAACACAGTTAAAAGAACACAAAATATGCTTTATCAGCAAAAAGGATTACAAATCCGCTTGTGGAACAATAGTTTTAAAACAGACCACAAAATCGAATGGAACAATGTTTCTATTTACTTGTAACCCAGACTGCATTATTTCCAAATAATTTGTTTGGAGATGTGGCATATCAATCAGTGGCGTGGTGGCCAGGGGGGGCCGGGCCCCCCCAGCGGGCGTCATTAGGGGCGCCAAAACGTAGCAGAGTGTAAAAAAAATTTAAAAAATAATAAAAAAACTTCTCTTTTACCTTCCCCAATTAATATTTAGAATTTTAGTTTCTGTTTTTTGTCTTGAACAGTGATTATTATTATGACCTCATTAAAAACTCGATCTTGCATTTATATGAAATATTTTAGCCATTTTTAGGTTTTCGTCAAACAAGTTGTACGATTATTATAGTGTATAAACGCAAATACGCAATGCCAAGGCTGACATAAAGTAGCCCACAAATAATAACGCTGTACGTGCTGAACGTTTGTGAGATACTGAGATTATATTTACCGCTACAAAACGCAACGATAATACGATATGCTATTATGCTTCTGGTTTAATCTTAGCATAAGTGACAAGGAAAGTTTGATTAGAATGAACCCTTGTCAACCTTCCGAATTTGTTTTGAACCAGGAGATCAAAAGGAGATCGCTCTCGCTATTGCTCCCAGCAAGTGTTTTTTCACGATAACGGAACAAGGCGCAAATGGATTTCCTACTCCCTAAGCCAAGACAGCTTATGTTGCATACCATGCCTCCTTTTTACAGATACAACGTGTAGGGGAGAATCTATTCGGCCAAATCAAGGAAATGCCTTCACATGCACCACCGGTTTCTCCAATTGGGAAAATCAATACATCAGAGTTTTAGAACACGAAAAATGCAATTCTCATGTCAACGCAAAAGTCGCGGAAGTTATTTTTCTGCAAGATAACTCAGCAACAGCTCGATTTGACCATCAGGAAAAGGTAGAAACCGAGAGAAGATAAAAGGACGTTATTTCAAACAGAACTGTTATGAAGCGTGTAGTAGATGTGATCGTGTTTCTTGGAGGACAAGGGCTTTCTTTCAGGGGTCATCGCGAGTCTCTTGCAAACCCATGTTTAAACACGGGAAATTTTTTGGAGACACTGAAATTCTTGTCCCAGTACGATCAACCAATCAATGAACATCTTGAGAAAGTTCGTATCCAGGCCATGAAGAACTTTCCAAAACGGACGGCGGTAAGAAAGGTGGAAAAGGGCGTGGCTTACATTTATGAGTAACGATACTCAAAATAAGCTTATCAGTATTATTGGCAAAGAGATATATTCTATAATCGTACAGAAAATCCACAGCTGCAGAGCATGGGCACTGATCGTTGACACGACGCCAGATGTAACTCATACAGAGCAACTAAGTATCTTTGTAAGGCTTGTCAGTCAAATCGGCGAGTGTTCTAAGCACATTCTTTCATGCCAAAAAGCATTGGCCGACAAATGCACGTGACCTTTACACTGCCATTACCACATCGTTAGAGATATACGATGGTGCATCCAGTATGAGCGGATGTTACAATGGTTAACAGGCCATCGTAAAAGCGAACATCGGGAGCCATGTCATCTATATTCACTGTTACGCTAACACGCTAAATATCGTCTTGTCTGACTCGGCTGGCGCGCGCTGCTATCGATGTTATTACTCTTTTCGACAATCTCGAAAAACTGTACGTTCTCTTTAGCAAATCTCATAAAGTACACGAACTGTTTCAGTTGGTTCAGAAGAATGAAAATTCTCAACTTTTGTCTATAAAACACAGTTCGATGGAATGCAAGAGAATTTTGTCTCAAAGTATTTATTTTGCTGTTTGATTGCATCATGGAAGTGCTCCAAAAAGTTGCTGATGGTGGATCATTCGCGGAAAACCAACGGGCAACGGCAAAGGGACTGCATTCAACATTTCAAACAAAGCAATTTGTTGCAACTGCCTATCTTTCCAAGAGATTTGCTCTGTCACTGGATGACTGGACCTCTTAGTCGATATTTGCAGAGCGTGCAGGATGTTGACTTTGGGAAAGCGATTGATATGGTTGACAGTTCAATTCAAAAATTCAGGAAATGCGGAGTAGCCCAGAAAAAATCCTTGAGATTGCCGATTCAGAAGTTGAAGGTGTAGAATGGAGGGCAACAAGAATTCGCCGCCGATGAATGGACGGAGAGCAGTTCAAATATAAAGTTCAAAAATAAAGTTTCACCAGATTTGGTCCACAGTTTTCTTTGAGGGGGGGGGGGGGGGGCGCAAAATGTGATCTGGCCACCCCAGTGCAAAATGTGCCACCACGCCACTGCATATCAACAATGCCAGTTTATATTCAATGCAGTTTATATTCAATGCAGTTTATATTCAATGCTGTTTATATTCTGCCCTTCGATTCTTATATCTTGTAATCTTATTTTTTCATGTAAAGTATTCTTCCTCTTTTTAGTATAATACTTATCAATCTTACAATTTATCAAATCTCTGTAATATAATAACTATGACAATGTATTTTTTGATTAGCGAACTGCCAGACTTCATTTTATGTTGTGCGCGCGGAAGATCTTCCACGCGCATTTCTTCGAATGTTGTGCAATAGTTACAAATATTAGTGGTGTGCGATACCCGAAAAATCGTTTCGATACGATACCGATTACTTTTGATGTTAGGTATCGATGGTATCGATTACTCAAACGATTACTGTGACGTCATACCTGTTAGATGTCAGTGTGACGTCACACCTGTTAGATGTGTTGTTAGAATGTTGTAAAACATCGTTGCACAACAAGCACTTCGACTTTGTTTCATCTGGAAACTTTTCAAAATAGTTCCACACAAGACTACGCGTAGCAGTTGATGAACTTGCCATCATTGTTGAAAAGACAATGACAATGTGAAAGATGAGAAAATCAGAAAAAGTCCAAAAGGAACACAGGCTCAAGTAATCGAAAGCATGTTCGATACCAGTCCCAGTATCGATTACTCGCGTGAGTGGCTTGGTATCGACGGTATCGAATACTGAGTAATCGGTAATCGCCCACCACTAACAAATATGGCGCACAACTTCCGCGCACACATAGCAAGGAATGAAGTCTGGCGAACTGATTTAAATGTGAACAGAACTTTGTAAAACTAGGGGTCTTTAACAAAAAGCCTGTAAATATTTCAATAGACCTCTAGCCATATTAGATAGTATTTAATTTGTAAAAGAAAATCACTTTAATGGAGATCTATTTCCAGAGGTTTACAGACACCGGCCTGCACAGAGACTAAAGTGGGCCCGGGAACAAATATATAATTGGGGGCCCCCTTTTAAAAATTTCGCATCATTTTACGGATGTAGGATATCTCAAGTGAAAATGTTTCAGTTTTACATGTGAAATGACAACGCAAATTTTCGTAAGGATGTAAAAGATGTACAAAATAAGCACAAAATAAATAATCACTAACGCAGAGAAGCAGAAAATACTGTTTGATAATTTCATAATTTCAACTGCAGCCTCTTGGCTACCGTCTACTGATTCTCTACAAAGTAAACGTGGGGCAAATTGCCCCAGTTGCCCTCCTCTCTGGGCGGGCCTGTACAGACACCTACAGTAATTAATGAACCAATGACATACAACACTGGTACTATAAATAAAAGTCCTCTTGTCAACCTTTCTCACCCAGGGCACTGAAACCTTGTGTTTCCTTTGACTATACTGTAGTTTCCTAGGCAAAAATTATCTGGTCATTTTTCACGCTTATCTACAACTTTTGCAACATGCTGTGCGTTTTTACGCATGTAGACTGTTTGACTTCCCCACTAAGAATGTCCAGGTATCACTAGATAACCACAACTTTGGGGGATTCATTGATAATTATTATGCTTTTGAGCAGGCACAATTTGGAAGATTTGGTACTACGATCAAATTTTTACCTATCGATATTTTTACGTATTTATAAAGCAGAGCTTCTAAATATTACTTGGTCAAAACCGTTTAGCGATTCGACGATGGCAAGTATTATTTTTCTGACTTCGAATCTGAAGTTGTTATGTCCGCCATTAATCGCAGCGTAACGAAGTGACGTCGGATTCTCAACGCGAAGACTCCACAATCCACATGGCTAATTCTTCAAGTAAATCAAGGTTGTTTTTTCAAATTATTCGTCTGAAAGGCTGAACATTTCATCTACTTCTAGAAGAAAACAAGAAAACAAGTAACCTCGACTGAAATTCAGGCGCAGCATTGAGAATTTGACGTCACAAACAATATTACCTTTTGAAATTGCGGGCTCACTTGGAACACGTTTTTAGTAATGGTGGCCTAAATAATATTGATTTCAGAGCTCAAAATACTTACTTCAAAATACCATTTTTTAGTTTTTTTTTACATCGATCACTTTCGACCCTGAAATACTATTCTATGCTAAAGAAAATCTAAAAGACGGGGGTGACTTTTCATCGTAGTGGCACTTTAAAATTATTTAGGAACTGGAAGAATTAGAAGTGCTTCTATCTGGAGAAGGGGAATTGAAAGAGCTTGCCAAAGAGGAAAGTTTGGAGTATCACAAAGAATTAAAAGACTTGAATGTAAGAATTTTAACCTGATAAGTATAGCTATAAGATATAAGTATAGCTGGTAGCTCATTATGGCTAGAGCATCAGACTAAAGCCTGGTTTCCATACAATCGCTCAATTTTAAAACCAGCGATTGTAGCGATCATATGGAAAACACACGCTCAGCGATCCTGGCGGTCGTAGCGATCGGTATGTACCCCAGCGACATTCGGCTATATCTACAGTATAAAACACCATTAAGCATTTTATGTAAATATTTTATGTAAATACCCGTAAAATAATTATTTGTCTTGAAGACGCAGCTGTGCCCGAAGCTGTGGGACGAGAGTGTGAGGTTTTAAAATTGAGCGATCGTCGGTAGCGATCATATGGAAACCAGGCTTAATGTTATGACTTATGGGTTTAATCTCCGTCTGTGGAGTATTTAAAACAGCTTGACTAGCAAACATATATAAAACATAATAAATCTTAATTTATTGCGCTAATTACGACCATTTCAGATGTTTTGATGAAGTCCCTGCAGGACAACAGAACAGAAGCTTAGTTTAATTACGATGCGAGATATGCTATTTTTACCACCACACTATTTTTAAATTATTCAAAATTCTTTTTCTTGATTGTTATCAAATTATTCAAATCCTTTTTCTTGGTTTGCTTACTTAGTTACTCTAGTATTTTATAACTGCAGGACTTGATGATAAAGAATCTTGTTCCAGAAGATGACAGTAACAATAATGATGCCATTCTTGAAGTAAGAGCAGGTAAATTATATACTGTATACCTACAGTTCAGTAATACTAGGATTTTTATTATACTGAAATTAGTGAAAAAAGACTTTATCTCTTAAAAAAACTTTATCTTTATTTTTTATATAAGAAAGCTGTAGGCCAATCTTTATAATTTCAAAAGTTTTTTCAAATAATAACTTCTTATTAACCGAGAGCGCGATCATTACGGGAAAATATCAGACCGAGGTCTTGACAGCACGGACCGAGCCCGTAGGGCGAGGTTCGTACATAAAAGACCGAGGTCTGATATTTTCCTGTAATGACCAAGCGGTCGAGGTTAATAAGAGGTTTATTATATGACGTTTTGAGTGACAGAATCGTCATTTTCAATCTTGTTCTTGTTCTTCTATTGCTTTCATGATAGTAAGACTCTCATTTAGATTGTTCATCGTCCGACTCGTACATGATTTAGTGCTTAATTTACTAAATTCGTTCAATTTTTGCTGCTTTTCAAATTTTCTATCGTTGTTCCTTTGTAAACAAAATGGCTGACAAAATCCGTAATCCGGACCGGTCATTACGGGGAATAACGGACCGGCACGTGACGTGTCTCAGCCAATCAGAGCACGCATGAATTTCACCGGAAGTAGCTTACTTCATATACCCTTTACCTATATAAAAAGCTCAAACATAAGATAAATACTTTAACAGAGAAGAGTGACCCAAAATTAAAGTTAAGCCTTACACTACTTGGATAAAAATAGGTCCGCAATGAGAAATGTGGCTACCACATGGAACATTAATGCCTGAATCAGCCTTGTCAATATGCATGGGGTGTTACCAAAAGGGAGGCCCATCACTAAAATTGGATAAATCCTCAAAGTCAACATGGTGGAAAATGATAGAGGAACTTGAAAAACTCCAATCAGTGACCTTTCCAAGACCTTATTTGGCTGACATCACGGAAGACGCAATCTCGTATTGCAGACTTTGAATGGTAGAGTCTCTCCTCTAGAAAGACAGTCAATACCTCGGTGAGAACTCGTTTCTGCCCTTCTACATGCTAGGCTGATCGTTAACGTATACTGTACATATTGTACTTGTACCAATTTTACCTGTGCTCGCACTGCCTAAAAATAAGGTCTGAGCATGGGTAAAATTGGCACGCGTACTATTTTTAGCCAAGCCATACCAAAAGTCAAGCGTAGTGTAAATGGGACTTTAGATACCGAGAACAGAGGCTCTTAGCCAGGTACACATCCCGATGGCACACATCCCGAGGGCACACATCCCGAGGCACACATCCGAGGGCACACATCCCGAGGGCACACATCCCGACGGCACACAACCCGAGGGTACACATCCCGAGGGTACACATCCCGAGGGCACACATCCCGAGGGCACAACCCGTGGGCACATATCCCGAGGGCACACATCCCGAGGGCACACATCCCGAGTGCACACATCCCGAGGGAACACATCCCGAGGGCACACATCCCGAGGGCAGTAATAACTGATTTAGTTCAAATTTTAAAAGGTTTTCTGCCAAAGTTTTCTCTAGGGGAAGAATGTTTTTGTAAGGAAGAGATTTAAGAGCAGTGAGCAAGATAAGGCTGAACAATTGAATTGAATAGATAATTAAAAATTGACGGAATGTACTGTATATGGATACAGCCCTGGGTTGTGTACATGTGTACATCCGTTAAATATAGTTAGGCTATATAATATGTTTAGCCACAAGAACAAATTGACTGGTTTCACTAACACTAGTTCCCAAAATAATTAAGGTGCACGTTTTACGCCTATATCCAATGTACTATGTGCTATATAGTTGAAATGCACAATATAAGACACATTTGTAAATTAAAATAACTATCAATTGATTTCTGTCAATGTCTGTTTGGTTTTCACTCATTTTTATGCTTTTCGTCTCAGTAGTGTAGGAACCAAGTTGATCTTGGAGGGGCACAGCTTCAAAAAGACACTTTCTTTGGGGGTACGGCCTAAAAGGGACACTTGAGCCACATGTTATATCATAACCCAGATATCTTAAGGATAGGACAAAGTTTCTGAGAGCGTACAACAGACTAGTATCAGATCACTATGCGTACAACTTCACAGATCTGCGTTGTAACTGTCAAAGATGTAAACTTTTGCATAGGTGTAAGACCTGATGCATATCCAACCGAAAATCGACAATTGACGGTACCGAAAAAGATGGCGGCTGTACATTTTACCATAATACTTTGCGACCTTAAATCACCTGTAATAACAGCTAAACATTGTTTACCTTGTAAACATGAACTAAATACGTAAAAGCTTCCTTTTTACCAAACTTTTTGAAACTCTATCCTTTGCTATTTCTACGAGATTCAATGTTTACTGCGCGCAAGGAATTATGGTTGAATGTAGCAGTCGCCATCTTTTTCGGTACCATCAATTCGACGCCGCTTTAAGTCTACATGTTCCATCCTTAATAGCGGTAGTCACATGTACGCATTGCGTACCTATTTTTAAGTATCTATTGAATTCAATTTCGCGTTTCCCTGGAGACTATTCAAATACCCCAGTTAGGGATGTATAGGATATACATCTGTATAAAGAACAAAGAAAACAGACTAAAATTTGAACTAAATGAGAGTTAAATACATCTGTTGCAATACAAAACATTTGGTGCAATGCTGTCTCCTTCCGTACTCCCATAGTCTCCTTTATTTGTTTTTTTCAGGAACTGGTGGACAAGAAGCTTGTCTTTTTACCATGGAAATGTTTCATATGTATCAAAAGTATGAACCAAAGTTTACATGACACAATTCATTACAAAATACCTCAGTAGCTAACCTGCCACCTCGTCCCCAGAGTATCTCGCCTCCAGGGGGGATAGAGATAGATCAACGTGGATACCAAGATGACATACGCATTTAGCGGCGGAATTGAAAAATGAAATCAACTATATATTTGGATTCAAATGAGTCATAAAACGTGTTGTGCCAGTGTAAAAATACAAATCACTGTATATAAAAAGGTTGGTGTACTGCCGAAATAGCGTGTGAATAGTCTGATGTTTCGAGCGAAGCCCCTTCGTTTCATTCTCTGACGAAGGGCTTTCACTCGAAATGTTCCAACCTTTGTATATATTTGATTTATATACTTGGATTGTTTTGTTGGTGTATTCTCCCTCCTATATTTGCATAGTACAACTTATACTTACTGCCTATTAGTATATATACCCATATTCTCCTATAGAATTTACAATAATTATAAATTAGTTATAAATTGTAGGATTCTATAGATCCCAACACCAATCCTAACCTTAACCACCCCCGCCTTGGGAGACTATATGGGGTTGTTTGTTAACATAAAGTATATACCATTTTTGTTAGATTTTCATCCTACAAGCGCTGGAGGTTTTCTATAATTCATGTGAACAAGAGTGAAAGTGGAGGATTCAAGGTATTGCAAGATGTGGCCGGTACTACACATCCATAACGTTGTAGTTACATTTGCCGTATTATAATATAGTTATGTATGATATAACTTAATAAGAATAATTTGTGGAAACATCCATGTTTCTAAGATTTTATTTGCTGAGCTTTCGTCCCAAGATATAGTGACTCCATGCAAAGCTTCAAACAACATATGCATACAGTATAACCTTCATTACCGGAAGCATGGGTGGTGTGTGCTATTAGGGCGCTGCCACTCACCGCTAAGTCAAGCCCGGTCGGACGGGGTTAGTACTTGGATGGGTGACCATCTGGGAATAACCTCGTGTTGATTCACGAGCTTGGAACTCGTGTGAGTAGAGTTATTAGTTGATCTCTCTCGTGCTTCGAGGGTTTTCCTCCGGGGTCTCCAGTTTTCCTCACTCAGTAATTAGCTGTGCTCCGTGGTCAGACATGAGTAGTATGGTGGCAGCCTGCGGCGCCTTTGATTACATACCTTCGACTCGGCCACGTTCGAGCAAAACAATTTGTAAAGACACACGTCTGTTGTGTCTGTTAATAAGACCATTATCATCATCATCCGCGGTCGTGTTTGCTTGAATTTGCTTTACTCTGTCCTTCCCACCATCGCGATCTGACATCACTGTCGGCAGCTCTTCTGGAAGGCATCATGTGTCCATTGCTAGTTGGTCAATTTATGTTTTAGCAGGGCGACCAACCGACGTCCTTCCATGTTTTGGTTTCCATACCCAGCAAAACGTAATCTTCGTACTCGAATCGTGTCTGATATTCGCGGTATGTTGTTGTATATAATTGTTGAATTGTGGGGTGTGTATGCCCCATCCAAAGATGATTTGAACCTCTCTGTGAGCGTCCACGTTGTCGAGCCGTAGACAAGCACCGACTCCACGGTTGCTTGGAAGAAGTTGTGTTTCAGGTTTGCTGGCAGGTTCGACTTCCATATTTTGTGAAGGCCAACCAGCGCAACCCATACCTTGCCGAGCCGTATCTCGACATCCTTTACTGTGGATGCGACATTGCTTCCTATAGTTAGGTCAAGTCTTCCACTTCTTTGATCTCCTGTCCTGCTAGAGATTTAATGGTACCTTTGTTGTCAACTGATATATACATGTATTCATAACCTTTATAGTAGTATAAATTGGTGAAATGTATTTCTTTCAAGGAGGCCAGTGCAAGTATATCAGGAAATGGTGTGTTTGGGATGCTAAAGGTATGCGTTGGGAGATCAGTAAAATAGAATATCCGGGGAATGCATTTTCCGGGTGTCCATCGAGACCCCGGCGACCCAATTTTGTGTCGCGACCTCGAGGATAAGATCAAACATCAAACATATACATCGAGACTCACATACCTTAACAATACGAACCAGCAATTATCATAGCTTTTGTTTACCATCTGAGTTTACACCACTCTAGCGATCACAAGGTTGTAGATGCAATAGCGGAGCGCATTAATGCTATTTATAGAACCAAAACTCAGACAAACAAACCAAAATTGAATCTCAAGGGATTCCTAAATAGCCATTTTCTATTGTTGGGAATGCAAGAATAAACAAGAATAAATTATAGACTCAGACAAACATACATACTGACGTCATTACCGCGCTTCGCTATTCCCGTTAGATAATGAGAATGCAGAGATTTATAATTAGTACTTCATAGATTGAGGCGTTCTTGGAAAAAAACTCGAAAACCGTCACAAAACCCTCGATAAAACTAGAGGTCAACCGATCATCGGATCGGACATCGGATTTTGCCGATATTTTGCAACATCGGCAAATCATCGGATTGGTAAAATATCACTCCGTGGCCGATGACAAACGCTAAAAGACTGCATGACTTAATTTCCATCTCCTGCTGGGAATTGTGTGAACCTGTTTATTTAGAAAGATAAGGTGCGATTGACGAAAGTCAGACCGGAAATTTCAGAGAGCGACTTGTGAAAATGCAACATTTTTGGCGGCAATTAATAAAAGGAGAATAGTGCGAATAGTGGACGAATAGTGCGAATAGTCGGCGAATAGTCGACGAATAGTGCGAATAGTACGCGAATAGTTGGGCAAATACGGCATGTTGTAAAACATGGACTGATAAAACTAGGCATTCTCCTTTTATCAGTTGCCAAATAACAAGTCAACAAAAAACACGCAAAATTACAAACGACCAAAACAGCGTATTTTTTATTTAGTTTGTTTACATAACCATAACCGGATATAGCGATTAATCTGGGACAAACGGCCCCATGCAGTAATCTCTAAAAACATTGGATCGGATCGGACATCGGCCGATGTTGTAAAAGAAACATCGGCCATCGGATCGGCAAGCAAAATCCATTTCGGTTGACCTCTAGATAAAACCGACATCTTGCCAGATTTCTATCTAGGATTTTTCGTTTGGGGGGAGAAGCAAGGTTGTAGCCTCCGGAAAATTTTGAAATCTAAAGTCTCTGAAATGCTATTTCCTGCATTTTGGGGGAAGATTTTACAGAATTCTGAAGTTTGGAAAGTCATATTAAACACTAAAAAACAACACTTTCCAGGATTTTAAGTTTTCTGGTTACGGATTTGTCCATGATGCTGTCGATATTCAGCTCACATCCAGCAGATTACGGTACTACTTCATGTTCCTTGTCATATAGTGTCTTAGAATGACTGGGAATACTTACTTACCGCAAAGCGGCGAGGTAAATATCCACACTATTCACCGACACTGAGGTGAATAATTGTTTTAGTATCAATGGCACAGGTGATCTCTCTAAAATTTCCAGCCTTATCTGTCACACTGACAAATCGACTGGCAGCCATTTTGCGTAAACGCTGTAAAAAAAAAACTGTTAAAAAACTCAAATACAGTTGAATTTTATTTGAAAGAACTTTTAAAATAAGGAAGAATATTAATTTACAGATCTCTCATATTTCACTTGGTTCTTGAGATATTTAGACTTATGTGATATTCAAATGAGATAACCTATGACGTCAAGGGGTTTGCAATACATTTTAACATATTGGAAAATCGTGTATATCTTTAAGATTATTAAACGAAATCACTTGAAACTTTGCATGTGGATACAAACAACTAAACTGGAGAACATCATTCTAGTTTTATGGTCGCCATGGTAACAAATTAGTTTTCAGACATCTTGATTTCTAAAATAAAATTATTTGTTTTCTCTTCCATCCCAAACATTTGCGGGTTGGTACTGGTTTAGCAGATTTTTACGGACTTAGCCAATTCTAAACTGAAGTTTAAATTTGGTGCAACACATAGCTATGTCAGAAAACAAAGATTTTTGACAAAGAGACTTAGAGGTCTGGGAACTATATTATTACTATTGCAACATTGAAACTTGGACGATGTTGTTCAGTTAAGTGGTTTGTATCAACATGCAAAGTTTCAAGTGATTTCGTTTAATAATCTTAAAGATATACACGATTTTCCAATATGTTAAAATGTATTGCAAACCCCTTGACGTCATAGGTTATCTCATTTGAATATCACATAAGTCTAAATATCTTGAGAACCAAGTGAAATATGAGAGAGCTGTAAATTAATATTCTTCATTATTTTAAAAGTTCTTTCCAATAAAACAAACTTAATTTTCGTTTCATAGGCACTTTAATTATTGTTTTTAGTACTTGGCTATAATTCTTTTTAGATTTTTAAAATTTATTTATTTGTAGACATTTATAGATATTTATATTGTAAAGTGCTTAGATCTTTGTTATAGGCGCTATAGAAATGTAATTATTATTATTATTATTATTATTATTATTAGGTGATTATCGTGAAATAATCCAAAGTAGTTAATTGACCAATCAGCATGTGCGATTTTCTATAATCACCTGTGTGTTGATACTAAATATCGAATATACCGTCCTATACAATCTGGGTTTTCTCAATACATGATCAGTAATCATCGAACGGTCTCTTTTGTCTCACTGACAGCATGAAATAGGAGTCCACCGTGTTCAACGTGTTCCAGTTACCGAGGCAACAGGACGACTTCACACAAGTACAATGACTGTCGCTGTATTACCTGAACCTGAAGAAGTAAGTTGAACTATCAATGATTGCAGGCGTTTAGCCGGTTTTCCACTACGTGGAGCAACGTTTCGGAAAATACAGCTGGTTTTCACGTGACGTCATCGCCACCATATTGGTGTTCCTCAACATTAGATTAGAAGTGCCCCTGCGACGAAATATCATATTACGTTTCCTGGCATATTTGTTACAGAACGTCATTTTGGGTTAATAAATGTTCGCATTTGCCAAAATGATGAACAACAAACATTCTATCACAAGAAATTTAACCTCCAAAGTCGCCCAAATTTTGTCCGCCATTACTCAAAACATGTTCCAGACGAGCTTGCGATTCCACAGCAGAGTATGTGATTGTGACGTCAGAGACTCAACACGTGACAAAGCTTATGGAAATTATACGACAAGTTACGACAAGTTACAATAGAAAGTTTTCCCCAAGTTGCTTTATATTCATACCAAACTAGCCACGTGTTGCGTCTTTGACGTCACTTCCTCTAATCGCAACCTAAGCGTCCGGAACATGTTTGCGTAATGGCGGCCGTATAATCTCGTATAAAAACAGTCTGAAAAGGCGACTTCCGATGCTCGCGATTGCTTGAAATTTAGGAAATTAAGTAAGAACACCATGCTCTTTACAAATATGTAAAAATTCGGGATACCAAAAATTTGATCACAACAGCAGAGCGCACATATTTTATTTTTAAACCCAAAACTTAGACAAACTGAAATTGACAATGAAGAATTCTCAAATGACTCATTTTCTATATTGTTTAGAACTTAGATTTAATGATAAACTCCGACAAACATCGACAATATACGACATCTTTGCGCTCCGTTGTTGAATCTCTTTTATGAAAATTATCTATAGACGTTTTCGAAAACCAGTGCACCATGGTTAAAGTGGAACTCTAGTCAAAAAAACAAATTACTTTTAAATAAAAGGCCTTTTACTATAATGTTTAGAAATGTTAATAGTTTTACGATATCTGCTCTTGTACTCGAGAAATAACTTTTTCATTCTCGTGTTTTATGCTTCTGAACGCCGCCATTTTCGAATTTGTTCGACGGCTCAAAGTCGATGTACAGCGGTGGTTTTCTTTTCAATTTTGACGTCATTGAGTGCGTGTCTTTTGTTCCTAGCACTCAATGACGTCAACATTGAAATGAAATACTTGATCTGTGCTGTGAGTTTCAAAGGAAACATTTGACCTATGAAACTCAGTCATTACGTGGGTAGAAGCTAATTTTTGATTGACTGTTGGTTACTATAACCATCATTTAGTATAAATTGACAAGTTTCTTCACAAATCCTCAATTTTGATTGGTTATCGCAGGAGTTACTATCCGCTGATACAAACCTCTGAGGTAAATGTCGTGTGATTTCGAAAGAATATTTACTTTTTTTCATGAAAAATGTGAAATAAAAGGCTGACTATCTCCTCATAGAAAACACAGGTTCGTTGTCTAATTGTTAAATAATAAGATTCTAACCAGTGGGCGTGTTTACTAGGTTCTTGTCAGGGGTGGATACAGGATTTTTTCAGAGGGGGTGACTTAGTGACTATAAGACGTTCAAACGTGGAAATTGTCGATGGTATTAAAACCTTCATCACATTTTCTAGTTACGTAATGAGGCATTTTGACGAGCCTTGCATTCTTACAGTGGCGTGAGGTAACTATAATTGTAAGGCAAGCAACATTCGTCACTTGTGGTATACATTCGCGGCGAACCGCAACGATATATGGGGTCTGGGGCACGCCCCTCCAGAAAGTTTTGATATTTTGAAGCTCTAAAATCGCATTTTCAGCAACTTTGTATAACATAGCCGGTTTAGTATTAAGCCAATCACTGATAAGCCAATCACTAATTAGTTAAATCATACACTAACACTAGGGAATATATAGATTTTATGATACAACAACAACAACAAGATTCAAAACGAGAAATTACTGAAATAGAAGAATGTAGAAATAACTTAACCTCTGCTCGTACTGCTCATGTCATTAAACTTCAACTAGTTTCCGAACAGGCGAACCATTGAGTTGACAATGGGAGTCAAGAGTAAGGAGACCAGCTATTAATTTCGAGTAAACCTGTCGACAGGTATCAATTATATAGTGTATCGATTGTGGTTGAGACACGGAAGGGGGGGGGGGGGGGTGACTAGTAACCCCAGTCACCCCCTCTGTATCCGTCCCTGCTTGTGTCCGATTGGAGTCGGAAAACAACCAATCAAATCTGTTCATGAAGCTACGTCTTAAAACTGAACGTTTTTCTCTTTTATTCTCCACTCAGATCGACGTTATTGTAAACCAACAAGACCTAAAAGTCGACACATTCCGTGCCTCTGGGTATGACAATTAATTTTTCATCACAGTGTGACCTAGCCTCCTCCGCAGGAAACTCTGTGGCTTCTTTCTTCCGAGTCAAATCGCTTCCAAGGCTGTGAAGTTTAATTTCCCTCTCCCCACGCTCTTGTTAATTTCTCTGGCTCGGCCAAAAATGGCCAAAACAACGTTGGAAGCTATTTGACTCGGGAAAAAGAAGCCACAGAGTTGCCTGCGGAGGAGGCTAAGTGTGACCTTGTGTTTCGTTCTACACGTCATCAGGCTTTTTACCAGTGAACGTCGTAGCCCTGGTCGTAGCCATAGACTTGACCGCGTCATACTGTCCGCCCACCCGCAGCGCACTTGACGCTATTGCTTTGGAGTGTAATGAACGTACATACTGTTGGTTATGATTATAACCAGTACTGTTAATATTATTGTTATTGGTTTGTGCACGGACAAAGGGAATGGGTATGAGTTAAAGAGATATAGGAGAAAACGCATGGCATGATTTGTAATAGCTAGAGAAGGTCACAATAAAAGCTCATCGTTTCGAGCATAAAAACACATACATCACAGGGCTAACCTGGAGAACTATTTAATGCACTGAAACACGACCTTAAGTCGTACAAAATTGCGTGGAAACCTCGCTTGCGAATTAAGGTAATTCCGCAGTAATTCTTTCCGAATTGAAAATTTGCTGAAACTTCGCAGTCTTAAAGTTATTGACATACTTATATTAAAACCAAAAAAAAAGTTGGGGTCACCGACCTTGTTCCTAAGTATGGTGACGTCATTGTGACCAATTTACGAGTTGAGTAAAAACCGCATTGCACAACTTTTTCTTGAACCTTTCGACAAATATAATTTTTTATTTTTCGCAACTAGTAATTTTATACAAGAAAACATGGTATTTTAGGGGAAAAGAAACAGCTAACAGGGTTTATTATGATAAAGAAAGGTCGTTTCCCATACTAGTTCTAAGTCAAAGTCTAAGTCAAAGTCTATAGTTCTAAGTCAAAGTCTAGTTCTAAGTCGAAGCCTAGTTCTAAGTCAAAGTCTAGTTCTAAGTCAAAGTCTAAGTCGAAGCCTAGTTCTAAGTCAAAGTCTAAGTCAAAGTCTAGTTCTAAGTTAAAGTCTAGTTCTAAGTCGAAGCCTAGTTCTAAGTCGAAGCCTAGTTCTAAGTCAAAGTCTAGTTCTAAGTCAAAGTCTAGTTCTAAGTCAAAGTCTAGTTCTAAGTCAAAGTCTAGTTCTAAGTCAAAGTCTAGTTCTAAGTCAAAGTCTAGTTCTAAGTCAAAGTCTAGTTCTAAGTCAAAGTCTAGTTCTAACTCGAAGTCTAGTTCTAAGTCGAAGCCTAGTTCTAAGTCGAAGCCTAGTTCTAAGTCGAAGCCTAGTTCTAAGTCGAAGCCTAGTTCTAAATCAAAGTCTAGTTCTAAGTCGAAGCCTAGTTCTAAGTCAAAGTCTAGTTCTAAGTCGAAGTCAGTTCTAAGTCGAAGCCTAGTTCTAAGTCGAAGCCTAGTTCTAAGTCAAAGTCTAGTTCTAAGTCGAAGCATAGTTCTAAGTAAAGTCTAGTTCTAAGTCAAAGTCTAGTTCTAAGTCGAAGTCTAGTTCTAAGTCGAAGTCTAGTTCTAAGTCGAAGTCTAGTTCTAAGTCGAAGTCTAGTTCTAAGTCGAAGCCTAGTTCTAAGTCGAAGCCTAGTTCTAAGTCGAAGCCTAGTTCTAAGTCAAAGTCTAGTTCTAAGTCAAAGTCTAGTTCTAAGTCAAAGTCTAGTTCTAAGTCAAAGTCTAGTTCTAAGTCAAAGTCTAGTTCTAAGTCAAAGTCTAGTTCTAAGTCGAAGCCTAGTTCTAAGTTAAAGTCTAGTTCTAAGTCAAAGTCTAGTTCTAAGTCGAAGTCTAGTTCTAAGTCGAAGCCAGGCTTCGACTTAGAACTAGACTTTGACTTAGAACTATGCTTCGACTTAGAACTAGGCTTTGACTTAGAACTAGGCTTCGACTTAGAACTAGACTTTGACTTAGGCTTTGACTTAGAACTAGACTTTGACTTATAACTAGACTTTGACTTAGAACTAGACTTTGACTTAGAACTAGACTTTGACTTAGAACTAGACTTTGACTTAGAACTAGGCTTCGACTTAGAACTAGACTTTGACTTAGAACTAGACTTTGACTTAGAACTAGACTTTGACTTAGAACTAGACTTTGACTTAGAACTAGACTTTGACTTAGAACTAGACTTCGACTTAGAACTAAACTTTGACTTATAACTAGGCTTCGACTTAGAACTAGGCTTCGACTTAGAACTAGACTTCGACTTAGAACTAGGCTTCGACTTAGAACTAGGCTTCGACTTAGAACTAGGCTTCGACTTAGAACTAGGCTTCGACTTAGAACTAGGCTTCGACTTAGAACTAGACTTTGACTTAGAACTAGACTTTGACTTAGAACTAGACTTTGACTTAGAACTAGGCTTCGACTTAGAACTAGGCTTCGACTTAGAACTAGGCTTCGACTTAGAACTCGAAGCCTAGTTCTAAGTCAAAGTCTAGTTCTAAGTCGAAGCCTTGTTCTAAGTCAAAGTCTAGTTCTAAGTCGAAGCCTTGTTCTAAGTCAAAGTCTAGTTCTAAGTCAAACTCTAAGTCAAAGTCTATTGTTCTAAGTCAAAGTCTAGTTCTAAGTCAAAGTCTAGTTCTAAGTCAAAGTCTAAGTCAAAGTCCAGTTCTAAGTCAAAGTCTAGTTCTAAGTCAAAGTCTAGTTCTAACTCGAAGCCTAGTTCTATGTCCATGTTTAGCTCGGTACGTGACACATGCACTCACACCATATACTCATCCACACATGTACCCGCTTGTATTGGTTTATTTTCCGATCCGTCTAAAGCGCTATATAATAATGAAGTAATACTTCGCTGCATTAAAGTTTTACTACATGTGTAAACGGGTGGTTACTGTCTGTCTGTCTGTCTGTCTGTCTGTCTGTCTGTCTGTCTGTCTGTCTGTCTGTCTGTCTGTCTGTCTGTCTGTCTGTCTGTCTGTCTGTCTGTCTGTCTGTCTGTTTGTCTGTCTGTCTGTCTATATATATAATTTTTTTCTAGTGCTGGTGGCCAACATGTAAATACCACTGACAGTGCTGTAAGAATAACACATTTACCCACTGGAATCATCGTATCCAATCAAGACGAAAGATCACAGATTAAGGTATGGTTTTGATATCTGCCTGGTTCCTTCGTAATGCTAACATCTGATGAGCAATCTGATGAGCTGCACGTACTCTAGACTTGCAACCTGTTACTCACATACTGTAAGCGAGCTATAGTTTCGTGTGTGAAAATTCCGAGAGTCAACGTTCCGAGAGTCAAAGTCCCGAGAGCCAAAGTTCCGATAGTCAAATTTCGGAGAGTCAAATTTCCGAATTGACCAACTTGTCTCACTGCAGGAATTTAAACCTAATTAAAAATTCTAATTTTTAAAGTTCCGTGTTCATTTTTCTTTCTTAGAACAAACAAAAAGCTCTTCAGATTTTAAGAGCAAAACTATTTCAACTTCAGAGAGAAACCGCTGACCAAGAACGCTCTGTAACTCGACGGCGTCAGATAGGCACTGGAGAGCGGTCGGAGAAGATTAGAACTTACAACTTTCCTCAAGTGAGATGATGATATTTTATTCAATTTGTCCTCCCTCTATTTTCTAATTTTTAGCTACGACACTGGCGTAAGTTCAAATGATGCTTGTATCGACAACTTGGCAGTTTAGGTTGCAAGTTGTCAACAGTTGCAAGTTATCAACAGGTGTGAACAATGTTGTACTGTCGACTGTGAACACTGTTGAACAATGTTGCACTGTCAACTGTGAACAATGTTGTACTGCCAACTGTGAACACTGTTGTACTGCCAACTGTGAACAATTTGTACTGTCAACTGTGAACAATGTTGTGCTGTCAACTTTGAACAATGTTGTACTGCCAACTGTGAACAATGTTGTACTGCCAACTGTGAACAATGTTGTACTGCCAACTGTGAACAATGTTGTGCTGTCAACTGTTAACAATGTTGTGCTGTCAACTGTGAACAATGTTGTACTGCCAAATATGAACAATGTTGTGCTGCCAATTGTGAACAATGTGGGACCAGGGAATTTATGGGTCGTCGGTATTCATCGATCGTCGATGGATACCGACGACCCTCCGACAGATCCCGCTTCGAGATGGCCTACGAAGACCTTTCGACCCTATCCGACCACCTACCGACGACTCGCGACCACTTCCGAAGTTGCTCCGTTCACTTCCGAAGTCGTTCCGACTGATTCCGAAGTTGTTCCTACAACTTCCGATGATGTTCCGACAACTTCCGATGGTGTTCCGACGAGCACTTCCGAAGTTGGCCCTCCCTCCAACGAAGACATCACGACCTCCCTGTATCACTTCCCCGTCGTCCACCCAACAGACAGCGGCGGAGCAGATAGCTTCGTCCTACCGGCTCTCATTCCTACCGAGTGGACGAAGCCGACCCGCTGGAAAGCTTCCTCAGTACCACTGACCCCGAACTCGACTCCACCTCGCCAGACATCGTCAACCCCTGTGGCATGCAGCATCCCCACCACCGTCTCAGTATATACGCGACCTCCTCCGCGACTCACCGAATTTGTCCCGCTTGACCGGGATCCGTGGGCGGACATCATCTATATTCAAGAAGTGTTAATCATTCCGCCATTCCGCAAAATACACCGTCCGATACGGGGTGTTAGGGTTAGGCACTTAAGGCGGAGGGGGTGGGGGGGGGGGGGGGGGGGGGGGGGGGGGTGGGGGGGGGGGGGGGTTGGGTAGAGTTAGGATTGGTGTTGTGTTGGGGATAGCTTTTATTTTGACCATTGTTGTGCTGCCAACTGTGAACAATGTTGTACTGCCAACTGTGAACAATGTTGTGCATGTAACAACTTGTGTTATGTTTATCAATTGTTCTATATTGTCGTTGTGTAGAACCGCGTTACTGACCACCGTGTTGGTGTGAGTTGTAACAATATTGATGAATTTTTGAAAGGTGAACATGAGCTACTGGACATGATTACAGTTCTTCAATCTCAGCATCAAACAATGACACTCAATCAGATCTTGGAGGAGTATTCACGCAAAGTGAAGTAGAAAATAAACCAATTCTACTTCAAATGAAGTAGAAAATATTACAGATATTCATAGGCGTAGGAATTTTAAATGGGGGGATTTTAAATCAGGACAAGCGTTGCTAAATTTAATGTTTTTTTTCCCAATTGTATTAGTACGACTATAGAGGCTAGGAGAGAAGCTACTTAACTAACTTAAGGTAATCTTTATCTACCTACGGGCTTCATCTACACAAGATTTTACAAACGGGTGTAGCCTGAAGTGTTAGCCGACCCCTAAACCCTTGCCATGCGAGTGTTAGATTGGTTCCCAGACCCATCTGTCACTACTAGGCGCAAAAATGGCATTACCTGGTAAGAGACAGCAGGTAACTCTTGGATTGAACTATGCTCGTTGTAGAATTAGATGATGATAATATTTTAATAGGGAACCCTGATATCACCAATATAATGGTGTTTTTCAATAGGGCCCTGACAATAACAAATATAAACAAAAATAATCAAATGAATTTACAAAAGTAAATAGGGATAAAAACTAAAAAGTTAAAGATACATTAAGTTTACGTTTAAAAGATAAAAGAGAATCAGAGTTTCTAATTTGAGAATCAGAGAATCAATGTTCACAGCGTTCCATTCTTTCAATCCTAGATGAAATCTTAGATGAAAAATGTTTCAATCTTAGAGGAAAAGGTTTGCTCAAATTGTCTTTCCGAGCTTTTACGACCCCCCTTAAAATGCGGTCACTGGTTACCGTCGACTTCAGCCCCCCAACTTTAAATCCGTTCCTACGCCTTTGGGTATATTGTTTTAAATATTCAGAATATAGATGATTAGTATAATTTCTGAGCTTAAACGAGTTCTGATTGGCTGACTGGCCAGTGACGATAATCACATCATTAGAAATCATACTTGAAAAGTTGTTTTTTGTGACCAGACTGAGTTTATTCGTTCCAGATTTCTAAAACATGACGAACTTTTTTTCAAAATGGCGAGTACTCAAAAACACAGCGTAAAGACACTCTGTACATCAGATTTCTCTCAAGATAGAACTGTCTAAGGGTGAGGCAGTTGTTTATCGTATAATTATTTGTATTTTTACGTCCGTTTTGATCGTTAGTGTGTTTTTGAAAGCTGTCAAGCGTGAAGAAAACATCGAGAATTGGATTTACAAATTATATCTAACACAGTTCAAACTGTCTGTTTAAACATAGTCAATCGAGATATGGTCTGGAAACTCAGCTAAAGTCTTTGTTCTATCTTTTTGTTCGTCTTTATGCAATTTTGTGCACGGTGCAGAAGCAATCATCCATCAACCGTGTTGTTTAAATATTAATAAACCTAAAACAAAGGATGTGCAGGTGTAAGGTACGGTTCAAAATCAAAACGTAGCTCGTTATAGTCGCTTTGAAGTTTGCCGAGTTTCCAGACCATACCTCGATTGACTATGGTTTAAAACTTCTCAATTGGATATTCAGTTCAGGCCTGAAATTATACTAAAACAATTAGTCTCAACAATTAGTCTCAAATCCTAAGAAAATAAATAATTATAGTTAAATAAATACTTGACATTTTAAGATTTGTAAATATGGAACGTAAATGGAAAGTTTACAACAAACTTGGGAAACATCCGGTGAAAAGTGTGTTACAAATGACTGTAATTAGTTTAATGTTTTAATTATATACCAGTTAGAGTTATTCACTATTGTTTAGTCTCAACAGCTTATTGTATCACCTGACTCTCTTTTCGTCGGATGTGGTGGTAGTTCTCAGGGCTCTAGAATTTCCTTAAAATTGTGATGGAACTTTTTTCTGGGTAAATAATGCCCTGGAGATTTTTAAGTAAATAAGAAATTTAGTTTTTCTGGAATTCTCATCATTCGGGAAACTAAAATTGTAAAATTTGATTAATTTAAAAGGAAATATCGTATTACGTGTGTTGGTGCTCGGCCCAGGACTCGAGCTATCAGGCCACGGGAAGACCGCGTAGGAGACTGATACGATCGGCCAGAATGAGATTAAGTCATCATATTAATGACAACACATCACAGCAGTAATTTTTTGTTGTGTTTTGTCTTTATTTTGTTATCTCGTTGCACAATATTCTGAGAAATAAATATTTCAGGAAAAATCCAGAAATTTCTTAGAAATTCCTTAAACACATTTTCTTAAAAAACTCCTTAAAAATCAAAAAGATAAAAGTGAGAACGACGCTGGTGCCTACGTCAACTCATCGTGCTCCTGTACGACCGGCGACACCGTGTGTTCCTTTACGACCCCGTGTTCCTGTACGCCACCACGTTCCTTTTGACTTCTCTCTTCGGGGAACTCACTTTCTCGCTGTCTCACCGCTTCTTCGTCCAGTTCTTGCAAACCACCCCTCAACATCAGTTCACCACCCCTTTCTTGTTGCTGTCTTATTCGCTCCGCCAATAAACCAGCCAGGGTCATTCCTTGCTCCTCCAACGTCTTTGTGTCGTAAATCACTAGCTCACACCTTCCTTGACATTCGACATTCAGTGGGTTTTCAAGAATGCCCACCTGTAGCGTTTGACAAAACAACTTGACTTGCTCGATCATTTCTTCCTCACCAATTGCTCTTATTTTCTCAGCAATGCTCATTTTTCGAAGCGTTTCAAGCGTACTGCAGTATTCGAGTAATATGTGATATGTTTCTCCGTTGAATCTGATACAGTGGACTCTGTTCGTGAACTTCCGCGAGAGTCCACCGCGTTGTGTTACGAGTTCGACATCTCCGTCGTTCGCTTCCGTGATGTTCCGATCTACGTCTTCGATCTTGCCTCGAACTTTGCAATCGAGTGGCAGCAAGATAAATAACTTCTCCGACGACAGCTTTAAGTCGCGTTCTTGTAGTCTCTCCTTTAAACCAGGCAGTATTATCTCAAGGTATCCAAAATAGTACGACCAAGCTAAACCATTCGCCACAGATCTCTCGTTGTCTTCGAGTATCCTCGACACTTCCACGAGCGATAGCGTGCTCGAGTTGAACAAACGCACGAGCGGTACAACCAACGAACCGCCTAAAACTGTCGCAACTAAGCTGCCCTGGCTTGCCGCTGGATCTGTTACGAGTAACACGGCAACAGCTATAAAAGCCGCTATAATTACAAAACTCCACTTGATTCCGCTGAAACAAGAAGCGAGCATTTTGAGGTAGCTTTTGTCGTAAC
Organism: Chrysogorgia sp. JL179-B06; assembly: GCA_035772405.1. Lineage (NCBI taxonomy): Eukaryota > Metazoa > Cnidaria > Anthozoa > Scleralcyonacea > Chrysogorgiidae > Chrysogorgia > Chrysogorgia sp. JL179-B06. The sequence continues at coordinate 654,092 of JAYKKM010000237.1, forward strand.
GAGTCGTCAAGTGATTTCTTTCTTCGTTCACTAAACACAATCGATCTACGATTGTACCGAGGACAGCACATAGAAACAATAATGCTACATGAGTAGTAGATAAGCCTACAGACCATGATAGCGTGTTGCATCGGCTGTCGTTAATAGTTTGTTTTGTTTTTATATCTTGTGGATAACATACCTCGGTTTCTTCTCCGAAGGGTAAAGCATTAATAATGTAATGTAACGATGCACTAAAGACGATGATTATGACGACGGCCCATATCTCGCCACATTTTCGTCGTTTTGGAATCAAGTAGTCGTTCAAGTGAATATCACGCCGGCCGTTGTTGTCCGCCATTTTTCCAAGAAGTCGGATTTACGACGACAATACGAAGCTTTCCGAACGTGGCCGAGTTACGATGAAATATTTTGGAATATAAGGTAATTATTAATATTAGAGAGGATTTAATATAGTCAAATACCTATATGGAAAAAGTGACTGCCCCGGAATCGAACCCTAGTCTCCGGCTCTAATCTTTGAACGTATTGAGACACGGTCAGAACAGTCAGTGATTTCTCCATATACATATTAAATTCGCCGCTTTCACTCGACACCAACAGGCAGACATCGCATCTAACCATAACATGGAGCAAGGCCTCTCATCGCTCGAGCGCACTTCCCAAAATAGCGAAGCGATACACAAGTTCTTGTATACAGAGGGCTTTAATAAATATATGGAAAAAGTGACTACCCCAACTGGGAATCGAACGTTATGGTTAGATGCTATGTCTGCCTGTTGGTGTCGTGTGAAAGCGGCGAATTTAATATGTATATGGAGAAATCATTGACTGTTCTGACCGTGTCTCAATAACTCAAAGGTTAGAGCGCAGATATACGTTTGTTTACATTAGAATTTTCCAAAATAAAGGAAATGAATGTCCCAGGAGCAATCAGCATGTAACTTCTCCTAATAATATCAATGGTTAACTAAGTATAGAGGTAATGAGACTAAAGGAAATAGTTTAGTTTTAGTTTATTAAATTTATCACGCTTTTAGGTGACAGGCTATAGAAGCCCAATTACCCGAAAGTCTTACTATTTGCTGATATTATTGCAAAGGCAGCACTTTCTCCTCAATTATTTTTAAGACCATGAGTGGAGGTCCGACCCAGGATTTGAACCTGTGTCTCCCAGCTCATAGACATGTGTGGTAACCTCTGGATAAAATGATCACCAAATTAATTATGTGAACTCTGACCATCTTTACGTCTCAGCAATGATGTTGACCAGCGGTGGGTCCATATAAACAAAACTAATTTCGTTGAAAACTATTTTTCCAAAACTAATTGTGGCTTCATGACTTTCTATGTGAGATATTTCGGATTCGGTCGTCGGAGAGATTTGTCGAACGAGTTAGCTGGACACAAAGATTGCAGGACTCGTTCGATAAATCTCTCCGAAATATCTCCGAAGAACCTGGGAGAGAGGCTGGTTTTGACCTTCAGTTCGTTACAGACTTCACACTCCAGGTGCCTATAGATTACAATTTTGAGCATTCTTACGATTAAAATTCGCGTGACTGTCGTGTAAAAAATATTATATTGCTAAAAATTCTAAGCATGATTTTAAGGACAATCTCCTGGTGGGTCACGCCGCCATTGAGGTTGACAAGGCTAAGTATTTGGTACTTTAACGTTATAGCGACTATAATTACTCGGAATGTTAAGAAAGAGAAAGAGAAGAAATGACAAATCGAAATTCAATATTCACTTGACTTATTGTTTTTAAAATTAAATTTACTTTGACTAAAAGGTCCGAGGGATTTCGCTACCCCGGAAAAGTGTTCAGTATCTCACAGCTAGAGAAATAGCGTGATACTTAGCTGGGAAGTCATGTGGCTAGACTTTCCCAAAGTCCTTCCCAGTCTTTTTTCGCGGCGGTTTGCTTGGCCCCGTCGCCTCGATGCTAACGGCAAGTCTAGGTATGCGCTAAAACCTGGACGATTTTTAATTAATAAAAATATTATTAATTAATATTATTAATTAATAATTTAAAAATAAATAAAGATACACGCGTTAGCCAGAAAAAATATAAATGACGCTACTAGTGACGAAATAGAGTTAAATGACATAATCTGTTTTTAATCTCTTAATCTGTTTTAGTTTTCCGGCTCAGTCGTGAACACTTTGAAACACGAAAAGCAACAGTCACGCAAGCCATTATATTTGCCCAAACAGAACACCTGATACGTACAATGTTGCTGTTTGTATAATATGAAAATCACATACTATACTGGGGTTTATCTAAGAACTGACGCGGATCAATCATCGGCTAATTAGAAACGCGCCAGTCGCGCGAATTTTAATTGCTAATGGCGTCACCTGGTAAGAGGCCGCAGGCAACTCTTGGATTCATTTGAACTATGCTCGCTGTAGAATTAGATGAAAAAGTTTGCTCAAATTGTTGCAAATTGTCTTTCTGAGCTTCTAGATTTAAAAGATTTCCGGGGGGTCCATTTAACACCTGAATAGATTGCATTGATAAAAGAAAGACAGTGATAAAAAAGAGATAATAAAATCCCCCGAAATAAAACCCGCTCTTATTTTTCGTATAGACCATTGTAATCAAAATAATTTCAATCAATTATTCGATCTGTTGAACGTTACCCTCCAAGATATGCCTTTCGACCAACCTTATCTCCGCTCCCTCGCCACCCGGGTTCTGTGGTTTGTTAATATATGTAGTAGGCTTTATCTTATAATGAAATTGTAATTAGTTTTATAAGTAACATTAAGAATAAGAATATATTGTTGTAAGAGCATCGAGACTATTGTATAATGCTCCTAATACGTCTTTTATTATTATTATTATAAAGGCGGATTTCTATTCAGTGCTTTCTACCGCGCGATCGACTTTATTCGATCGCTTTCTTTTGAATTGTGAGCTCTCGATCGGATCCGTTCCAGTCGAGGGTTCACAATTCAAAAGAAAGCGATCGAATAAAGTATCAACAAAAAGTCAAAAGAGTGTTATGCTTTAAACCTCCCCTCGATACACCAATTGGTTTTTCGCATCTTTACATAATATATATATATATATATATATATATATATATATATATATATATATATATATATATATATAATATATATATATATATATATATATATATATATATATATATATATATATATATATATATATATATATATATATATATATATATATATATATATATATATATATATCAATGGGGTGAATAGTATAGAATACTCTCACTCTAGTCCTCTCGCTCTTGTTTACTCACGTGACACAGAGTGCTTGCATTTCCAGGAAGAAAAGCAGTGGCGTTGTCGGAAAAACCTTGATGTAGGAAAGTTGTTGATTGTAACAGGATTAACATTAACCTGTTATAAATCCGCTTATAATCTTATCATACATGTCGGATCTTGTGACTTGTTATAAAGGTGCGAAAAAACAGTTTCCGTTCAACAACAAGGGAATTAGGCCACGTTGTATCATCTGTCAGTTCTTTCCTGATGAAATACGATAGTGGCGGGACTCGTGACTCACTCTGGAAATAACGATGGATCAGGTCACTTGGGAAATACCCTACAGATTCTGCAAACTTTCGAAACATTCAAATAAACGCTGAGGTTTCGAGCTCATGAAATTGTGAGATGCGGCCCATCTAAGTCTGAAGAGTTGTATTTCCTAAGCCAAGGATACGAATGATCGGAGCTTTCAGCAGTCCTGGTATAAAAAACAACGTCCCTCGCGATTGGTTGGTGTTGCCATTAAGGAGGATGCAATGTTTTGTTTTTGTTGTTGGTTTTTCCCCTGCAAGTCATCAAGGCTACGAGAATAAAGTCGTCAACCACGAAAATTCCAAGCTCCACTGCATCAGCTTTGCACGCTGGAAATCGATCCAGACTCGACTATATACTTGAAAGCAATTGATTCCACACTATTTTTGGCTCTTCAAGGAATATCGTTTCGTGCTCATCGGTTCGAAAATCGAGAAGATCTCATGACTGAATTTGGAAACAGTGGCAATTTCCTAGCCTGTGTACAGCCTGAATATACACCGGTAATACATTTATATATATATATATATATTATTATATTATGTATTACATTATATATTATGTATTACAGGTGTATATTCAGGCTGTACACAGGCTACAATTACCTGGAGTTGCTCAAATTGATAACTGCAAACATGACCCTGTTATGTCCTCCCATCTGGCTAGCAAGAAATCGAGAGCCAAGTACACTTTTCCACAGATTCAAAATGAAATAATAGATGCCATATGCCACAGTCATCAGAGAAAGAATTATTTCAGAAGTACTTCCTCTCTTGCCAGTATTACGTCACATCGACCAGTTAGTTATCGGTCATTATTTATGGTTGGGAGTGGGGGCCGAAGAGAAATAGATTTGGTGCTGAAAAAAATTTTACCCAACAAATTTTACCCAAGAAAATGTTTTGCCCAATTACCCAAGAAGAAAAAAGTTAGACAAATCCCAATTCCATGTATATCGTCGATACAAGTTTTAATAACAAACCCAATAGATACATAGACAGATCCTACTGTAACTTTCAGATTATTATCTCCCCATACTGAGCAAGAATCCAAGGAAAACAAGGAGAGGAATACAATAACAAAATCTAATGTTCAATGATGACTTATAGGAAAACTGATGATGAGATTCTAATTTTAAATGATGAACTCTTAATTTTTTATGTAAATAGTCATGAAAATTTTGCTACCCAACCATTTAGGGTCTTAGAATTTTCAGTTAGCCAACCATTTTCTCGTCGGCCCCCACTCCGGCCATAAATAATGACCAGCTCTTCCCCTGAGATATGTATTCACTATTGGAAAGAAAACCTGTTGAACGTTTTCTTTGTGTTGACGAAATGGAAGGATCAAAGGCTGTAGATTTTCTGCATAAATTGCCCCAGCTTTTAGCCCAATTTAACATTGATTCCAAGTTTATTAGAGGTCAAGCAATGGATGGCTGTTCAACAATGTCTGGCATTCGCGGAGGATTACAAGCTTTGGTTCGCGAAGTTACTCCATGGCTGCACTATATGTATACCCCTCATGCCGCATCGGTTAAATCTTACGCTATAGCGGTGAAGACGGCGACGTGCTGTGTACCTGCAAAGTTTTTCTTCGGACTCATGCTTGAAAGTCTACAGATTTTTACGTTGCCAGTCCAAGGAGAACTGCACAGCTGCACAAATCTCAAGAACGCGCACAACGACGATCTGAGATGACATGTCAAAGTCTCTTTCAGACACACGGTGGGCAGCTGTAGAGCAAATTCTGTAGAACATGTGAGGGTAACTTTGATCAGTTATCTCGATGCTCTACAAGTACTAATGGTAAAAAACCATTTTTGACACACGTGGTCTCGCTGATGCGCATGGTCTGATAAACGGACTCAGAAGCTTTGAATTTGGTTTCATGCTCTATTTTTGGTTTGAGATCCTAGTGATAACGAAAGTCGCAACAGACAAAGTTCAAGGCCCCTTCATGAACATTGGTGTATCGTGCTAATTGATTGCATTCAGCAACTTTCGGGTATGTGAGAGTAATGGCGACTACTTTGAATTAGATACCATTGCAAAAGCTACGGGCCCCTTCCAACGGTGTTAATTTTCCAACGGAGTTTCAAAGCAGAACACGCCAACGAAGGAGTACATTTCTTGACGAATTGTGAAACCGATGCTGATAATCCTGCCGTGCATGGATGCGAAAGATATTTTTAAAATCGAAGTCTATAATGTTGTTTTAGACACTATCATCACAGACCTCAAGACACATTTCAACGATACAACAGTTGGCATTCTTAAAGCCCTTTGTTGTATTTCACCAACGTTCCTTAGCAAGAATGAATCAGACGTCCCTGCCGAAGCAAGTTTAGAGCAACTAAGCATTTTATGCCAATTTTACTCTAACGACCTTTCTTCGAGTGAAATGGTGGTGCTGGAGTACAAGGACATGCATGCTCTTTTCAACGCCTGGGAGTTTGGAGAAGGCGAAGCTGTTCCAAGGGATGCTGATGATCTTTTATTATTTTTAATGAAGCACAACTTGACGGCTCAATTTGAGAGCATTGTAACGCAATTTGAAACTCTGCCTCACCTCACCCATTACATCAGCACACGATGAAAGGGCGTTCAGCTGCTTGAAGCGTGTTATTGACGTACTTGAGAAGCACGATGTCCGAAAAGCGACTAACCTTGCATTAATCTCAATAAATGGAGAACTTGTTTCATCAATTTCTGTTAGAGAACTTCAAAAACCATTTTTAAATTCGAAAACCAGAAGAATATTATTGTATCTCTCTGGTACTCTACAGTCATATGTATACATGCACTACAGATAAATTCTACATGAATTTAAAATTTAAAACAGAAAATTGTTAAATACGTTTGCTAATGAGGTAGAAAATTTGCTAGGTAGAAAAGTACGACTATAATTTCTTAATGAATGAAACATGTTTATGGCAACGCCTCTATTGGACAACCTCCATATGACCACGCCCTTTTTACCACGCCCATTTTGACCACGCCCACTTCCCACTTCCCTGGAAAATTTGGACGCCTGCCCCACCAATAAAAGTCCTATGCTTCACAACCTCGTACCAATCAAAGGACCGCTCTGTTATTTTTACAACAAAAATATATATATATATTATATATATAATATATATATATATATATATATATATATATATATATATATATATATATATTGAAAGGATTTATGGTGAAGGAAAATTTCGAGTGTTGGAATACATACATTTTAAGACCAAACCGGGACCAGTTGCGAAAAATGCAACTTAGCGGCCTTCCGGTAGGAATTGAACCCGCGACCCTGCGATTGCTAGTGCAGTGCTCTGACCACTGAGCTACGGAAGCCGTTGCCGAGAGCCTAGTCACGAGTTCTGTATATATGGTGGTAATGCCGGGATAAGATTCTGGGTATATTATAGGTAATATTTGGCATTTCACTCGATCAAACTACATGTTGAAAGGATTTATGGTGAAAGGAAAATTTCGAGTGTTGGAATACATACATTTTAAAGACCAAACCGGGACCAGTTGCGAAAAATGCAACTTAGCGGCCTTCCGGTAGGAATTGAACCGCGACCCTGCGATTGCTAGTGCAGCGCTCTGACCACTGAGCTACGGAAGCCGTTGCCGAGAGCCTAATCAGAACTCGTGATTAGGCTCTCGGCAACGGCTTCCGTAGCTCAGTGGTCAGAGCGCTGCACTAGCAATCGCAGGGTCGCGGGTTCAATTCCTACCGAAGGCCGCTAAGTTGCATTTTTCGCAACTGGTCCCGGTTTGGTCTTAAAATGTATGTATTCCAACACTCGAAATTTTCCTTCACCATAAATCCTTTCAACATGTAGTTTGATCGAGTGAAATGCCAAATATTACCTATATATATATATATATATATATATATATATTATATATATATATATATATATACTTAACAAATAGATTCCATTTTTGTTGTCTGTTCAGTTATAGATGCACAGATGACATCGAGACGGAGTCGAGTGCATGGTCACTGATGTTCTTGCCACGTTCTGACGTCCTCTGTGTATCTATAGTGATCAACAGACAACAAAAATGGAATCTCTTTGTCAAAAACCACCCCAAAGGTTTATCAATTGCTCACGTGTTTGACGCCCCTTTAATAGATCATGGGCAAGAACCAATGAAAATGCGTATATATGAGTCACGTGATTATATAAATATATTATATATACTATATGTATGTTTTTATATATTTATATATATATACATGTTCATAGTCCTTGGAGAACAGTTAGTATATTACGGGAAGCGGTTAGCTGGAGTCACCAAGGAGTATCACAGTGCACGACTGACGCAAAGGTTAGACTACGACGCGATGGCTACATATCGTTTCGTAATTCTGCTATTCATGGTGTCACTCTTGTCGTTAACCCACGGGGAAGACGTTTCTAAAGGTGGTGATGAATTGAAAGTGGAATTGACGAAGTTTTGGTAATGATACGTGCAGTGCGTTGTTCAATGCTGTGAGTATTCATGTGTCCAAGCGTGTCTCTACACGTTACCCCTTTAATTATCCTGAACAAGAATAGTCATGTACCATGTACAAAAGTTGCCGCGCAAAGATTTTATTTCTAATCCCAAAACTTAAACAAACTGAAATTTACTCTGAAGAATTCTCAAATGACCCGTTTCCAATTGTTATATTAGGACTTAGATTTAATGATAAGCTCCGACAAACGTCGACAATATACGACATCTGTGCGCTTTGCTATTGAATATGTCGCTATATTATATCGTAATTTATAAGGGAAAATATTTTAGGGTTTGCTTTTACTTGTTTATATCAGTGGAGCTTCTATTCTTTTTGAGAAATTCGAGAATTCAAAAACAATGTCATTAGGTTTTCTCTTAAACTGCATTTCGTGTTTTATACGCAATATTTACCGCGGAGTTAGATAAGTTGTAAGTCTTGCCCATCGTCCTTTTGCCCATCAGTTTTCTCTTTATGTTCAAGAAAACATATCGATGATATCGGCGGCGAAGCAATGAGTGATTGTAGAGCACAACTACATTTAAAAGGTGTTTCACGAAGATACTGATCAATTTTGTCGCGTTATGCCGTGCTGTTTTATCCACGCAAATTATAATATAGGTAATGATGCGCGAATTTCAAAACAGGACGTTTTTTAATGACTTAGAGAAAATGATACAACAAGATGAGTTTGATGTTGAAAAATTTTAAAAATCCAGAAAAATATATCACGACGACGAAATTAGATCATGACTTGCAGTCACATATTAATTCGCACCACCTCCCGCGCTGCACGAACTGCAATATTCCCGCCGTTTTTGGCAAACCGCACAACCCACGCGACTTGATACCTATAATCCGCCGTGGATATTCCAACAAAAACGCGAACTATTCTAGTTCTTTCTGGTTTTGATTGACCTCGTTTAGCAAAACACCTTTCGAATGTTTTCCCAACCAAACGCCCCCCCCCCCCCCAAGCAAGATCATTCATCAACATATATCAGATATATTATGAAGAAGGCTGAAATTAGTTCTTTTCCGATGAAATGAGTTCTTTTGAAATGCAATCTCCGAGTTTGCGGTTCAAAAATCTTTTAGTGGCGGAAATGCCATGCCATGGTGATCAAAGCTGATTATATTAAATTTTAAAACATGCCTGTACTTGCCTGACATATGTTGCGTTTCATGTCGGACGTAATATTGTTTTCCGCGCCGTGAAAATATCGCACGGGTTTTAAGTCACAGCGCCACTGCTGAATGTCAATAATAATATCTAATAATAATAATAATATATCAATAATATGTGCTGCAAAGAACACATCAGATATAGTCCGTTTACCCACTTGTCAAGGCACATTCACAGAAATTAATAAAGTTGACCTTCAAAAAGGTCGCTGATATATATATATATATATATATAAAGGTCGCTGATATATATACATATATATATAGTCGCTGATATATATAATGGTCGCTGATATATATATATAGTCCTTTCACTTGTCAAGGCACATTCACAGAAATTAATAAAGTTGACCTTCAAAAAGGTCGCTGATATATATATATGGTCGCTGATATATACACTGAAGAAGCCTGAAAGGCGAAACGTTTGTAATAAAACATTTTCCTGCTCGAAGTTCTCTGTCGTCTCTCTTTTTGTTAAATATATATATATATATATATATATATATTTAACAATTATTCGCCGAAGACGAGGTGAATATCGGTGAATAAAAACCGAGACGAAGTCGAGGTTTTTATTCACCGATATTCACTGAGCCTGAGGTGAATAATTGTTTTAGTATAAATACATATTTTCCTACTTTTAGGAACAGCATTTTCCTCAAAATTGCTATAGTTTCTCTGTTTCTTCTTCTGTCAATTTGACAAATCGGCTGGCGGCCATGTTGAAAAAACGCTGGAGGTGATTATCGAGAAATAATCCGAGGTAGCGTGGCAATCAGCGCACGCGATTTCTATAATCACCTCACGTATTTATACTAAATTATAGTAATTCAGAATAATATTTTAAAAAGTTATGTTACTGCCTCGAGTGGGAATCGTTTTTAGCTTTTCGAAAGTCTCGCAATATCCCGGCAAGTGTTTATATCACATTATATAAACATTACTAGGAGAGTACTATCGCAAGGGAAGTGCTGTCCCTGAGGAGTTTTCCTGAGGAGTTTACCGTCAGCGCGCATCTTGCTTGTCGTCAAGTCAGCGCGCATCTTGCTTGTCGTAGTCATGAGCGTGCGCATTGCTTTCTTGTCTTGGATCTTGTTTCGTTATTAGCAAATATATTTTTCGAACAGTTTCAGGACTCTAGAACTACAAGAGAACAGCAGTAGAACACTGAGTATATACCCGCCAGAGCACCAGTAGAGCGCCAGTTTTCCAGTGTAAAATTATCCACTGACTTCCACAGGGCCAGGAAGTGTTCAATATCTTACAGCGCGAGAAATAACGTGATGCGCCAGTTTGCCAGTGTAAAAATTTCCACTGGCTTTGGCGAGCGCCAGAGAAAGACGAAAAAGTGTTCAATATCTCATAGCGAGAAACTGTCTAGCGAAATAACGTGATCAGTCCAAAGCGCCAGTTTGCCAGTATAAAATCGTATCCTTTCATTCCCGTGGCTTCCAGAGAAAGTTTATTATGGTCCCTGAGTTATATGAAGAATAGAAACGCACATAAGACGCATGTTATTGGTTGGAGATGTGAAGTTGTCAAAACAATAAGTGTTTCAGTGTTTGTGTGTTATCTCGCACAGACAAATCGCCATGGCATAGAAACAAATGTAAAACTGTCAAAATATTTTAGTAGGAGGACTAGCTGTTTGGTACTACATGCACTTCAAAATCTAAAAAAAACACATATATAATTGATACACATAAAATAAGCTCATACCTATTGCGGCATCACAACTAGATGAGTTTGAAATTTGAACTATATGAAGGATATATTGGCTCGGAAGTCAGATTATGATTTCTTGTTTCCTTTCATATTAAAAGTTTTATGTTAATTGGCTTTCTTTGTCTAAGCTTCTTATTAGATACTCAAAAGGTGTGAGTTTGCTCTAAAACACTTATAAGTCCAAGGTGTTATTATTTAATAAACTGAATACAAGAAGAAGAATGAGGATGCAATTTTATACTGGAAGACTGGAGCTTTGGATCACGAGTTATTTCTCTAGACAGTTTCTCGCTGTGAGATATTATTGAACACTTTTTCTAGCACTCTGGTTGGTAGCTAGTGGATAATTTTACACACGGGATAGCGAAGGTAAGACCCTGGGTACGAGGTTGGCTACGAAGGTGTTCTTGCTCTACTAGTTTCTCGCTGTGAGATGCTAAATACTTTAGTCTGGCGCTCTGATGGTGGTCTGACGACTTCTATACTCCTGTACTGTAGTTCTAGAGTCCTGAAACTGTTCAAAAAATATATTGGATAATAACGAAATAAGTTAATTTGTCCTCCTCGGAACAATGAATAATGTAATGTTGTAATGTATAATATGTGTCACGTTGACACGTTGATGATAATGATGATCAATAATATAGATCATTTGTGACGTACTCTGTGCTCTGCAACACAACGCAATAACTGGATTATATACATATTGGAACGAAATGTACTTGAAGTGAAATGGCTAAAGCTCATTATTCTCTGCTGGACTGCTGGTAATCTGACTTAGGGCAGTGGTAGAGCAAATTCCCGATATGCTTGCCCTGCCAAATCTGGACCCTACAAATGAAATTTGGTTTTCTTTCCATAAACTATTGCGACTACTCCATTAACCTAGTGGACTTCTGAAGGTCAATAATTTTCTTCCTATAATTAATCACCTTGACCGGCCCGGAACCGCACAGTGTCTGGTTACAAATGTGGGGTAAAGTTGTCTCTGCCAAGGCGAGTCAACTTTTCATAAATTTCTTTAGAACCGCTTACATGAGATAGTAATACCATATGGTGGACTGAATTTCTTTTATTCTTACAAATACAGGTCACATTAACAACTAATATACCTCATTAAAATTAATTTCCACTAATACAACCTCTACTGACCTCAAACCTAGTCGTTTTAGTTCTTCAGATTGGTGGTTCTAATACGACCTATATATAAACCTGCCAGGTTTGACGTTTCATCTCAAATACAAGGAAACCTCAGTAGAAATTTCGGCGAAGTTAAACATGGTATATATTATAAGGGAATACTACAGAAAAAAGTGCATTAGCTATGAAACCTCCCACTCGATTCAGGTCATTAAATACATTTTACACTAACAGTGGTAGAACGAGGTATATACAACCCCGAGGATGCGTGGCGTCCGAGTGCTGTATATCGCATACATATCCCGACGTTCGAGGTAATAAACAACTAATTGACCTCGGTCGGTTCAATAACCTATACTTATTTCATGATTGATGAGGTTTTCCGACAAAGTTTTGTCAAATTTTTCACCTTGGATAAAGATTTTCCTAGTTTTCGTTTCTTATCTTATTAGTGTTCATGGGGATTTATGGCGCATACATCCCGCGGTACATCAAAGAAAACCGCGACTCAATGTAATAATAATAGCTATTATTTCATGATTGAATCGGTTTTCTTTGATGTACCGCGGGCTGTATATACAGCCCTATGAATACTAATTAGATAAGAAATGAAGAAAAAACTAGGAATATCGTTGTCCAAGGTGGAAAAATACATGCTATATACATCCCGCGGTACATCAAAGAAAATCGACTCAATCATCGACTCAATCAAAGAGACATGGAAAAGCAGTGTATGGAAAGGTGTGGAACGATTAAGAGTGGAACGTGTGGAACAGCGCCGCCAAAAGAGATCCCGCGGACGTTGCAGATCCGACGGGATTTGAGTGTGACGTGTGGGCGCCCGTGTAAAGGTCGGACTCGTGCAGGATTGGTAGCACACAAGCGCGCCCATATTACATAGACAACATAAATGACAACGAACCCGTTTAGTCAATCCAATATACACTTCTTTTTAATATGGTATTATTTATAAAAATTAACCGCAACGTTGACATGGAGGGTAGGGTGACTGTGGGGACAAGACAAGGATAGGGTAACCCTATTGCTAGGGACAACTTTTCTTCTTCTTTGCATCGCGACCCGATGTAAAGAACCTAGTAGTAATATATTAAATGTGACTTGCAGCTTGGTTATTTTAATATGATTAAATATGATTCCCCAGACGGGAATCGAACCCGCAACCTTGAGTTGATGATCTCCGGTTAGACGCTCTAACCATTGATTGAGCTACAGTACCAGAACTCAGATGGCAGAACGAAGGCTACGTTGTGTACTAGTTCGTACGTGCGACATACATACTGCTAATTCAGCAGTCTATCTTATCATAATATATTAAATGTGACTTCTGAGTTCTGGTAGCTCAATGGTTAGAGCGTCTAACTGGAGATCATGAAGGTTGCGGGTTCGATTCCGGTCTGGGGCTCAGAAACATTTTCTGAGTTTGCGTTAAAAAGCTTGAGTAGCAAACAATTTACCAAACTAGTAGTAATATTTTCTTTGGCACATATATACATATATATATATATAGTTCAATCAAGACACGTGTTTCGCTGTGTTTCGTTTTCATTAGTGTAGCTTGGAACAATCTGTATGAGTCTGGCTGGACACTTATACCGCACTTGCGATCGTCATTGACAACCGCTTGTTGGATAGCAGTACCGGCGATCAGAACATCCAGATAGCGTGAAGTTAGCCTGCGTAGCAGACGGTTGTTGGAGTGGGTTATATTCAGGACCGAGGCGGAAAACCCGCGAGGCGGAAAACCCGCGATGAGGGGCGAGCGCCTCGCGGGTTTTCCGCCTCGCTGTAACGCAGGCTAGCGTGAAGTGCGCATAATAATAATAATAATAAAGACGTATTAGGAGCATTATACAATAGTCTCAATGCTCTTACAACAATATATATATTCTTAAAGTTACTTTTAAAACTAATTACAGTTTCATTATAAGATAAAGCCTACTACATATATTAACACTATGAACACTATAACTATTAATTTTAAAAAAGAAAAGTCTTAACTGCAGACTTAAAATTACTTAACATTTCAAAGCTTCTAATTTCCTGTGGTAATGAATTCCACAGTTTTGGCGCTGCAACCGAGAATGCTCTGTCTCCATGAGTCACCGTTTTGGATTTTGGCTCGAGTAGCAGATTTTGGTCAGATGATCTCAAAGTACGAGTAGGTTTATATTTAGTTAGCAAATCAGTAATATAAACAGGCGCCTGGCCATGCAAAGCCTTGAAAGTAATTATTAGTATCTTAAAAACAATCCGTGATCTCACCGGCAACCAGTGAAGATTACGTAGCGCAGGGGAGATATGCTCCGATTTTTTAACCCCTGCAACAAGTCTAGCAGCTGTATTTTGAATTCGCTGTAACTTGCTCAATTCAGTATCTGGTAAGCCATATAGGATGCTATTACAGCTGTCAAGTTTTGATGTTATGAATGCATGCACCAACTTCTCACAGTCCTTTTTACTCAAATATTTCCTGATCTTACCAATATTTCTGATAGCCAAAGTGGCCGATTTACAAATGTTATTTACATGAGTATTTAATTTTAAATGTCTATCAACAGCAACACCGAGATCACGTGCAACCGGAGCCGGTTGGATTATCACATCATTGACACATATTTCTGGCATTGGTTCGCAATGCATAAAACGTGATGATAGATGGACAATCTCGGTTTTACTTGGATTGCATATAAGACCATTCATAGTACACCAGATGGTGATGTCCTTAATACATAACTCAAGTTTAGCTAGAGCAGCAGATCGATCACATGGAGTTTTTATAGGCATATACAGCTGTGTGTCATCAGCGTACATTATGCAATCAAGGCCGTGGGCTTTGATCACATCTTCCAATGGTGCAAAGAAGAGTGAAAACAGAAGTGGACCCAGTACAGAACCCTGAGGTACACCATATTGCAATGGTTTATTTGGGGCCAGAGCGCTCAAACTGCCACAATGGTAGCAAGCGTTGCATTATTGCTAAAGGACACCCACGCTACTTCACAGAGCGCTCAACAACACCGAAGTGAAGGAGCGTATATATATATATATATATATATATATATATATATATATATTTTAAGACCAAAACCGTACCAAGCTGCAAGTCACATTTAATATATACTTTCAGTACGTCGCGTTGTTCTACTGTAACTCAACTTATCTTTCTCTATATTCTAGTTCACAAAATATGGAAGCAGATTTTGCAATTGCAAAAATGGCCTAAACGGCCGAAATGGAAACAATGGACAAGATGGTAAAATGGTACGTGGTAATAATTAGTTGATTTTCAACCATAACAACTTGTAAAAATACTCGCCATCGGCTATGTTGGTGAGATTGAAGACTAACGAAATCTAGTCATCGGTTTACGTTCAAAGCCCAGGGGCTCTGTCCGGACAAAGAAGGCCGCACTCACAATATTTTATCAAATTTTAAACAAATTGATAATTGGTGTTGTCAACGCGAAGTTCATCTTTTCAGTTTTTTATACATAACTAATTTACATAATTATTATAAGGTGACGCATTGTATGTAACAAACAGCGATGGAGACATTTTGGAAACTATCTGTAACTCTTCACAAATTATTTAGTATATTGTTCAATAATAAAAGTTCTTGAAGTTGTTGTGATGTTATCTTGTATGTTATGTAGTATTTAAAACACGAGAAGGAGCGTTTTATCATATTTAAAATGCGAGCGCGCAGCGCGAGCATTTTAGATATGATAAAACGCGAGTTCGAGTGTTTTAAATAGCTTCAAAACAATTGATTGTAATCACTAGGGAGTGTACTGGTTTTTATTTTCTATTAGAGGTAAATTGGGTTGATGTATGAAATGCAAATTAGCAGGAATTTTATATAAAGTTCGTAAAGACTTTATATAATTTTCATGCTGATTAGTATTCATGGTTTTATCAGGTATAAAAGCCTTGCGCGTGACTAAATACGGAAATGTGATTGGACTTGGTTAATGAATATTAATGAGTTTTTGAAGTATATATAGTTATCTATTATATTCTCTGAAGGGCGTAGCCCTGTTTATGGCATTCGTACGTAGGACACCCAAAACTTTGAAAAGCCGCAAACATAACAAACATATCGTGGGAGAGGACTAGCAGAAAATGATCAATAAATTCAATAGTTATTGGATTGTAAGCGCACCCACATGCTTACTCTCACGAGTCTGGGTGGATGGAGAAAAAACAGCCGGGGAGGTAGGGTTAGAAAACTAATTAGACGGGGGGTTAGGGTCAGGTTAGGATCTTTGTTGTTTGGGGAGGCTGGTGCAGCGCCAATGACCGCTTGCCCTAGTTTATGTGCCGAACCATAGCCGAACGGAACCGATAAGCGAACGTAATTGTACAAATATATCGATAACAGGAACACCTTCCTGGCTGGAAACCAAGCCTAAAGATAAACTGATCAAAGGACACTGCTCTCCGCGAGATTGATTGCTAAAACTTGTCAGTTTCAGACCGAGTGAGCAGAGTTAGGGGGGGGGGGAGGGGGTTATATGGATGAAAGTTGAGGGTGACCTTTGTTTACTCGGCATGGTGTAAACTAATCACCTTAACGTTAATTCTTATTGAGTTGTCTTGGGTAGACGAGTCAAAGTGTTTACATGAGGAAAAGTTGCCTCGCCCCCTTCGGTCACCTCGTAAAGATGGTGACCCTACCCCTATCTATCATGTTTTGTCGTTGGCTGTAATGAGTCTGAGGTCGTCGCTGCTTCAGTCATCCTTTTCTGTTAGAGTTGGTCCCTTAGCCTTTGCCCAGTCAAGGGCGACCTACAAGGATGCAGCAGGTGCTATTCAATCTATAGCTGGAACTATTTGACCCATAGCAGGGAGGCATAGAGGATACTCACACTTGCCCAAGGTGGATCCCCAGACTATGGTGTGAAGGAGTCGTACATCTTATTTCTCTTATCATGAACTGCGGAAAACCAGTCTCATGCCATACTATGTTGAATACAACACTGAATCGAGAACGTACCTTATAGTTCTAGGTTTTCATTCATGCATGATCACTGCAACACAGTTAGTGATAGAGTATTAAGCTATCCATTTGTTGATGAAATATCAGCAGGAAAAGTGACAAAAGTATCAAAGGTGGTAAACAATTCTAGAGATGCTCATGGTATTGCAGCTGAAACAGTTGTAATAAATAAAATATATGAGGGAAATTAAGTCTGATCATGCGCATCCTCTGCGCGTTCGCTGAACCACAATAGTCATTTACTTCGCAGGTCACAAATTTCGTGTGCCACCGAGAGAAAACTCTACTTGACCCAACCTCGTACCCATAGTCTTTTCTTGACCACGGCTGAGATTTGAAACCGTGGTGTTCGGTTTACTTATCTGACGCTAGCACCTAATGTCATTATTTTGTCGTTGCTTTTTTATAAACAGGGACCACCGGGAACACCGGGACTTCCAGGATCACAGGTGAGATACATGTTATCAACGCATACCACAAACTTCCAATTTCCAAAAATACGCCCTGGGCTTATACTTGTTCAAATGACTTTTGGTGGGCTTATATTCGGGAGGGCTTATTTTCGGGGGTCACTGCATGCTTATTATTGGAGGGAGTTTTGCATTTCAAAATAGTATATATATATATATATATATATATATATATATATATATATATATATATATATATATATATATATATATATATATATATATATATATATATATATATATATATATATATATATATATATATATATATATATATATATATATATATATACACATAATATAGAAATATACCCAGCGAACACTTTTACGCCCATTTCTTTAGTAATAACCACGATGGACTCTCTGATTTAGACATTAATATAATTGATAAAACCAATGTTAGTAATCCCACTGATAAATTACAGTTTCTTTCGTCTATCTAGGGGGTCACGGGACCACCGGGAAAACAAGGACCTGCTGGGATCGGACCAGGTAGCACGTTGCGGTTGGGAGATTCTTATGCCATATGCGATATGTACACAGCGGGAACTATTCGTTATAACAGAACATTTCGGGTGTTGCAGCTGTGTAATGGTGAAGAATGGTTGACTACAGCGTTGGAAACAAAAGGAAGGCTAAAACATCAACCTGGAAAATCATGTCGGGATATCTTGAAAACTGGTTAGTTCTGTTAAACAAAATGTCGAGTGTCAGCATATATATATCACACCCAACCGAGACCAGTTGCATAAAACGCGACCTTAAGGGTCGTGGTGGCACACTCGCAGTTGAGGTGACCGTGAGGTACTAGGTCTGAGTCGTCTTGTGGGGGGTTAGAAAACCATTAGGCGGGTGGTTAGGGTTAGGTTTGGATCAAGGTTAGGGTTAGGTTTATTTTGGATTTACAAGGCAATAATTACTGCTTACAAAGCTTTAACAATTCCAATAGTTTGTGGTAAGCAGCGTGCGGGACGGCTCATGGGAGCCGTTGTCGAGACGGAGCTAAGCCACGCGGGTTCGGTATATGTAGTACTCGGCTAACTTATAATCAAGTGAATATAGGGCATCGTGATAAGTCGATGGTTGTTATACAATGCTGATATAAAACTTTATAGCAATTAAGTTGTTGCGATACAGAACCGCGCGTAAGCCGTAAGGCAGTTCAATGTCGACTGCGCATCAAAATAATGCGTTCTGCGTCGGGATAAAACTTATTTCAATTCATAACATCAGGCTGGGAAATTCAATATAACGAATTTGCAAGTGTAAATAGAAATGCAAATTTCTATTGTGGTTTTAGCCTAATGTTATGAATTGAAATAAGTTTTATCCCGACGCAGAACGCGTCATTTTGATGCGCAGTCGCGACATTACTAAAACTGGCTTATTATGTTGGGACCTATTATTAGAGACCATCCTCATCATAAGTGTTCTGCCCTTATATAGGCATGTTATTTCGTGGATTTGTCAATCAATCGCCATATTTCTGTTTATCCTTGGTCATTCTCTTCAACTTCTCAAAATTTCTTCTTGCCATAACATTATATAGATGTTCTTCGTACCTTCCTTCCATTACCTCTCTCATCAATCCTTTGGCTTGGCCAAAACATTATATAGATACTGAAAACGTCGCAAAACTGACGTTGCAGCTTGGAAGACACAGAGTTGTCTGCGGAGGAGGAGGCTATTCTGTTATTAGATATAAGATTTCATAAAATAGGATTATTAATTCGTACGCATGCACTGTAATTGGTCAGTTAAGCCCGGTTTCCATAAACCACAAACATGGCGACCATAAACATGGCGATCGTTGCGATCGAGATGTTTCATATGGAAACCACTCTTGGAATCCTTGCGATTTTCGCTAAAGTATGGAAAGCTCCGAGTCTCTTTTCTCGAAGTTTTTCCGACCCAAAAGCGGTGTTTTCTCTTCTTCTTCGTCCTTTTCTGTTGTCTTCTACGTTGTATAATAGCGAGAATCAGAAGATAGCAAGCTTCAAGACCATGCCTTTGATTTATAGCTGCCATTTTCGAAATATTCGCGCCAAAGATTCGCGCCAAGCCTGTTTATCGGATACAGGCCTACTCGACGTTTCATTGTGACCGTTGCGATCATATATGGAAACCGGGCTTTACCGTGTTTTCATCAGGCGTTGGATACATGGTTATGACGTCTTTCTTAGTCTTATTTTATAAAAGAAATAGGAATTGATAATATAGACATCCACTAGAGATGTGAGATATTCTACAATCTGATTGGTTCTTATACTAGCTATAGAAAGAAAATACCTGATTTCTTGTTCATTCACTTTAACAAAATATTCCACCATTTACATTACTAATAAAATATGAGTTGATTGATAAAACAACACGAAAAAACTATACCTAAACTGCCACGAGTGTCTATATTATATAACAACTATACAGGGCCGTCGGAAGCAAATTCGTATTGGGGGGGGGGGGGGGTGAAAAGGGCGGAGCCATGGGAATTAGTGACCGCATTTCTAGGGGTGTACGTGGGTACGATCCCCCGGAAATTTTTGAAATATAGAACCTCGGATACACCATTTCCTGCAATTTGAGCGAATGTTTCAGCTCATTTTGCGGCAGGCATAGTTCAAATTTTACATAAAAATGAAGAATCACATCAACATAATTTACTAACCTGAAGGATTTAATGCTAATTTTTTTATCAATTTCCCTTAGTTACATGTTGACTAAGAAATCTCATGTTCATGGAGTCCTTTCTACAATTTTGTTTGTGCTCTAGAACCGGAATTACACCGAGCCTAATTATCGGGATCGAAAGCTCACGCAATCGCAATATTATTTTGATAATTTTCATCGTTTAATTGGTTTAAACACTATAGATAGATTTCTTTCATAAATAAATAAATAAATAAATAAAAAAGTAAATAAATCAAGTGTTTTTACAACGGAAATTATCAGGGTTGCAAGCGCGATAGTTCTCCATCTAAATCATGTTCAAATCCAAGGCAATATCTAACAGATTTTTGCATTTTTCTAATGTACCAACTGCTTATATTCCACGGAGCATCGTTGTATGTGTGCAGCTTCAACCTCGTTCTTTTGAATTCCACTCAGTTTTATTCATTTTGTTCTTTCAGTGGAGTTCGGAAGAATGGGATTGGGGCTGTTGAAAGAGGATATATATTTCAACTGATTTGTTGTGTTGTCCACATGTATAGGTCATAGCCATGGTAGTGATCTGTACTGGATCGACCCGAATGGAGGATCAAGTGACGACTCATTCCAGGCCTTTTGCGACATGACTACAAACGACGGCGGCTGGACTCTAGTTGCTACGAAAAAGTCCCTAAATACTCCGATGATTTCCCCGAAATTCTCTGAGAAAGCGGCATCAGCACTGCACACCGACACGGCCAGTCACATCCACCCAGACATGAGAGATTGGAAAGAAGTCATGTTTCGATTCAGTGACAGCAGTAACACCCGTGTCATCTATAACCGAGATGGAGGCAGTATAGGGCAGGGAAAGCTGGACTTTGAGAAGTTCCTCATGGGTAAATCGATAAACACACCAGACTCCGGTGTTAAAGTGGATGGTTTTTACAAATTTAGTCCTTCGGTGAACATGGGAAGACGAACTCCCACCATTTTCTTCTACGCCATTGATCACTTGGTTTTTAAATCCTCGGCAGGTTTTGTTACAGAGAATTTCGGAGACACTGATAAATGGTTGAACCTGTGGGATTCAAGAGATGGCTCGAATTACTACCTGTACGCTGACAACAACGCGTGTGTTGGACAGAAATGCGTAGCCGGGTACTGTGCCATGAACACACCAATTTGGCTGATGGTGCGTTGAAGAAAGTGTGCCGCGATCCAGATCTTTAAAAGTTCTTATGCAGTGAAAAATTCAGTTCGAAATAAATTATTTTACTTGAAAGAACCGTCTAGAAATTATAAAGATTTGATTTACAGCTCTTCCATATCTTACTTTGTTCTTGAGATATTAAGATTTGTTTGTAAATGACCCACACTTGTACGTGCGACACTGCATAATGACTTACTGTAAAAGACATGTTTATATTTGGGATACACACACATACATGCACAGTTTCATAATTTTGTCATAAGTCGTTATGCAGCTGAGCATAGGACCCGAAACTTGAGATGACTTTTTATTGATTTATTTGAAAAAACTCATAAAACGATAAAGAATGTTTTTTTTACAGTGCTTGCATATCTTATTTCGTTCTCGAGTTATTCAAGGTTGTGTAATATGACCTATGACGTCACAAGTTGTACCCACCAAAAAACTTCTTTATTTTCTGCAATTTATAAAACCATTTTTGACTGTGGATTAGTGAAGTATATTCTCAATGGCATTGCTACGAACGCAATAGCAACTTCAAATCATAATCTTTGCAGCGCATGCTAGAAAATATAATTTTTTTGGTTCAGGAAGAAAGGAATCTGGGAACTAATCTGTCACTATGGTAACGATAAAGTTGACATGGGATATTCAATTTAGTGAACTGTATACTTATGCAAAGTTTCAAGTAATTTCATTCAATAGTTTTGAAGATATGCTTCATTTTCAGATTGGTAATAGTTTATTAGATTTATCACTCTTAGGTGAACGGAATAACCCAACAGGCTAAAAGCCCAATTATAGGGGTTCCGAGGGCCTACGATTTTAGGTCGTTATCCGAGAAGACCTGAAAGTCTTACCATTTGCTGATATTATTGCAAAGGCAGCACTTTCTCCTCAATTATTTTTAAGACCTTGGGTGGAGGTCCGACCCAGGATTTGAACCTGTGTCTCCCAGCTCATAGACATGTGTGGTAACCACTAGACCACAACAGCTGGTATAGTTTTAATAATTTTCGGTTCATATGTCCCCTTTAATATCTCACCTTTAATATCTCAAGAATAAAGTGAGATATGGAAGCAGGCCCGCACAGAGACTAAAGTGGACCCGGGACCAAATATATAATAATTGGGGGTCCCCCTCGCAAAAATTTCGCATTCATTTTACAGATTTCAAGTGAAAATGTTTCTGTTTTACATGTGAAATGACAACGCAAATTTTCGTTAGGACGTAAAAGATATAAATAAGGACAAAATAAATAATCAATAACGCAGAGAAGCAAAAAATACTGTTTGATAATTTCATAATTTCGACTACGGCCTCTTGGCTACCGTCTACCGATTCTCTACAAAGTAAACGGGGGCCCCTCTCTTGAGTTGGGGGCCGGGGCAAATTGCCCCAGTTGCCCTCCCCTCTGGGCGGGCCTGTATGGAAGAGTTGAGTAAAAGCCAATCTTTATTACTTTCACGAGTTCTTTCTAGAAAGAGATTCTTTACTTCGAACTGAATTTTTCACTGCATAACCACTTCAAAGCCTTGGTGTTTTTTATTTCTTTGGAATTATCTGAATCTTTCGTTGATTTTCTTGGTTATTAACTCGTGGTAGACGACGGAGTTGTTTGATGAAATAATTTTCGTAATTCAACTCGAGAAGGAAAGTAATTTTATGGACAAAATAAGACAATATTCATTCATTCATGTGGTACATCGGGATAATAATTTCGGAGGAACTTAAAACGATAGTATATTCGTGGGTTTATATACGGATTATACGGTCTTATTATCACAGGTAGAGGAATTCGGTTAAAAATTCTTGATCTGTTCACATATAGAGTTGTTTTGTTAATAAAATAACTGAAAAGATTTCACAGTGTTCTTGTTCTTGTATATACTGTAGTTTATTATTAATAGGAGTGGTGAAGGTTTTTCTTGGATTATAAAGATCAGAGTTTGCGCAAATCCCGATTTCCGCGGTCAGTGGAATTTTCCGCGGTTACCAAGCTTATAACCATGGCAACAGTTAGCATTCCTCTCAACATGGCGGTTGACGAAGAGGAGACTAGCGTTGTTATTCGAATGATTAACAGTGCTGCAGTGTTACGCAGCGAAACATTAGACCTAGGTAGAAAGAGAATATACGAAGTACCTCAAGAGATATTAAATCTTAAGTGTCTAGAGGTAGGTTGCGAACTAGAAAATACAAAACTTGCATGCTTTTATTGTTGTCCTTGACAATTATTACTTGTTTCTCTACCATTTGATTTGAATTTAATGCGAGTTTGTTATTTTTTTCTTTTATCAGTCCCTTCATCTTGAGGGAAATTACATCACAGAGTTGCCCGAAGAGTTCTTCGAGAAGTTAACGAGTTTAAAATGGCTCGACTTGAGAAACAACAGACTCAGTGCACTTCCAATTTCTGTTGGCAGACACAGGTATTTTTCAACTTCAGAAATTCGTACGGGCTTTGTTTTTTGTCCTGAGTATCAAGTTTGACTAGCAAACGTGAAACGTATAACTTTAGAAAGATTGTGATACTGTGGCCATCTATTAATCTACACTAGTCACTACAGTTTTATATCATTTACTCGGGCCGTAGCACGAGTCTTAGTTTCGGCTTCATTATTATTAGTATTCGTATTAGTATTATTTTCGGGGTTCCATAAATTTGCAAAATTGCACAATAACTTGTACCCAGGGTCTTCACCCTTGCCTCAATGTTCCTTGCCTTCACCCTTGTTGTCAATGAATCGCAGTCTGAAAAGCATTTACGAGACCTGTAAACCCGCAAACTAATGCAAAGATTCTCTCCAAGATGAGAGAAACACAGATGAGAGATTAAAAAAAGAACTCACAGGAACGTCAACATGACAACATACAGTCGTTGTAAGGCATGTAAGAGAATTGAAGCGAGTTCGGACTTTCATTTATTGGCAATGAATCGCAGTTGGAAAAGTTTACTGAGACCTGTAAACCTGCAAACCATTGCAAAGATTCTCTCCAAGATGAGAGAAACACAGATCGAGAGATCAATCATGAAGACGGAATGGACTGCCGAAGGACAGGGAAATATTATACACTGTGTTGACATTTATCCTGTGAAACTCCGTAATATTAATCATTATGAAATGTTGTGTTTTTGTCCGATTTAAATCATGTTATATGAGAAAATGCGTAAGCGATTAAAGCGAGACTCGTCTTTAAAATCAAAGGACATGGCTTCAAGATCTATTTGTCATTTACCCGATAATTTAATGCTTTTATGTCCATTAAACTGATGTAATTTCATAACAGATATGTTTCATATACCTTGCCGTTGATTTTTATGTAAATTTTGACACATTAAAAAAAAAGCATTGCTGTGTTTAGTGTTTACATTAAATGTCGTCTGCGGGGGGGGGGGGGGGGGGGGCTAGCCTGTGCGCAGGCGCCTGGTTTTTCTTCGTCCTCATTTCTAGCCCAACTTGCTTCCAAAAGTTCCCACTTTAAAGGAGCGCTGCACAATGCCTTCAGTGCCTGATTACAGAAATCAATGCATTAAAAATTATCCTTTGTAATATAAGGCAAGTGAGCGGGTTTTCTAATTCCAACTGTCTAACATGCATATATGCCACCAATTCCACCAATGCATACCCATCTGATCTGCAGGCAATATTCACGCTATGTCCTAAAAGTAGCCTGAGTTAACGCCTAGTGGGCGTCTTGTTATATATTATCTACTCTGTACCTAAAAATTTTACTTGATAGCTAATGTCATTAATGATAAACTTAACTGAAAAGTTAGGAACTAAAAGTTATGAACTACTGTAGAAAGTAAGGAACTAGAAAGTTATGACGGGTGATGTGTGTCAAAATTGCATAATACATTTGGCAACGATCGTGTAACATTTGGCAACGATCGTGTAACATTTGGCTATCGGTTCTAGTTGGCAATGACAAAACATTCAATGACAAAAATATCGTTTGGCAACAATAAAACATTAATTGGGTTATCAGAATTCACAACAATTCGGCAACAACATATCGTTATTCGGCAACGACATATCGTTATTCGGCAACGACATCGTTATTTGGCAACGACTCATTTGGCAACAACAATCCCGTGATGCATTGCAAATTCCCACGCGCTAGTCCCACGCAATGATCTCACGTTTTACCTTAAGATGGCGGAACAAGATTTTGAAAATGAGGTACGAATTGCTCTTACAAGAACTCGTTTACAAATGTTACTGACTGAGGTAGAACAGCAGTGAAGTTGTATTCGATGAAGTATTGTAGCTGATCTCTTGAAATTTCAAATTTTGGTCTACCTGGCATTGACCTTGGAATAATTCCCAATGTTTCCGGCACGTAATCTTCACCATTTAAAATAGGGCGTTGTAAGACATCTACGAGAAGTCTGGATTGATGCAACAATTCACTGTATTCTGGATTTCGTGCTGACAGGTTTGCTAGGCTTCGATAAAGACCTTCGGAACAATCGCGAACATGATCAACAACATTGGCATCGGGCTCCGTTGCAATACATTCCGTTACCTCAGTCAGTAACATTTGTATCTCATTTTCAAAATCTTGTTCCGCCATCTTGTGTATAAAACGTGAGATCATTGCGTGGAACTAGCGCGTTGGAATTTGCAATGCATCACGGGATTGTTGTTGCCAAATGATGTCGTTGCCAAATAACGATATGTTGTTGCCGAATTGTTGTGTGTTCTGATAGGATTCATGTTTTAGTTGCCAAACGATATTTTTATCATTGAATGTTTTGTCATTGCCAACAAACGTCTTGTTGTTACCATGAAATAGTTAGAACCGATAGCCAAATGTTAAACGATCGTTGCCAAATGTTACACGATCGTTGCCAAATGTGTTATGTAATTT
This sequence comes from Chrysogorgia sp. JL179-B06, assembly GCA_035772405.1. Classification (NCBI taxonomy): domain Eukaryota; kingdom Metazoa; phylum Cnidaria; class Anthozoa; order Scleralcyonacea; family Chrysogorgiidae; genus Chrysogorgia; species Chrysogorgia sp. JL179-B06. The sequence goes on from JAYKKM010000237.1 coordinate 680,451, forward strand.
TGACACACATCACCCGCCATAGAAAGTAAGGATCAACTATAAGAAGGAACTATATAAAGAAGGAAGTTGTCAATATTACACAGACTACATACTTCACCAGGATAATTAGTTTGTCTGTGGGGCAGGCTAAGTGGAAATCTGCTTTCTATGTCATTCTCTAACAGAATATTTCTCATTTTTGACAAATTCATCTGGTATACTAAGCTTACCTGTTTACTGTTTCAGCTTTGGTGAGCTGGAAAACTTTGTTTGACTGTTTTACTTGCACTAGATCTGTGAGACCTGTGGAATACAAAAATGATATACCATGATTACTCAATGGCTTTGGTTTAAAGTTCCCATCATCCATGATATTTTGGCGAGCCAATTCATTATTTTTTTTCTAGATCCCTCCGTAGTTTGTTGCTAGAAGGAAATTCACTGACTCATTTGCCGTGTGAATTAGGTATGTTTGATGTAGCACAGTGAGTATACTGTCACTGAATATTACAAGCAAAGGAAATTATTTGGTTGTAAAGATTTTGCTATGCATTAAACTGCTCAGATAAAGTCTGAGATCCAGACAGGACTCAAACCCACAACCTTTTGAGTGGTTCAATGGTTAGAGTGTATGGCTAGCCTAGCATTCAGAAGGTTGTCCTGTCTGGAGCTCAGAGTTTTGACAACTTAACACAACTTACACAGAAAAACCTTTACAATTTCTAGTATACAGTAGTACTTTTCTTGATTCCTTCATGTTTTTTTGAAGGAATGGCAAAGTCTCTTTGTGGCTTGAATTTATCTGGTAATCCTCTTGAATTCCCACCTCCTTATATTGTCAAGAAAGGCACCCAGGTAACTGTCAGCTAATTTACCACAGAAGTAGTACTCAAGCCTGAAAATAAGCGGCTGGACACGGACATTGTCCGGCACGAAAAGGGTAACTGTCCGGCACAATCAACTGTTGCAACTGCATTTGAATATTACTGGTAAACAAATTTGCTAGAACTAAATCAAAGCTGCATGTCTGAACATGCTTGTTACATGAAAAGGTAAGTGAGCTAACCAGCTTCGATGAGTTCACAAGATCCGCATGGCAACAGCTTTAATCCATGAAAATTTTGAGTAAATGGCTTCTCGCATCACTGACTTATTTAAAAAAAATGGTAATTCTCTAAATTCTAGACCAGATTCTAGATGTCTAGACAGAAATAAGATTTTGGGGCCCACCGGGAAATCTCCTGGTGGGCCTGCAGGTCTCAGGAATGCTTTAGGTTCATGTTGTGCTCTCTAATATGTCTAAGTCTGTTTTTACAAGCAGATTTAGTCAAATCTAGAATACAAGTTGTACCATCTGTTTCTTTAGGAGATCTTAAAGTATCTGAGGGAGATGTGTGAAAAAACAGGATGTGCTGGTAAGCTATTTTAATTATTATTAAAACAATAATTGTATTCATTCGACTCGAGAAAATTTAGGAAGACAAACGAAGTGCAAACTTGCATAAGCCCAAGGGAATAAGAAATGGTACAAAGAAAATTAACACCCTTGACATTGAGTACAAAAACAGATTCGATGCCCTAAGAGACGAAAACGAAAACAACGATGGAAAGTCACAGGAAATACCACCGAAATCGTCATGCATTTCAAAGGAGAATAAAAGAATTCCAAAACCACATCGCGTTGAGAACAATGTCAAAACGAATCTACAGTTGAATCAAAAACCTAATTATGAGAGAGTCAGCCAGGTGAAACGAAGTAAAGTTAAACATCATTCACAGGCTATCTTCCACTCACAAATAAATGGAAATTTAACCGATTCAGAATATTCCGGTCAAGTGAGTCACCAACACAATCGCAATAAAGTATGCTTAGAAAAACAAAGCCAAGTCAATCATCAGTTACCGGAATGGATGGGCCATCTACCCCTGATCGAAATACCAATGCCTGCAGATAACAATGTTCAAGGTTCAACCGAATGGTTGAACTATCTGGAATTTGTCAGTCGAACATTACCGTGATAGAAAATCCTGTAGTACAATTAACATACAACGTCACCCATTCCACCGTATCTAACAGAACGATTCCTGTGAGGATAAGTTCGAGAATTTCCAATAAAAATTCGAGAATAAAAGCCAATATACCACAGAACTGTCCTGCTTTTTTAACTGAAATCTGGCTGAAAGACTCGATAGAACCGCAATCAATTCCGCCGAGGCCTGCCTCCCCACGAAGAATCCCTAAAAATCGGCCAAGAAAACACAATCCTAACAACTGCATAACAATTAAAACTTGCGATATGCCTATTTCTTGCCCCCTCCCATCAATCTTCCTTACCAATATTTGTCATATCATAAATAAGATGGTTGAACTACATGGCATTGTTACCATAAACAAACCCACCTTGATTATGATTACAGAGTCCTGGCTTAATACGAACATACCAGATTCTGCTATATCGCTTGGTAATAACTTTAACTTATATCGCCGTGATCGACCCACACTCGGAGGGGGTGTTGTGGCATATGTCAGCACTCAGACACCAAGTACCCGTCTAAACTATTTGGAAGAAGATGGTAAAGAAGCATTATGGCTACTACTTAAACCGTCCAGGACCCCTAGACCATTTAGTGTGATTGCGGTTGTTGGCATCTATTATCCACCAGGACAGACTGTAGAAGCTGAAGGAGAAATGACTGAATATATCACTAGAGGACTCGACTCCATACTGCATGATCATCCGTCGGCTGGTATAATAATCACTGGAGATTTCAACCAAATGAACCTTAATCAGCTGTGCAGGCGTTTCAATCTAAAGAAATCCGTGAGAGCGCCCACGAGGGGTAGTAATACCCTAGATCAAATACTTACGAACATGTCTGAGTTGTACACTGATGTCCTGCACCTACCCCCTGTTGGCAGATCTGACCATCAGTGTTTACTACTACTTCCTAAAGTGAGACAGAAAGTTAAACCATCTTCACGTAGAGTACGCCTGTTGAAGCCTGGTAATCTAATATCGCTCGGCCTAAAGTTAAACCTCGAGGCATGGATGTCTGTTTTCTATGCTCACGATGTTGACGACAAAGTTAGTGCGTTTACCGAAATCATAGTACGTATGCTTGATGATACAATTCCCGAACGTACTATACGTGTTCATGCCTCGGACAAGCCATGGATGACATTACACATTAAACAAGAAATCAAATCCAGGCAGAGAGCTTTTACTAAAGGAGACTCAATAAAATATAACCACCTGTGTAATAAAGTATCCGTACTAGTAAATAAGGCGAAAGCCCAATACTATCGATCGAAGGCTGAAGGTTTCCGTAAACATAATCCAGCGAAATGGTACAAGGCGATATATCAACTAACCGGAGCAGAAGACGGTAACACTACGAGCCCATCACAAGATGCAGCAGCTAACACTGCGGAGTTACTACAGGAAATCTTTACCAGGCCATGGCAGAATCTCCCCCCAACCGAAATTCCAAGTCTCTCTGAGATAGCACATCTTCTGAAGGAGGAAACTCCCCTTACACCTACAATCGGTCAAGTCAAGACTTCTCTCAGACAACTAAATCCTAGGAAAGCTACCGGGTGCGACAAGATCCCTGCCTGGTTATTAAAGAGATTTTGCGAAGAACTAGCACCTGTGGTCCACCATATTATATGTAGCAGTATTACGCAATTCAAATACCCAACACCATACAAACATGCATTGATTACTCCAGTACCTAAGGTCTATCCTCCTAACGATGTTGAAAACGACTTTCGTCAGATTTCCGTACTTCCTCAATTAGCTAAAGTTCTCGAAAAGTTGCAGCTAAACCTAAACAGCTCTGTTTTTGAAAAGATTGATAACAACCAACATGCCTTCACCAGTAAACGGTCAACGGTGTCTGCGCTGGCAACTATCTCCCAGAACTGGTTCAACAATACAGACAATTCGCGTGATGGCAAGAATGGCATTCATGCATTGTTTATCGACTTTCGAAAGGCTTTTGATCTTGTGGATCATGGGATCCTTTTAACTAAGCTTGCTGAACTAAATGTGACAAAAGGCTTTTGGATGTGGACGCGGAGCTTTTTGGAAGGCAGGACCCAACAGGTAAACCTGGGGGGTACTTTTATCATCAGTTAAGCCATCTCCTACTGGCGTCCCCCAAGGCTCCGTTATCTCGCCCACGCTATTCAACGTACACATAAATGACCTCGAAAGTTCGGTCCCTAACCATCTCCAAATCAATACATGCAAGTATGCGGACGATTGCACCCAGGATGAAGTTGTTCATATGGGATCACCAAGCCACATGCAAGAGGTTCTCGAAGCAATGCACAGTTGGGCTGCTAGAAACAAAATGATGTTAAACCCAAAAAAGACAAAAGACATGTGGATCTGCTTCAGAAATTCAATCCCAGAACCACCTTCCCTTTTTATTGGCGATGAAGAAATAGAAAGAGTGAGTTCGTTTAAATTGTTGGGCATATGGCACCAAAAGAATCTGAAATGGAATTGCCATATTGAAAAGATGACCAAGAAAGCCAACAAACTACTCTTCTGCTTGAGAGAATGTCGCAGAGCAAACTTACCAACAGATGTCGGCATTACGTGCTACCAAACTAAAATTAGACCTATACTAGAGTACGCAGCACCGATATGGAGTGGAATCCCGCAATACCTAGAAGATGAAGTAGAAAACATCCAAACTAGGAGCTTGAGAATTCTAGGTCTACCCCGTGACCACTTACAAAGCCTAAAGCATAGACGGGACGATCTCACTATCCGTGAACTCCAACGAATCCAAAGTGATACAAGCCATCCATGCAATAAATTATTACCTTTACCAAGAACACACTTATACGACCTAAGGACTGATAGTGGCCGGCCTCCTATCTTTTCGCGCACCAAAAGACATGAACTTTCTTTCATTCCAAGAGCAATTTCTCTGAAATATAGAAACTCTCGCTAATGCTTACCATTTTTATAACATAATTTTAAATAGACGAGAACAAAATTGTTTTAATATTTTATATAATATTCTATATTGTAAGCTAAGTACTAGCTATTTATTTATGAGACTCTAATTATGTAAATCCATTGTATTTTTATACTAAAGATGGGTAATAAAAACTATTATTATTAGTGTAACTATTTTTAATGATGATAAATCATTATCATGTATTGCTTTATAAAACGTACTGACCATGGTGATTGGTAATAAGTTTAGAACGTTCTAAACTGCTTATTTATAAACACATTTACCAAAATCTAACAATGGCGTAATCCTGGAGTAAAGGATGAGAAAGAGAAATGAGTTCTTAGAAGAACTGTTTAAATATTTGAGAAATAAATAGGCTTAAAATAAAAGAGCACGATGTATTTCGGCAGACAACTTATCAAGTGCTACGACGTTGCTGATAAACTGAAACTTAGAGCGCATATTTATAGGGAAAGAGGTAGGATTATGTCACCTGGATGTGACAGACTGAAACAAAAAATTCGTTGTTTTTATGTGATATTCGTTGTGTTTATTGTTTTTATGTATAATAGATGAAAAATGCCCAGATTCTGGCTCAAGTGATCAAGAATCAGAAATGGATTATTTCAACTCTGGTAGGTCAAATTTTCTATTTGATTTAGAGATGTATAAACCAGTATGGTGTAACAATTATTCTGGAACAACATGGTGTAATATATATTTCAAAAAATCATTGGTGATTCATAAGGAAAACACAAAGGAAATCAGTACCATGTCTGGTTTTAAATGTGATAAAATTTCATCCTAATTTACATAAACTTTAGCTTTGATTTTCTCGGCTTAGACAACATTATTTTTGAAACTTACTACGCCAACGAACTTACCAAATGGGTCGTTTTTGAAGCCGTTTAAAACACTCGCAGTAGAGTTTTATCAGATTTAAAATACTTGGCTTCGCCTCATGTTTTAAATCTGATAAAACCCTGCTGCTCGTGTTGGTGTAATAAGGTGTAACAATGGTAATGCCACTGTTCACAAGGTGATTTGACGAGAATGGCGAGAATTGACGAGAATGGAATGAAGGATATCTGATTTTCATCTGTTTTGAAGTTGCTTCTGCGGTTCAATAGTTGAAACAGAAAACTAAAACAAAAGTTTTTTTCCTCTTGGAACAATTTGGAATAATTACAATTATTAAATCTGGATTTCTCGGAAACTATCTGGAAATATTGTTAATCTGATGATATCCTTCGTTCCGTTCTCGTCCTGTAGGTGTCGACGAAATGTCGGCGAGTGCCGTCGGTTACTCGGCCGAATCACAAAGATCTGTGGTGGAAGAACATCATGACGCTCGGAAAATACCTGCGTTCAAATTGCCACCGATCGTACGAAATGCAACGATCGTGCGACGAAGCAACACGGACGTTTCCGACGAACGAGAGTCTATCCAGGGACAGAGCGTGAAGAAATTTGAACCGGTGAGACGGTCAACATGGGCGTCAATGATGATGCACGAAGTGCCATCACGAAAACGACGAAATAATGGCGAAAACTCACAAAACGTAAAGATGGAGGAAGAGAGACCGTGTCGTCGTGAGGAGAAACTCTCGGATTCGTTGAAAAAAATTAACATTAAGAAAAAGAGGGCACCGAAAAAGGCGAAAAAAGCCGCGATGGAGAAAGTGGGCGCCGACCGTCACAAGGAAGTCGTCGTTACCGTTGGAGACATGGTGGCCATACGAGTTCCAGAGGACCAACTCATCAAAGGGCAGCCGTGCGTTGGAAAGGTCGTTACTGAAGCAGACGATAGGGGTTTCGTGATGGTGCATTACTATATCGGCACGTGCGAGGATAGCTTTCGTCCAATGATGAGTAGAAGTAGTCCTTACTTAAGGCAAGTTCTTCTCGAGAATATTCTTTGTAAATTCGAAATGCAAACTAATGGACGAGTATCACCGAGGACAACTATAAGAATAAGAGACATCGTCGAGAGATCAGAATCTAATGGCCAAGGAAAATGATCATTCCTTTACACTTTACATGGTGGTTCTTAATTTCAGCAGCACACCAACCTGTATTTGATTTGTATTTCCACACTGCCTACGCACCACAACATTCTCATATCATTAATTTTTGTATTTACGAATGTGGTAGCTTGTTGGCACGTTATGAATGCGTATGCAGCTCCTCAAGTCTTCAATATCAGAAAATATCTGAGTCCCTGACGGAAATTGCACCCGTATAGGCCCGTAACCATCTGATTGCCATTGAGACGCTTTAACAATTGAGCTACAACGACTCAGATGGTAGAGCGGCTACAATATAATGCTGCCAGCTGTCTGCAAGTCTCAAAAATCACGTACTTAATAATACTTGACATATATGCCGTATATATATATACAGTTGATGTAGTAAAAATGGGAGATTGAAGTAGACAGACAATACATGGACGATACATGGACGATCGTCAAGAATACTCAGAAAATGTTTCCCGGACAGGAATCGAACCTGTAACCTTCTGATTGCCGGTCAGACGCTCTAACCATTGAGCTACCAAGACTCAGATGGAGAGCGAAGGTTACAATGATGTATTGGTTCAATTGATATATGTACTGCCTATGAGGGCATTGAGCCATTGAGCTACCAAGACTCAGATGGAGAGCGAAGGTTACAATGATGTGTTGGTTCAATTGATATATGTACTGACTATGAGGGCATTGAGCCATTGAGCTACCAAGACTCAGATGGAGAGCGAAGGTTACAATAGATAGATAGATAGATAGATAGAAAACTTTATTTATACACGCTGACCCCATCAACCGAAGCTGATTTCCATGGGGGGCGTGTGCAAAAATATACAGATAAAAAATTTTAAAAGCTATTTACAAAATTATATGTATTAGATAAAATCTAAGTTATTAACTAGTATACAGTAATCTATATTCACAGGTACAGTACTTCAAGTTGCATTTACTATCAATCAATCAATCAATCAATCAATGTGAACAGCGATTTTCTTTCGAAAGGCAGAAAGGGATTTGCTCTCTCTAATTTCTTTTGGAATAGAATTCCAAAGGTGTGCTCCGTCATACATGAAACTTTTTTTCATATTATTAGTACGCGGTTGTGGTAAACAAAGGCTACTTGAAATGTCCCGAAGGTGATAATTTGTTTTCTCACCTTTATATGTGAAAAGATTAGTGAGTGACTTAGGACCCATTTTATTTAATAATTTGTACATTATTTTTGCTTTCCCTTTCTTTCTTTCTGTTTTAAGTGGCTTCCAGCCCAATGCTTGCAGAGCAACAGAATGATCTGTGTCATTGTTCATATTCATAATAATTCGCGCAGCTCGATTTTGGAGTTTTTGGAGTCTTTTTGATTGTGTTTCGCCAAACACATCCCACACTTCACAGCAGTAATCGAAGTATGGCCGAACAATAGCATTATACACAGAAAGAATGGTTTGCTTATCAGCAAATTCTTTCAGTCGTCTAAGAGCCGATATACCGGATGTTATTTTCTTGCAAACATTCTCAGTGTTACTACTCCAAGATAAATACAATACATACGATACAATGATGTATTGGTTCAATTGATATATGTACTGACTATGAGGGCAGATTAGAGAGTCTCATCGGCAATTAGAAGGATGACGACGATACATGTTAAGAGCGTCTCACCGGGATTCAGAACTTCAGCTGAGATTAAAACCATGAGGAGCATGCGCATTGATAAGTTAACAAGGAACTTACCATGGCGGTAAATAATTGGACGATGGTAAATAATTGGACGATGGTAATATGCGATATACAGCCCTCGGACGCTACGCCTCCTCCTCTGGGTTGTATATTGTACACTGCACATAGCTTTCGATTTGTATTTCTGCACTACCTACGCTGCATAACACGTTATCGTGTTCGAAATGTCGAGATAGTTTAGTGTAGATAAATTGTAAAAACGCGAGATTCTTACTTTGATATCAATAGAACAGTTTTCCATATGTACAGTTCGGATACCTTCTTATATAGAGAATTCTGTTTGTAAATATATTTTTGAACGAAAATATGTATATATTCTAAAACACCGCTAATGGTGTTTTATTCATGTATTGTTTAGGCTCACTGATCTAGAAAGAAGACTGGATCGAGCAATCTATTGTCCTCCGATGCCAGAAACTATGAAGCCCGAAAAATTTGACAGGCGCCATTACTAATTGGGACCAAAGTCGCAGTAAATCTGTAGACAGGCCATGAATCGTTAATTTAAAAAATTAATTAATTTATTTAAAAAATGTCTTCTGGTCCTCTTTATAGCAAAATTATTTTATTTTGACGATGGTAAGAGCACATAATCCAACAAAACCTCATAGGATCCTCAGTTGGTCCCTTAGTAATGGCAGATTTCGGCTTCATTTCTGAACAATAGTTGCTCGATCCAGTCTTCTTTCGAGATCAGTGTTTAGGCTCCGTGCACATGACGTATGCGTTTTTATGCGAAAACGGAGACTTTAATTTGTTGTCGCCCTCCGTTCAAACGGAAACTCCCAGTCAGCATTTTCGCCTTTGAAAGTGGAGACTTTTGAAAACGGAGACTCTCGGAAGACTGCGTTGTCGTGCAGACGGACAAAAACGGAGACTTGAAAATGAGGAGTGATTTCAAGCTTAACGTCGACTTCTTTGCAATTACATTTAACGCTTTTACATCTTGAAGAAGTATATTTTCGAAGAACGCTGAACTTTACAAAGATGCTTCTTATCATAATTCAGACTTAAAAGGACGACCTACTCAGAAGAGTTTGAGCGGTTTTGGATAAAACCGATACTCTGTAGTCATTTGTTATACAGTAAATGGTTTGAACCTAGGAGTATCTGAATCATTAGATGTGTGAAGTTGATCGTCCAGGTTGTTGTAGAATTTGAGAAAGACTATTGTTGGTGACTTAAATAGTCTTTCTCAAGACTACAACAACCTGGACGATCAACTTCACACATCTAACCATTTGCTATACGTTAAGCAGCAACTCTGTTTCATCATCTGTCCATACAAAGATCTCTTTGTTTACACTCTTCTCCTCAGCCGTAAGTTTCTGTCTCCTCTTGCTAGATTTCGACATGAAGTTTGCGTTTTCATTGGTTTTTTTCGACCAAATCGATCGAAAACGCTCGTGTGGACGCAAAACTTTTTGGTCGCAAAACGGATCGATGTGAAAACGCATACGTGTGGACGGGGTCTTATTTAGCATGATGATATGCTCAATAAATAGTTGTGTTCATTGCGTAGGTGATTACGTGTGTATGTAGGGGGTAGTATACGCAGTGGTGAGAAGATGTAGATTTTATAAGGGGGTGTTTACATGAATCCGGATTCAGTTTCATTCTGGATTGAACGAGAATTCAAACCGCGTTAATTCAAGATGGTTTTCAATAACATTATAGCGGCTATGTTTCTTTCAGCGATTTCTGCGCTTGTACATTTCAACATGTGCCTTAAATTGATAATTGGCGAAGAATAAACAAAAAGAAAAGGGGAAAGCATTAGTAGCAATGATAATCGATGCGGTAGCAAGTAAAAAAGCATTTAATTCACCTTTAATTTATAAATTTAAGTCTCTAGCTGCAAATTGTTGTCTAAGCACGCATGTGTTGTTCGTTTCAGTCTTCTACTAGGTTGTATTTTTCATTTCGGAATGAAATCTCGCACCGCCTTTACATGACACTGGAATGAAATTTCAATGAAACTCAATCCGGAATGAGAACTGGAATGAACTCAATCCGGATTGAGCTGCATCTCATTCCGGATTCATCCGGATTCATGTAAACACCTAAAGGGATTTTAACAGAACCAGTATGAGTTCAATCCGGAATGAAACTCAATCCGGATTCATATAAACAGCACCTAAGATAAATATGTCATTTCCGTGCATGACATGCGCGACATATACGTCACTCTATTCCTGCATGTAGTGACTGTGTATATTATGGATTTTACCAGTGTTTTATTTCCTGGTAAAATACTCTTCTCCAAATAAATATGTGTATAGGTATGAGTCGTCTTCTGGACGATCTTTTTTAGTATCCGCGAGAGGTTGGACGGAATGAGAGATTGTTACGATCGGACATGCCTATATCCTATATCACTGCTAACCCCAAAACAACTTAGGATCTAACCATAACCCCCCGCCTAATGGGTTTTCTAATACTAACCTTAATACTAATAAAAGGATCGTCCAGAAGACGACTCAGACCTAGTACCTCACGGTCACCTCAACTGCGAGTATTCCATCTAGCCACGACCATGTATACTATGTGTAATTTGTATGATTATATATGTTAGATATATATTATATGTGACTTATATACGCATTTTCATTGGTTCTTGCCCATGATCTATTAAAGGACAGATACATGGATGACGTCAAACACGTCAGCAGCTGTGTTTTTCTTTTTTCATGCCCAAACAGCTTTGTTAAACCTTTGGGGTTGTTTTTGATTGTATAAAACAAATATATTCCATTTTTCCGTTGTCTGTTCAGTTATAGATACACAGAGGACGTCAGAACATGGTAAGAACATCAGTGACGCACTCGACTCTGTCTCGTGGGCCATTTTTTTGTTCATACCACGTTCTGACGTCATCTGTGCATCTATAACTGAACAGACAACAGCAAAATGGAATCTATTTGTTAATTAGTATATAGATAGAGACCTGATATATATGAGCTATTCTAGAATATGATTGGTTCTTATGCTACTAAGCTATCACTTCGTTTATCGTTAATAATGAAACAAACAAAATGGCGGAATGCTTTTCTAAAGTGAATAAGGTATTTTCTAAAGTGAATAAGGTATTTGCTTTATAAAACATGAAAAAATACCATAAGTGTCTGTATTATAAAACAATTATACCATTCGCCTCGTCATACATGGCTGTCACGACGACACTTGACGTAATTTTAATGTCGTGACGTAAAAAATTTAAGATCTTAATGGACCTTTCATAATGGCGGCCAGTCTAAATATTCTTTTATATGCATGTAAATTAGCCTTTCTGGCCTCGTTACAAAGCAAAGATTCTTTGGAATTACTGACAACGAGGTCATAAAGGCTAATTTAAATAAAATATTCAATTGAATTTGGGTGCCATTATGAGGTCAATGGCAGCGTCCAAAATATTAGAACATATATCTTAAAACTATTAACACTTTGAGTTCTAAACAATTGATTATCAAATCAATTATTAATTAATTGAATAACATTCCTTTTGTCCTTATATTACCATCCATTTCCTTAATTTTGCAGACTATAAAAATCGTCGACTAAAACCGCTGACTATTACTAGCGATTTCCCCGAGCCTGTCAACGCTCCTGCTGCATTTCATCCTCCTCCGAAACGTATCGACCATCTCCGATATCAGTACGATAAGCTACGGATATCATCTGGTACAAGTGAACCGTCATCGAAAGCTCCGACGCAAAGACGGCGCAGTCTCGACAAAGAACAGAAGAAAGTGCGACAGTCCGACAAGAGGTCCCATGGCAAGGTTCCCCTTGATTCCCATGCACCGTCATCGGCTGGAACTGTTAAAGAGACGAAAACATCGAAGGAGAAACGGCTGCGTAGAACAGCGTCGTTAAATCAAAAAGAAGCCGTCCAACAACAGCGAATCAAGTAAGATCGGGGTTTAGGGGACTGCACTTTTTTTAGGGAAAAGTGGGTGGGCACTGGTCTCGAAAGAAGACTGGATCGAGCAACTATTGTTCAGAAAATGAAGCCGGAAGTCCGCCTAATGGACCAACTGAGGATCCTATCAGGTTTTTGTTGGATTATGTGCTCTTACCATCGACAAAATAAAATAATTTTACTATAAAGAGGACCAGAAGACATTTTTCAAATTACTGGGTAAAACGATTCATGGCCTACCTACAGATTTACTGCGACTTTGGTCCCTTAGTAATGGCCGCCGTTGGCTCTAATTATCCAGTGAGAGAAGCCTAATATGAGACGTCAAATTAGGTTCAAGATTTTATGCATTTAATGTTAACAAAGAAACTATATTGGCCAGACACTAAACCTATTTTGCGAGCGTCGCTGCAGTTTGATTTGCTTGCAAACTCGGAGCTTCTAATGATCTCTCAATTTACATTATGCAAATATGCAAGCTTCAAAATCAGCTCATCCGATACAAGAGAAAGTTCAATCCAGTCCTATTTTTGAGATCACTGTGGTTGGATGGTTTGGAAAGAATTATTAAAGTGGCAGGAAAGGACGGAAAAATCATCTATCCCAATTTTGATTTCATTTGGAAGCACAAATGGCAGCTCGTTGCCCCTCACTTCTGAGGTGTGTAGTTAAGCCCTGTTGGACCGACCATTTGGGTTTACCAATGTTGAATTCGGACCTTCCGTGTGGAGTTGCTGTGTTTATTTTTATTCAGTCGTCCGCAGCTGAAAGTTCTTTGTCGCCTTACATGAGAATGCGTATAATTAGTTTTCTTCTAATCGTTTTAGTTTTAGAGAAATTTGGCTTTGTTTATCGTATTTTGGTAAATTGAAGGCCGCCATTTTTGTTCTGATTGCGGGCGAATGCGGTGATAGAATGAGTGATAGAAACACTACACAAAAAATCCCTTCACAATAGAACTTATTCAAAAATGGCCGCTGATTTAATTATTTGATATGCATATAAATTGGCCCTTATCATCGTGCAAAAAATTCAAAATCGTTTTAGAGTAAAAACGAGTTCATAAGGGCCAATTTATATACATATAAAAGAACATTAAATCAGCGGCCATTTATGAATAAGGTCTATAGCATGACAATAACATGGTCTTGCAGGATTTCTACTCGCTATTGTGAAATATTTCTTTTCCAAAGTGTTTCTATCACTCAATGACGTCAAAAATTAATGGAGCGACCGCATTCGCCTGCAATCAGAACAAAAATGGCGGCCTTCAATTTACAAAAAATACGATAAACAAAGCCAAATTTCTCTCAAACTAAAAAGATTAGAAGAAACCTAATTCCCATTCTCATGTAAGGCCACAAAGGACTTTAAGCAACGCTTGTTTTCGGGGTGGAGTACATGTATCTCTTTAAGGGACCAACTAGCGTGAACAGTTACGAGATGTGTGAAGTTGATCGTCCAGGTTGTTGTAGCGTTTCGACGGCCTCAGCGGCGGTCATCTTCAGAGTCAAGTAAAGCGTGTTTGTCAGGTTTGCCTATATACTACAACAACTTGGACAATCAACTTCACATATCTAACTAGCTTGCGACGCAGACGTCCGTCGCAGGCTAACATCTAACCATTTGTGAAATTTTGTAAATTATGGAAAAGCAAATATGTGTACTGGTTTATGGTGACATCTGCCAGATTCAATATGTCAAGTTTATTCATTAACTTCATTATATTTTCTAGAAACAAAATAGCGCTAGACGATTGGCGACAAGAATCCAAAAAGTACGAAGTAGTAAGGAAAGGTATCACTAAGGGTAAGAGGATATTTGATATAGGGTTCATTGATTAACAACTCATTAATTATTATACTTGATTACAGTGATCTATAATTATGTTAATCATTTTCTGCAGCCAAAATTCCGTTACCGTTTGCAACAGATGAATCCGAGGCAGCAGATGAATCAAAGGGCAGACAGGTGTGGTACTAAAGAAATAATGGTTTCCGTGTTTGAATACTGTGATCCAAATACGCGGGAAGTTGCGAGACTTGAGAAAAGCGTAAAAAACACGAGCCGCTAGGTGAGTGTTTTTTAGCTTTTCGAAAGTCGAGCAACTTCCCAAGTGTTTGGATCACAGTATCCAAACACGGAAAAACCATTAGGTATTTCTTTTATAAAATAAAATAATACAAGAGAACGAGCAGCAAAACATAAGGAAAATGTTTGGCGGGAAATTTCCGTGTTTGGATGGCTTGATCCAAACACGGGTATTGACCAATCAGAGCCTGGGTAGCATACATGTTATTTTATAAAAACAATTCCTTTGCTTCCTACTCTCATCTCTCTTTCCCTCACATCTTTCCCCTCGGCTCTCTTCTCCCTTCACATCTCTTCTGCTCACCTCATCTCTCTGCTTTCCTCACCTCTTCCCCTTTCCTCTCACTTCCCATCTCTTCCCTCACCTTTCCTACCTTTCTGCCCCTCACCTTTCTTCTCTCCAGCTCTTATCTCCTCCCATCCTTTATTCTCATTCTTTCTACTTCCTTGCACTTTACAGCTTTTTTCTATCTTCCTTCGCATCTCTTTCTATCAACCTGATCCCCAGGACTATCTGTCGGTGTTGGCGCTTGCGGCGTAACGACCATTTCGCCGTAAGCCCGTAACTCTATCCTACCTGTGCCAACGTAGTTTCAGCCAAACGAAACACACTTGTGTATTCTCAATTTGCTAGAAAAAAGTACACGAGTACAACAAGAGACTGCATACTTTGCTGGAGATGAACGATAAAGAGCTGACCAAAAAGTGAGTTCAAAAATATCGAGTGTAAATGCCACATTTTGAGTCAATATTCCCGTATGAACTAGAGGCATTGGATATAATCCATAATTATCATCGGTCGACTTTCACGTGGTCTGTTTTGAAGGTTATTTTGTGATTGCAGGGTTCTTAATGATCGTGAATTGGAAAAGAAAATTAAGGTTCATATGAGAAAGATCAAAGAGCATCGAGATGCTAAATTCAATAGTGTTTCTGACGAAGTTGAAGAGGCCAAGAATAATTTAGAAATGGTGAGTACAGTTTTAATATCTTAAAAAAATACGACGACGACAACGATGATGATAACGACGATGATGATAACGACGATGATGACGACGACAACGATGATGACTACGACAACGATGACTACGACAACGATGATATTGATGACGACAACGATGATGACGACGACAACGATGATGACGACAACGATGATGATGATTACGACAACGATGCTGACTACGACAACGATGATGTTGATGACGACGACAACGATGATGATGATGACGACGACGACGACAATGATGACAACGACGACGGCGATGACAACGATGATGACGACGACAACGATGATGACTACGACAACGATGATGATGATGACGACAACAACGATGATGATGATGACGACGACAACGATGATGACGACGACAACGATGACTACGACAACGATGATGATGACGACAACAACGATGATGATGATGACGACAACGATGATGATGATGACGACGACAACGATGATGATGACGACAACGACGACGACGATGGCGATGACAACGATGATGACGACGACAAAGATGATGACGATAACGATGATGAATTGCAACAATGATAATGATTACGACGACAATCATGATGACAGCGATGACAACGACGATGAAAACTGATGACGACGACAAAGATGATGATGAATTACGATGATAATTCACTACGACGACAATGATGATGATGACGACGATAGCGATGACAACGACGAGAATGATGATGACGACGATGATGGTGATGACAACGACGACGAATAAGTCAAAATTGATGATATTGATAACAATTGCATTCGTTTCACATATTTACCTCGTCTTTTATTACTTACAGGCGCATCAACTACACGAGGAACTAGCACAAAGGCGCGCCATGGAGTACCGACTTCGCGCCTTTACTGGTGACGACTTTGTCCCCAATCCCCGCTATTATAAGAACAGATAAAAAAGGTCTCCGATGGGGCGGAACTTTATGACCTTACATCTTAAATGATAAGCTTGAATCTTGTATAAAAGTGTAACAAAATGTAAAAATACATTCTATGTACTGAAATAAATGTGCTTGACTTCACGAAAACTAAGAACTTTTTAAAAGACAAACAGATAAAACACCATTTGCTCTAAGCATTGCTTTGCTTTGCTAGAGTACGTGAAGGGTGCTCGGCCGTATTTAGATTTACAGACCTAATTTTGTCATAGAATTTCACAGATTTAAGAATCCATCAAGGCAGTCTGTATGTGGTATATGTGGGCAAAACTCTTTCGTTTGGTAATGAAACTTAAAAAAGTTTTTAAGTAAAAATAATTTTTCACAAATGATTTTTAAACGTAGCCGGATATCGAATTTTTAAGGTGAATAAACACAATAAAAAATTGATAACTTCATTTTTCTTTAATTTATCTACAAATCTATACGTACTTTTTGTAGGAAGGAATTTAGGTTTAGATGACACAAATGTAGTATAATGTCAAAAATGACGAAAATTATAGAGTTTTGTGTTTGTCGATGACATCAATGTGATGTCATCAAATTACGTCACCAGACGAAAGAAGTTCTCCTACATATTCCACACATAAAATATCTTGGTTATAACTTGAATTTATTGTCCACCGCACGAAGTATATTGGGCGCTAAATGACCTGTCCTTAGAAACCGGTTGTCCAGCAACGGAATACGTGCGAACACTCTTAATGGGCTTTGCTTATCAACAGCCACGAACGACGATTGAGTTCCGAGTGCAGAGACTTGTTTATCAAAACCATGGATACTTAGTTATACCAACAGAATAAGTATCGACCAAAGTCGGTATCGACCAAAGTCGGTGTCGGCATCTTTGATTTTTATGTCTCCACGCACATCTCTGGACAGTAACTTTAATAGTTACGTTCAAAAGAATTTTTAAAGCCAGAGTAGCGTCAAACTATGTCTGATTTATCACCTGGTTACGTTGGGAAAGTATATTTGTTCACATCTCTGATATTCGCCATCCTGACAAGTTCCAACTGTAGCAGTTTTTTACCTTCTAATATGAGGATGAGTTATTCGATCACGCAGGATAAGGTTACCATATTTTTGTCTGAGCCAGAGGCTCATGTTTTAATCGCTCGACTATTCAGTTTATCAATTCCAGGACCTAGGATTTAAGGTCGTTATCCGAAAGTCTTGCCATTTACTGGTGTTGTTGCAAAGGCAGCACCTTCTCAGTTATTTAAGACCCTGAGTGGTGGTCTGACCAAGGATTGAACCCAGGTCTCCTATAGCTCCTAGACATGCTGTATACAAAGTATTCATCATTTTACCGGACTTTATTTACTTTTATCTTTATTTCATTTTTTGTTGTTTCAACACTTCGGAACAGAGCCACAAACTACTTCGGACTTCTTTCGTCTTCAGTTTGTAAGGGTTCATTTTTATAAACGACTTTTTTGGTTTACTTCTCTTACGGGCAAAAGTCACGGATAAAAACTGCCGGGCGGGGAACTTGCGAGGATTGTTGATCTGCACGGGCATGAGCATAACAAAATGGGACGTTTCACGCAGCAAGCACATAGCCGTTAACATGGTTTATAAAAAATGGCTCTTGTACGTCATCACGTTTCTTCGCATTGCTTTTCGTCTGCTGTGGCCACAAACGGCGGAACCAACGGTTGCCTTTCTTGAAATTTCGCACTAGTTACCAGGTCTCGTTCGATGTCGATCAGCCTGTTGTATTTACCCGCATGGTCGCAGCGTCCTGGACTTCCTAAGATAA
Source organism: Chrysogorgia sp. JL179-B06 (assembly GCA_035772405.1). Lineage (NCBI taxonomy): Eukaryota > Metazoa > Cnidaria > Anthozoa > Scleralcyonacea > Chrysogorgiidae > Chrysogorgia > Chrysogorgia sp. JL179-B06. The sequence goes on from JAYKKM010000237.1 coordinate 698,911, forward strand.
TGAAGTGTGCCTCCGTCGCAATGGCCTGTCAATAACAATGCAAAGAAGGAATGAACACCTTAAAATCCAAACAAAATTACTAGATCAGTAGATCTAACTGGCTGCTTATACTTCCAAATGAACACATTGACATACCAAAAATCGTACACTGTTAAGGACAAGAAGAATATGGAACGTACAGTACTATACCAAAACCCAAAATAACTAGTAAATATTTAACAAATATATTCCATTTTGCCGTTGTCTGTTCAGTTATAGATGCACAGATGACATCAGAACGTGGTAAGAACAAAAAAGTGGCCCACAAGACGATAGTCAAGTGGGTGTGGGTCACTGATGTTCTTACCACGTTTTGACGTCATCTGTGCATCTATAACTGAACAGACAACGGCAAAATGGAATCTATTTGTTAAATACAATAAAAATTAAAAACAAACCATTCAAAAGGCTTATTAGCTCTTTGACGATTTCTGGGGCATGAAAAAAGATAAAAGTAGTCATCTGACGTGATTTGACATGAGCTGACGTGATCCGTGCAGATGTCCTCTATTAGAAACTGACCATGGTCTATTACAAATGCTGCATTCTGATTGGCTACTCAACCGTTGTCTATTCGTGATAGACAACGTTTGGGAAACGCGATCAAAATAATGGCAGAAAACTCTCGTTTTGGGGAGGTTTCAGATGAGCTTTTTGATAATTTTTTGGAGAATGTATGATTTGCAATAGTCCACTAATTTGTTTCTACTAAAACAATTAGACAACTCGAATAGTCAACTCAGGCTTCGTCTTCGTTGACTATTTGCTCATAGACAACTCGGACTCGTTGTCTAATTGTTAAATAGCCAATTGAGAATGTGCATAGTAAACAGGTTATTGTATAAATCACTATAGACAACCTTCAAAAAACTATTATTTATACTATACCGTTTTGCTTTAGAAAATAGTTATATTATAATAATTCATGAAGAAAATTCAAAAGAAATTAATATTTAATCAGTATTTAGAAATCAGAGGAAGATTACAGCCGAATTTCCCCAACTTTATCTCGATTTTCTCTTGAAATACGGATTGGTTTGAGAAGAAAGTTCTAACACTCGTAATTGTTTATCCTCTTATAATTTCTAAATACGGACAATCCGGTTAAAAAAACTCGGTTGCGTGCCTCGCATGGGTCCTCCTAATATCTAATAAAATTGATCAAAAAAAAAGAAAAAAAAGCTGTTGATTAAGATCGACTTTAACTTGGTCACCACAATCAACTTGTGTCCCTATTATCTTTAGGGACCGCAGTAATTTAGAAAGCTGTTCAGCGGTTGCCTAGCCAAATCAGGATTTTTACATTTTGGCAAAGCAAATATATAAATAAATAAATAAAGACAAACGTCAATAATATATTCATTAGCGTTTTAAGGTATCGACCCTCTTTCAAAGTGATTAAAATGATCATCGGCTAAACATAGCTAAAGTCGCAGTCATCACAGTCTCGTATCCATGCGCTGCATCTTCATCGCAGCGCTTGGGTACGAGGCTGAGCAGCAACACTTTTTTTAAGACCACAAGAACCTAGACTGCTACACTCACCATATCCACCATGTAACTTTCGTACCACTTCGTGACCTACCACTTCGTGACCTACCACTTCGTGACCTACCACTTCGTAACCTACCACTTCGTGACCTACCACTTCGTAACCTATCACTTCGTGACCTACCACTTCGTAACCTACCACTTCGTAACCTACCACTTCGTAACCTACCACTTCGTGACCTACCACTTCGTGACCTACCACTTCGTAACCTACCACTTCGTGACCTACCACTTCGTAACCTACCACTTCGTAACCTACCACTTCGTGACCTACCACTTCGTGACCTACCACTTCGTAACCTACCACTTCGTGACCTACCACTTCGTAACCTATCACTTCGTGACCTACCACTTCGTGACCTACCACTTCGTAACCTATCACTTCGTGACCTACCACTTCGTGACCTACCACTTCGTAACCTATCACTTCGTGACCTATCACTTCGTGACCTACCACTTCGTAACCTACCACTTCGTAACCTACCACTTCGTGACCTACCACTTCGTGACCTACCACTTCGTGACCTACCACTTCGTGACCTACCACTTCGTAACCTATCACTTCGTGACCTACCACTTCGTGACCTACCACTTCGTGACCTACCACTTCGTGACCTACCACTTCGTGACCTACCACTTCGTGACCTACTACTTCGTAACCTATCACTTCGTGACCTACCACTTCGTAACCTACCACTTCGTGACCTACCACTTCGTAACCTACCACTTCGTGACATACAACAAGAACCTAAACTGCTCCACTCACCATATCCACCATGTAACTTTCGTGGCCCACCACTTCGTTCAGAGAAATCAACATAATTCTTGGTTGACCTATATGAACGAGCATGAGTTTTTTTTTAGCATCAAATGCAGTAAAACTGCGCGACATGTTTTCAAGCAATTTCTACAATATACGTTCTCATGTATACCACAAGATCTGCATCACCCGCATGCCCTCTAGGCATCATGGGAAGATTGTACTTGCGAGAGGAGTTGTCTACTCCAAGCTTCCTATATTCACTACAGCAATGTATATGTGTATGTATGTATATATGTGTGTACATATAAAGACAAGAGAACAGATAATATTCAACATTCACCTATAAACAGCGACTTACATTAGAAAGTTGGTATACCAACTTGGAACATAAACCACTTAACAGATCATAACAATTACCGACACCATACAAAAGACTCTTCGCACGCACCAACGAACAATAGACTCATCAACGAAGAATAGGCCCACGCATGACGCAACACGCTTTACTGGACTCTGAAGATGACCACCGCAGAGGGCGTTGAAACGTCAGTAACCAACAAATCAATAGTCTTTCCGCTCAAGACAACAACAACATGGACCATCAACTTCACACTTCTAATAATACTCCCAGGTTCAAACCATTACTTTACTCACCTTCGATGGGTTTAGCTTGTTCCAGGAATTCCGTGACTGTAGATGAATCTTGTATTCTCATCACAGTTCCCGAGACAATGGTCTCACACAAGAGGTTCTTTAAAAGACTTGGTTTGTTTGGGAACGACTGATCATTGATAAGGAAACATTTCTCACTGATATGCTCGTTGAGCGTTGACCAACCGGGACGATCCTGGCATATGGAAAATAAATTCTAAACCATTTTTTCACGATCCTCTGGGATAAAGAAAGCTATCTACTGCATTTAAAGGGACACTTCACCCCAAAAACAAGTTTTGATTAAATGAAAGTTCTTTGTCGCCTTACATGAGAATGATGAGAATGGCTATTAGTTTTCTTCTAATTGTTTTAGTTTTAGAGGGTTTTGTTTATGCTCTCATCAATTTTTGACGTCATTGAGTGATAGAAACACTTTGAAAAGAATCCTTCACAATAGCGTGAATAGAAATCCTACACAATAGACTAAAACCACGTTATTGTCATGCAAAGGGATCTTTGTAAAGTGTTTCTATCACTCAATGACGTCAAAAATTAATGAAGCGACCGCATTCACCCGCAATCAGAACAAAAATGGCGGCCTTCAAACGCCAAATTTCTCTAAAACTAAAACGATTAGAAGAAACCTAATACGCATTCTCAAGTAAGGCGACAAAGAACTTCGTTTAAGAAACACTTGTTTTTGGGATGGAGTTTCCCTTTAAGTAATAGTTTGGCGTGCTCCGTCGAGTTATGGATGGGATGTTGGGAGAGTACAATAAAAGCGTAATAGACATTAACTTTATTTCGTTGATTAAAAACAATTTTCTCCTTACGGAAGCCGAAAATTTGGAACGTTTCCGATTCTCCACAAATGGAGCACACACGACGACAGCCAATCAGAAGCAGCGTTATTAAACCTATGTTATAATGTTTTTTCACAAAAAAACCAACAAATGTTGTTTAATGGCTTCAATCTTAGTTTTCAGTACTCTTAAAGTGTCCCTGCGACGAAATATCACATTACGTTTCCTGGCATTTTTTGTTACAGAACATTTGCCAAAAAATGAACAACAAACATTCTATCACAAAAAATTTAACCTCCAAAATCGCCTAAATTTTGTACGCCATTGCTCAAAACTTGTTCCAGACGAGTCCGCGATTCTACAGCAGAGTATGTGATTGTGACGTCAGAGACTCAACACGTGACAAAGCTTCATGGAAATTATACGACAAGTTACAATAGAAAGCTTTCCCACGTGTTGAGTCTTTGACGTCACTTCACCTAATCGCAAACATGTTCGAGTAATGGCGGCCATATAATCTCGTATAAAAACAGTCTGAAAAGGCTACTTCCCATTTTACAAATATGTAAAAATTTGGGATACCAAAAATGTTTTATTCTGTACTTACCTCGGCCACAAGAGGATCCATGATTATTTTAATTTCTGGATATCGTTCACATAGGTCGCTGTACACGTTGATTAACTCGTCAGATGTCTTAAATGTGTTAGCACATATTTCATACTTCTGTTTCTCCTATAAGTAAACTGTTTATATTAGTGCACTGAGTGCACTTCATAATTTCGCGGTATACTTCCGATTGTCAACAACGAGGAACATTGTAAATGTTTAGCTGTGCAAGCTGTGTTAAGTTGTCAATACTTGCACAGCAAAACCTTTACAACTTTACAAACATCAAGCTGCAACTACCTAACTTTACTAACGAGGAACCTTGTTACAGTAACAACGAGGTTAACAAGCTGTAACAATATTGATGATGGTGAACAATCATGTAAAAATATTGTTATGCTATAGTCAATTGAAACTACGGACCCCCGGGACTATGCGGGGATTTTAACATTTCACGAGTGTTAAAAACCCGGTTCAAAAATACCGTTCAGTTGTTAAAATACCCGGCCACCCGGGCATAAAGTTTTGATTTTTACAGTTTTCAATAAGTTTTCAATAAGAAAACATTTATAAGTTTAATATTCTTACAAAAAAACAGAACACAAAAAATGTTAAGGCTTTCTATTTGTTTTGCTCATTTCGTCTTTTAATAACTGTTCTTTCAAAACTGATTTTTTGTGCATAGGCTTGCACTTCGGGCAGAACCACGAACCCTTTGGTGGATCTTTCAAATCGACACATCGAATGTGAAACCAACAATAATAGTCTAATTGTAAAAAGCATAACAAAAGTTTGAACTTTGAATTTAATAGTAGGATTCCTTTTTCGTCTGAAGCGTCTGATCATGCTGAATCGATTAGTTCCCAGACTCTACGAATGTTAAGTCAGTGGTCAGTGTTAAAATCCCGTCTAGCAAAAGATCGATGTTTGTTAAAACCTTGTATTCCCCGGCAAAGTCCGTTAAAACCACGCATAGTCCCGGGGGTCCAGGGTTTCAATTGACTAGTTCATTATCATAGCTGATCCCTTGTTGACAACTATTATTCAGTAGCGTAGTCACTAGTCAGGGTGTTGGCTTTGGGGGCGAAAATATCCAAGTGGTCTTGTCTAAGCACGAGTATTCTAGGGGGTCCTACAAAATTTTTTATTTCTAGGGTCTCTAAAACACCATTTCCCGCATTCTGAGGCGAGTTTTTAAAAGTAATCTGAAGGCCATAAATCGCAAAACATTGTTATTACTAAATCAGAACATGGCACAATACACTATTGAGACAACTAGACAAGATATCTTGAAATTCATTGATAAACAAATCTAAATCGAAACAGTTCTTAGAATCATAGACCATTTTAATAAGTACAGAATATTTTAATCACTTAATTTTTCCATCCAGGAAATTTTGTTTCTCTTGTTTTGGGTGACTCCTATAACGCAAAGTGAGTCTGATATATATTCATAAGTCGCAACATCTGGAAGAGCAGGAGCTTCCGCCATTTTACATAATTGCAAAATACAGGTTATTCTTCCATGATACGCAGTCACCTGCAAATATATAATATGCCCTTGTTTTTCCGTCTATGCCGAAGCCCACGCGAATTATCAGATACCTGCGAGTTGCTCATCGATAAGTTTTTGCAATTTGATGATTGGATTTGACTTGTTGCTCAGAACATCCCCCCTCAAATTTCTCCCCGGATTTAGACTTTTCACGAGAACGGTCTTAGGGACCATTGTTGCGGTGACTGTTCCACCCTCGCCCCTCCTGGGCTACGCCACTCCTTTTGTTTATGGATGCAACACATTGTTCACTCCTACATGTTGGCAACTTGTAACAATGCGTTTCTACGAATGTATTGTTGATCAACTTACTTTATCGTAAACGTCAGTGGCTGAACATCTTATTGCAACACTGATGTCACTGTCATGCGCATAACCCGCGGCGGTAACTGCTTCACGGATGATGTCGAGCGCTTGTTCTGGACGATCCATTGGAGGCGCTAAAGAACCGTTATCAGTTGTCGTAATAGCTGCAGGTGTCTATAAGTGATAAACGAGAATGTCAGTTACAGTTTTTCACCAATGATTAGATCCGCCACCAGAGTGAGGTCCGCCTCTCACGAGTGCGGAGTGGCTATATAAGGGAGCATTCATTATTTATGGCGCAGGGGGTTGGTACCGAAGAGAAACAAGTTAAAACAAAAAAATGTTTTACCCAACCTTTCAAACACTGAATTTTCCTATACCCAACCATCATGACTAGATGATGCAACCATATATGTATACGCCCTTTGCCTACTGTCTCGTCCTTGCTCTTATCATAACCTTTAGATATTTATCTTGTTTTTTATTAGATTCGCCATTATAACATAATATATTACGGAGTATAGATATTATGGCAGGGTACAGCAAAATGCCAATTACTGCGGGCCCAAAAATTAAAAATAATAAAATGATTTGAAATGCTAACTACAAAACCTACAATAACAACATAAATACCAACTAAAGATACTAATAACAGCAAGAAGTGGGACGCATAAGGCTGCGAGAGTAGTTACATTTTAAGCAGATTGTTTTGAAACATATGCTTCCTTAGATTGTTTTGTTTTTTGTTTTTTATTTTTTTATCTGATATTAGTATAGTGTTAAATATTGGTTCATATAGTATGAGATCATTACAATATTATAAGGAAGTTAAAGTTTGTGTTACTGTTTATAAACATGAAAATATGCCTATCTAAAATATTATGTAACAAGATGTTTTACCTGACATGTCTTTGAACAAGCAATCTCTATGTTTTATATTGTATCACTATTATTATAACTATAGATATTAAACACTGATTTATTTTATTTCTTTTGTTTTAAAATTTGTTACCCGATATTTATAATGCACCAAAAAAATCTTATAACCCAACCTTTTACCGCCAGAAATTTGTCTTACCCATCCCCCCAGCCATAAATAATGAACGCTCCCTAATCAGCATGCGAATCCACTGATCTCAAAAATAGGACTGGATTGAGCCTTCTATTGTATCTGATAAGCTGATTTTGAAGCTTGCATGTTTGCATAATGTAAAGAGAGATCATTAGAAGCTCCGAGTTTGCAAGCAAATCAAACTGCAGTGACGCTCGCAAAATAGGTTTAGTGTCTGGCCAATATAGTTTCTTTGTTAACATTAAATGAATAAAATCTTGAACCTAATTTGACGTCTCATATTAGGCTTCTCTCACTGGATAATTGGAGCCAACGGCAGCCATTACTAAGGGACCAAAGTCGCAGTGAATCTGTAGGTAGGCGATGAATTGTTTTATCCAGTAATTTGAAAAATGTCTTCTGGTCCTCTTTATGGTAAAATTATTTTATTTTGTCAATTGTAAGAGCACATAATCCAACAAAAAGCCTCATAGGATCCTCAGTAGGTCCCTTAGTAATGGCGAACTTTCGGCTTCATTTTCTGAACAATAGTTGCTCGATCCAGTCTTCTTTCGAGATCAGTGTGTGAATCTCATTTCACCATGGCAGAAGGTCCTTCCAAAACGTCGTGAAAACAAACCTCCCCTTCAAAAAACTATTAGATGTTGACTTGAAGCTGTTGGGTTATAGTTTTTCTTTGTTAATCTTTCCTAAAATATACTTCTTTCTTTTCCTAAATCTTGTCTGTTTGTTTTTCAAATTAACATTTTTCCTGGCAAAACTTATTACACGGCTAGACAGCCAATCAGCGTGCGTCATTTTACGTACAGACCAGAAAATGAAACCAGCTATATAATGTTAGGGAGTTATGGTGAAGGAAAATTTCGAGTGTAGGAATATATACATTTTAAGACCAAACCGGGACCAGTTGCGAAAAATGCAACATCCAGACCATCCGGCTGGAATTGAACCCGCGACACTGCGATGCTAGTGCAGTGCTCTGACCACTGAGCTACGGAGGACGTTGCCGAGAGCCTAGTCACGAGTTCTGTATATATAGTGGTGGTAATGCCAGGAGAAGATTTGACATGAATCCGGATTGAGTTCATACCGGTTCTGTTAAAATCCCTTTAGGTGTTTACATGAATCCGGAATGAGACACATTCTCATTCCGGTTCTCATTCCGGAAAGAAATTTCATTCGAGATTGAAATTTCATTCTGATGTTACGTAAAGGCAGTGCGAGATTTCATTCCGGAATGAAAAATACGACCTAGAGGACTGAAACGAACAACATATGCGTGTTTTTAACATTTATAAACACAATTTTCAGCTAGAGGCAGGAATTGCACAGACGTAATATTGTTCAATATAAATATATAAATATATATATATTATTACCTTCTGTTGTACGATCATTTCAAGCTGTCGATATATATTTGTAAGTTGCTTTAAAGCCTGTGAGAAAAACATATTTTTAAAGAAAGAAACCAACCAATATAATTTCATTATCGAGATACATCACATCTGGTAACTTTAACAGCAAAAAAGTCCATGAAGATGAAATTTTCAGCTGACAAGATATATTGTAATTTTGCTCAGGATTATGATATTACAAATATGTAAAATCCCCAAACGTGAGATAGACACTTTAAGTATTTTTCGATATATTGCAGTTCCCTTTTTCTCTTTTTTATAATTAAAATTCAATGAGGCCACTTATAGTGTATTCATGACTGTTAAGTATTATATACTTCCCCATGACAAATTTCGATTTGCAAACGCCGGTAAATAAAAGTTGCTGCTGTTGCTGGAGATAAAAATCAAAAATCCAATAATTTGATGGTCACCAAATGGATATATAGTATAAATTGGTGCCAGAAAACGGCTGTGAGATTTCATAAACGTTCATACAAATAATGAATAATGGAAATGGACCACCCGCCCGCGTGCAATTCTCAGAAAGGGGTGGACGGGAAACTAATTAAAGTCTAATAGCACTCCGTCGAGATGACGTCAGTACCCATGTTTGTCCGCTTTTACCCATAATTATTGCGGCCATAACAAAAGAAAATAGCTCATTTGCAATCATTTGTGAGTCAAATTTGGTTTGTTTGTCCGCATTTTAAGCTATTAATAGCAGTCAGATGCTACGCTATTTAGAGTGGTCTAATATCCAAGCTAGCATTCATTAAGGACATTGGCAACACAAATTAAGTTTGTCTATAAATATGAAAGAACTGGTGAAATGATAACAACGTTTCGGTATTTTACTTCGTTTTTGAAATATTTCAGTTTGTTTGATATGTAAATGAGATGGTCTCTGACGTCAGGTGCAGGGTAGAGCATTTTCACTCATTAAAAATGTCTTATATCTCGGTGATTGCTAAGTTTACATCATTCATTATCATGAGGTGTTATCTGCCTCATGCCCGCGTAGAAGGATTGAGACGCCTGGGTACGAGGCAGAGGAGTTATTATACGCACATTTTCAAGTAAATTTGTGGAACAAACTTGAAGATGTAACTAATATTTGAGTGAAAATTCTCTACCGCACCTGACGTCGAGACCATCTCATTTACATATCAAACAAACTGAAATATTTCAAAAACGAAGTAAAATACGGAAAAGTTGTAAAAGGTGTTACTCTATCATTTTACGAATTATTTAATATAAGGCCAAGTAAAAATATATAGTAGTTTATCGTCCTAACTTTTTAAAAAAAGGAGAATGCTGGCGTTTTTCTTTTTTTCCTTTTTTCTTTCCAAGATGGCTTCTCCGAGTTGGCCATCACCTACCAAAACCTATTTTTAACGCATATTATTTATTTACAAGCTAGCAGGGATACCCCACAGAGCTTATCGCTCCATTACGGGATCCCTAAGATAAAAAAACATAACTAACAGCACATTTTAACAATAAGACTAGATAGGGGACGACACAGGTGACATTTTACACATACGGTTTTAAAGGTTTGCGGAATTTCAACATCGTACACGTGTTCGGTTGTGTAATGATAATGTTTTAGCAGTTCAGATTTGAATTGTCCAATAGAAAGGTTAACATCTCGCAGATGTGATGGTAGAGAGTTGAATATCCTAGGGGTTCTACAATAGAAACTGTTCTGAAAAGTTACGCTATTCACTTTAGGGATATTTAAAAGAAATTCATTTGATCGGTTTGTACGTCTTGTTACATGGCTGGAGGACTTAATAGAAATGTAAGAGTCACATGAACCAACTAATGCTTTAAAAAGGTATACTAAGTCCAGGTACTCGTGCCAGTAGGACAGAGGTAGCAGTCCCGTTAAAAAAAACTTATTAAATCTATTTAACGTTGTATTACAAGCACAAACAAGAATTGAATGGATTTCTCTACAACTGCTTCGAAACAAGATTGCACCAAAACAAATTGTGGCGTGTAAAACCAGAAATGAACCGAAAAGTCCCGAAAGGTAACGGAAGACACCAAAACGCACGAAAATGGCCGAAAGGTTCGCAAAAAGAAGACAGATTTTCTACGCAAATAAAAGAAAAAAGAAAAAGAAATTTGATGCGGCCGGAAAAAAACAATGCGGGCGGGGACGATAAACTACTTAATTTTTTTACTTGGCCTTAGACAAACTTGATTTTTGTTGCCAATGTCCTTTAACACAATTTCTAATTGTTAAATACATACGTTTCTTGGTTAAAAGATATACTGGTAGAGCATTGAGAATTTAATAATTCTCTGAGAAAATAATGATCTAGCTACAGTATATACCTGAACGGTAATCATGTTTTGCTTTGCGAAGATCATCACATCTTTAATAATGTATAATTTCCCCGAAGTTCGTTTCCCGCTGCTTAATATCGTCATCATTGGAGTTGGTAAGCACAGCGAAGACGGCTCCTGGAAGAAGAATGTTATGAGGATTTTTTAATTTTCAAGAAATAGACGTTTTCTGTGTTTTATTTTATTTTATTTTAATAACTTTGCCGTACATATTACAAACATAAATACAGACATTAAGGCAATAGGCTGGGTAACCGCAACAGCTAGTGCCAATTACTGCGGCCCCAAAGCAAGTACTTTAAATATACTTCACTTTAAATATAACAGTCACTTTAAATATACTTCAAAAACTCATTAATATTCATTAACCAAATTGTCCAATCACATTTCCGTATTTAGTCACGCGCAAGGATTTTATACCTAATAAAACCATGAATACTAATCAGCATGAAAATTATATAAAGTCTATACGAACTTTATATAAAATTCCTGCTAATTTGCATTTCATACATCAACCCAATTTACCTCTAATAGAAAATAAAAACCAGTACACTCCCTAGTGATTACAATCAATTGTTTTTGAAGCTATTTAAAACACTCGAACTCGCGTTTATCATATCTAAAATGCTCGCGCTGCGCGCTCGCATTTTAAATATGATAAAACGCGAGTTCGAGTGTTTTAAATACTACATAGCGAGATACAACACACATTAAATACAACAAATTTACTACGATATATACTAAAAGCAACACGATGGTGGGTTCGTAAGGCTTCGAGCTGTCTGGCATTTTAAACATGTGCTTTTCCATGTTCGTGGGTCGCCTACGTAATAAAAACACGAGAGAAGTGTAGGGAGATGCACGAACCGCCGAGGCGAGTACTTTCCCAACTTCTCGAGTGTTTTTATTACTTCATGAGGGTTTCGATCACGTTATAGAGACCTGGGTAAACGTCTTCTGTTATTTTTATAAAATAATTCAGAAACAATTTCTTATACTTTGGATAATTACGATATATAACGCTTTTGACATGCAAATTCTCATTAGTTACTGACGTCATTCCGGTCTCCGTAGCCTGATCGAGAGCAGCAAGCTGACCAATCACAGCGTGCGTAGAGTAAAATTATTTTATAAAACTGTGAAGAAACATGAATGACGCTATTTCAACAGGGAAAATACCTGAAATCACTAGAAATCATACTTGAAAAAGTGTTTTTTGTGACCAGACTGAGTTTATTGTAGACTTGCCACAAGTCGAAAAAGACTGGCAGTGGCGTAGCCAGCCCGACAATTTGGTCATGCTATGCAAATTTTACATCATTATCATTATTCATTTCTTTAGAAATTTATTGTTATCACGGTCTATGAACACGGATATATTTGCATAGCATGACCAAATTGTCGGGCTGGCTACGCCACTGAAGACTGGGAAGGACTTTGGGAAAGTCTAAGTTTATTGGTTCAAGTCCCCTCTCGGAATCATCATTTTGATGTATGGTTTAAAACATGACGAATTTTTTTCAAAATGGCGGACTAAACTATAACAAAAAATCGTCGAAAGGGCTCAAGAACGTAGCATAAAGTATACATCGGATACATCAGATTTCTCTCAAGATAGAACTGTCTAAGGGTGCCGAGGAAGTTGTTTATCGTATAATTATTTGTATTTTTACGCCCGTTTTGATCGTTTGTGTGTTTTTGAAAGCCGTCAAGCGTGAAGAAAACATCCAGCATTGGATTTCACAAATTATATCTAACACAGTTGAAAACTGTCTGTTTAAAACTTCGCAATTGGATATTCAGTTCAGGCCTGAAATTATGCTAAAACAATTAGTCACCTCAGTCTCGGTGATTATATTAAAGTGCCCCTGCGACGAAATATCACATTACGTTTCCTGGCATTTTTTGTTACAGAACATCATTTTAGGTTAATAAATTATCGCATTTGCCAAAAAAATGAACAACAAACATTCTATCACAAGAAATTTAACCTCCAAAGTCGCCCAAATTTTGTCCGCCATTGCTCGAAATCGTAATTTTATTATAATAGGTGAAGTTTTTCTTGTAAATGGGCTTACTTTAACAGAAATGCGAATTTTTTTCTGTTTTACCTTGTTATTAATCATTTCGTAAAGATTATGATAAAGCTGACGTTTTTGCAAGTACGCCGCTGAGTCTGCAACAGCAAGTGATACCGTCAAGGCATCGAACCGTGTTTCTGGCAAACTGTAATCCTCCGTTGGCAGCTCTTCTTCGTCGTTCGGTCGAGACTCGTCGTTTCTCGTCGTTTCATCGTTTTGTGGTAATGCGGTTTCTTTTTCCGTCGAATTTTCGGCAACCATGTTCCTAAAGAAGTAGCAAATACACCAATCAAAATTGTGAAGTACTATTTCAAAAACGAGTTCAAGTGTTTGATCACGGTATCAAAACCGTGATCAAACACGCAGAACGAGTTTTTGAAATGGCTTCTCAAATGAAAGACAATGAGACACCGTTGTGGGACTTGCGGATGTTTTGACCTGCAATCGTATCGTCTTTCTTGTTTAATTAACATAAATGAAACGCTAGTGTTTGATGCAGAAACACTAGTGTTTGATGAAGAAACGCTGGTGTTTGATGAAGAAACACTAGTGTTTGATGAAGAAACAATAAGTGTTTGATGCAGTGCTTTACCAGTGTTTCACAGCCCATTCACGTGACGGAATGGAGCTGTCAGTCTGATTGAGTAAAATTCTCATGAATTCGGTAGCAAAACATGGCCGCCGTCGATTCTCTTTTTACGACTCATTTGAAAGAAAAGAAGCTTAGAAAATCATTCAGTTCTTTAAAAAGATAGGAAAAGCGCTAACAGTGCAGGAATTGGAAAGTAGCTAGGACATTTTAAAGTTACACAATTAAAAGAGACTCATCAGTGGTTGTATGTAGTTTGTTAAGTTTGAAGGATAAGCGGACTTTGTATACTACCCCTCATGCATGTTACTGTTAGTCCTGTACTCCGAAAAAAAACAAGTGTAAAACACTGCAAACTGCACAATGTTTTTACATTTAAATCTGCTCACTGTAACACTTTGTCTACTTCTTGCTGCTCAAAAAGTTTACAACCAACCAGCGTCGATTTTATATCACAGTTAATGTTGTTGATCAATGTTTGAATGTTGTCAGCGTCATTTTCAGTATCTGTTTCTTTCCCATGATGCTCTGTAACTGAGAATTTTAGTTTAATTTCTGATCCAGCTACAGAGGATCTTCCCTTTGGTTGTTTACATTCTTTGGCTGGTTTGCTGTCCGTTGGTGCAGAAAGACAAGAGAGACCCTGAGAAATTGAAAAGAAAACATGTTTATAGCTCTGTAATTCCATTACAACAGCTTTTTTCTTTTGAAATAACCATATGAGATTATCCAAAACGGTGACTCATGGAGACAGAGCATTCTCGGTTGCAGCACCAAAACTGTGGAATTCATTACCACAGGAAATTAGAAGCTTTGAAATGTTAAGTAGTTTTAAGTCTGCAGTTAAGACTTTTCTTTTTTAAAATTAATGGTTATTGTTCATAGTGTTAATATATGTAGTAGGCTTTATCTATAATAATGAAACTGTAATTAGTTTTAAAAGTAACTTTAAGAATATATATATTGATGTAAGAGCATTGAGACTATTGTATAATGCTCCTAATACGTCTTTATTATTATTATTATTATTATGAGATTGGTCAAATATGATAAACCTAACCCTTGGCTCAACTATTACGATAATGCTTTATATCACAAGCCTATATGATCGTCTTGATATACGTGGTTTATATTCTAAACATTCGATTTATTTGATCCTCCATGCTATAGAACATTTCTAGCATCATTCTGCTGTCATGCCTGCACTGCTCCTGTGTCAGTCCCGAGGCATTTCACTTCTGATAAGAACTCCTACAGTTTTGATAAGAACTTCTATTCTATGTGACGTGTTTCGGGATTTTATATGGAACTTCACCCCATTTGTCATTAGATGTTGATCGTCCGGTTGTTGTAGTCTTTAGAAATACTATTGTTGGTCATGACTGACGTTTCACAGGCCTCAGCAGCGGTCATGTTTTCAGAGTAAAGTATGTTTGTCATAATTAGTGTGTGTGGGTATTGCGTTCAAACCATTTACTTTAAGCATTTTTCAGTTGGTCTAGCAATAAGGAAAAAAGACTAAGATATATAGGTGTCTGTGTAAAAAGCGTACTCCATTAGGGCTCTGGGGGCATGCCCCTGCAGGATTTGGTGCTGCACTCCTACGGTTAGCAACAAACAGGGGTAATTCCTCTACGAGGCTCCCCCTGGGAGTTTTTGATTTTCTAAGCCTCTGAAACGCAATTTCCTGCATTTTGGGGGAAGTTTTAACCAAAAATATTAAAATAAAAAAGTGAAAATCATGATTTTATAGTCAGTATTTCCTTACTGTATACGAAACTAACTCTAACAATAATATTCACGCAAAAACTAGATGACAGTGAGCGCGCGAAACAACACAGAGGTGATAGATTTGTGCCGGAGATGAAAGTTTATTACCTTTGACGTTGTTTAGCAAAACGTTTAATTGTTAATGCGTCCAGCTCGTTCCCCGACGAATTGTTAATTTTTCCCGACAGGGGGCTGTAGCCCCCCCCCCCCCCTGCCGCCACCCCTGGCAACAAACACAGAGCAACATGAAATTTATTATGTATGTGACAAACCTGAACTGTTCCATGAATCATACATTCAATTTTCACTTGAAAACTTGGGTATCCCCTTGGACTGAATATCTCTGAAGCTACAACCTGAGAAATCATTTTTATGGTTGGTTTTTTTGTTATTGTATACAGAAAACAGAAAATAAGTACACCTCAATTTTTTCAGTTAGAACAATTTCTTAGTTTAATACCCCAACAGGCTAGAGCCCAATTATAGGGGTTCCGAGGACCTACGATTTAAGGTCGTTTGCAAAGGCAGCACTTTCTCCTCAATTATTTTTAAGACCCTGAGTGGAGGTCCGACCCAGGATTTGAACCTGTGTGTCTCCCAGCTCATAGACATGTGTGGTAACCACTAGACCACAACAGCTGGTTGTATAACAAGAAAGTTAACTATATATACACCTCTATTAGTCGGGCTACGTGTGGACAGCACGAGACCAGACAAAACAGAACAGAATACTAGACTCGAAATTGCAATTATTCGTCAGGTTTGCGAAACTGAGCGTCATAAATATGCTAATGTCATGACGCTATAATCTTCACGCGTGCTTTCTTTATTAATTCGCTTCCCTGATCGTTTGATCAAGCTGTTCGAAGCCAAGCGTAATTCTTTCTTAGACAAGTTAACACATTCAGTCAATGTCGCTGGCAAGTATCGTGGTTTTATATAATATTACAACTGTACACGCCGATCGCGGTATAGACCAACACTAAAAGATGACAAGCGATTTCGAAATGGGTTGGTCCGCGATCTCAATGAATTTACAATGAATGAATGAATGTTGATGTATGCTAAAAGTAATATAACGTAAAATAAAGGATTGCGAAATACTGTAGCTCAATGGTTAGAGCATCTCACCGGTGAGCAGAAGGTTACCGTTTTGATTAGTGTCTTGGAAACTGAGGATTTCAGCTTGACGATTCATGCCCTTGTATCGTCTAAGTGCAGGTTGAATTTAAATAATGATTGACCGACAAGTATAGTTAAAACATTCATTAAGAGTTTTCTACTTTTATACAATCAAGGCCAAGGAATGATGATGTGCCAAACCTACAGACTACTACAACCAGGCAACAAGAGAAAACTAAAAACTGTAGCTAGTTTATTAATCGCATTGTATATAGTTGTCCTCATTTAGCCTGTTTAAGGCTAAATAGTAACTTAAACACTGAAATAAAGTTATTATAGATAGATAGTTTAATAATAAATCATATTGCAGCCAAAGGCTGATCAATTACTTAATTTAGTGCACAATATTTACATATAAGTATAACTACTAAAAACTAACTACAGGTATAATAATTTATTATAAAAATATTTGATGAATCATACTGTTCAGTGCTGAAGTAGTTGGCAACTTTGATATTGAATGTAATATGAAAAGGAGAAATAAGAGAACTTCAATTGTAGACCAAAGACCGTTTTCTAAGGGTTCAGTTTTTTTTATACACACTGTACAGGAGAAGAGCGTTCATGCAGAAGAAATTATACATGGCAAACTCTCAACCTGGACCAGTAAATTCGATTTTGTGATCGATAGTTAGATACTTTCCAAAAGGCAAACGACGTTTTTGGGATTTCGAAATATCAATCGCAACAACGTATGCTGCGAGGTTTCAAAATATATTTGTCGACTGAAACTAATTCTATTATATGCGCATTGCATATATGGACCACCGTATAATATACTGTATAACCATAAATGTAGTTAAGCATTTCTGCATTTGCCATAGAACATTCGTAAAGTCACTTACTAGTCATAGATGCTTTTAAATAAGTGATAAAACGTATTATGCTGCGTAAAGGCAGTGTAGAAATACAAATCAAAATGTATAAAAAGGTTGGTTTACTGCCGAAATAGCGTGTAAGTTGTCTAACGTTTCGAGCGAAGGCACTTCGTCAGAGAGATAAACATAAAGTGAAATAATCACTCAGTTATTATTTCACTTTACGTTTCACTCTCTGACGAAGGGCCGCTCGAAACGTCAGACAACTTACACACTATTTCATAGACTTGCTCCAAATCTGCCTCTGATTGTTTCGGGTTTGTTTAAATTTTTTTTTCAAAGAACTCGCCATATAGATGCTTGTTCGCTTTTTAGATAGAAATATTATGAAAGAACACGAGGAGCCGCGAAATAAAGTGTGCGGGAACCTTGGAGTTGGGACAACGGGGAGTTTCACTCCGCTTACCCAACATTCTATGAGAGCTGGGATGGTAACGACGCTTCGGGATGATAACGACCGTTTACGAAAGGGAAAATTGCAGCGCCGTCATGTAAATTTCAAAATGTGCCGAAATGTATAAAATTATCATATGAATTGAAAATCGACATTAATCCCGTGTGAGTCTAGAGTAATACACCTGCGCTCACATTATTTGTAGGCTGGGG
This sequence comes from Chrysogorgia sp. JL179-B06, assembly GCA_035772405.1. Taxonomy (NCBI): domain Eukaryota; kingdom Metazoa; phylum Cnidaria; class Anthozoa; order Scleralcyonacea; family Chrysogorgiidae; genus Chrysogorgia; species Chrysogorgia sp. JL179-B06. The sequence goes on from JAYKKM010000237.1 coordinate 717,119, forward strand.
CGGTTTAAAAAAAACGAAACCGAAAACCGAAGTGAAAAAACCGACAAAACTGTTTTTTTGTGCACCATCTTAAAAACCATTTAATCGCATCATTATTGAAATTTGCCCTGGAGGAAACGAAATTATTGTAGATAAAAAATACGATCGGTCTTTTCTTTATGAAATATTATTTTAGTAATAAACATTCAATGGAATATCTACAAGGCTACTGACTACCTGAAAATCACAAATATTTAATTAATCATGCATATTTTTACAATTACAAGTTCATGGCTAAAAAATGAGTATGTCAACCTTCATGTCAACCTTCTTTGCTGGCTGTGCTGGAGTTGGATATGCATTATTCTCTTCATCTTCGTGGTATTGGTGGAAAATGGCTTGCTGAAGAAACTCTTCTTTCACTACATCAAGTTCTGACGGTACTTCGTCGGACAACTCCGCATCAGTTACGATAAAATCAGTTTTGTATCTCGGTTTTACGGTTTTCCAATATGAACGAAACCGGTAAAACCGATCTATAAAAATACCGGTTTTACCGGTTAACCGCCCCAGCCCAATTGTTTTATTAGGAAAAACTCTTCATTTAGAACAAACTCTTCATTTAGAACAAACTCTTCATTTAGAATTAGAACAAACTCTTCAGCAGGGCTTTCGGCTTAGTTCTGAAGTAGGTGCGTGTCTCAATCAAGTACCTGTCAGTGTGTCAGACATGGGTACCAAACTAGAATATGCTGATTCATGGACTGCCAGGGGTGTGGTTAATACTACCCCTGTGAATCTTATGGATACAATTTTCAGAATTTGGAGAAATAATTCAAACTGTAAGTAGCAAATTCAACTATATTATCAACGACCTGTTCTCTGGCATTCAACTGTATGAATTACACTGATGGAATTTTACCAGTTTATCACTCTTTTAGGTGAACGGAATATCCCAACAGGCTAGAAGCCCAATTGATAGGGGTTCCGAGGGCCTACGATTTAAGGTTGTTATCCAAGAAGACCCGAAAGTCTTACCATTTGCTGATATTGTTGCAAAGGCAGCACTTTCTCCTCAATTATGTTTAAGACCCAGAGTATTGTAGGTCCGACGCAGGATTTGAACCTGTGTCTCCCAGCTCATAGACATGTGTGGTAACCGTTAGACCACAACAGCTGTTTATCATGAACATCGGGAAAATATAGCCAGTGATTTGCTATACAGTACCAGCAGGAGCTGCATGGTCTTAGCAAAAGCACTGCTTATCTGAAATACATGGTGTAAGATCTGAGCAATTGGAAAGGACACCATCTCTCCATAATCTGGGCATCAGCTGTATTTGTACGGATGCCAACTGTGTGCATTCCATGTACTCCACGGCAGAGATCTCTAGCATGGACTCGTGAAAATGGTTGGCGTGTTTTGCTTGGTGTAGTGACGTGTGCACCGAAAAATGATTTCTGCTTTATGTTACTTCTTTAGGCATATCAATATTGCTTTCAACCTCATCCTCAGGGTCTTATGTGTTTTTGTTTGAAATTAAGGCATGTTATTTCCTCAGTTTTCAAATGCCTAAAATCTCGGCGTGACTATCACTCTCCCCAGCCCCTCATTTTTTATATTGCGTATCTTAGCGCGACGTTCGGAAGTATTCGGTGTATCTCCGGGCCTACGCCGTAGAGTTTAGGAATGCACCATTCATGGGCATCAATAATAGGTTGAGCCCCAACCTCGTCCCCAGGGCCTTCGCGGTGCGAGGCAAGATGGCGGGCGAGGCGAGCGAAGGCCCTGGCAAAGGCTGGACCAAAACTGCCGTTGATTGGTTGTAGGATTTAATTGAATTAAATGCTCACAACTGTCCCCATTGGTCAATAATTAAATTGTGCGGGAACGCAAACTAAACATGGCGTCTAATAGACTAATAATACAGGAGATGTTAGTGATCTGGGGTCGGTTGTTCAAAGCCTGGATAAGTAATTATCCGGTGGATAAGTCCTATTCAGCGGATAAATCTGCTATTCAGTGGATAGTTATCCAGCGGATAAAAAGTGGTTGTTCAAAGCGTGGATAGCAGGGTGGATAACTATCCGACGGATAACAGATTTATCCACTGGATAACTGCTCGTTGCTATGTAAATTTATACATTTCCCCATTAAATATTAAGTTGCTTCTTCTATTTGATCAAACATAATATTCTCCATAACAAGACTTCATTTAATTCCGGTTTTTTTTGCGTTTGTGATTGGTTGTGAAAGCATCGGGTGATGCAATCTTATTTCTGACTCTAGCTGAGTTTGCACACAGAGAAAAAACAAATGGCTATAGCAAAGATTCTATTTGAGATGAAAACTGCATAAACGTTCACTCTGCTAAATGATTTTACTTGGGAAAGTGCTTCCAATGAAGGACAAGTTTCGTTTTTCAAGTTAGTGTATTAATCTTGTCGCTGCCTCTTAGTGATTTTGTGTACATTGTATTTCCAATTTTTTGAAATAAACATGTTATCCAGTTTATCCTCATGTGTTTTTTATGAATGATTTTCGATTTGAATACAAACGAAATAGTTTTTTTGTGCTGATGATTCAACAATTTTATCCTTTTTCTTCAACGGATACTATACAGAACTTGTTTGAAAATGAAATAATATAAAGCTATTTTTGGTGTTGTGCTGTGAATTTCAAAATGTTTTGTCGGTACAAAACCTGCCGAGAAGCTCAAACATTTCCTATTCGCTTATATTTATTGTTTAACGCTTTGGGTTCAGTGAATCTTACTGCATGCATGGACACTTCAAAAACGAGATTCAAAAGATGGAAGCTAAATACTTATATTACTTAGCTACCCGAAGCCATAAATTAGCCTTGGCCCTTGGTCTGACATTATTACCACTTGAATTGTGGCTGATAAAACGAGGCTTTTTCTCTTTGCCAAAGTAATATCTTGCTGTTAACCCATTTTTGTTCTTCGGTGATAAATTCAAGGTTTTCTCAGGTCGATTTAACACAATTATTATACACAAGATGAAATTGACGGGCATTTCTGTTTGTTTTTCTACGTTTTTATCCAGTGGATAAAAAGTTATACGACCTATCTAGCATGGATAACTTTATCCACCGGATAGCGAGTGGATAACGTTATCCAAGCTTTGAACAACCGGATTTATCCAGTGGATAAAAGTTATCCACTGGATAGCGACTTATCCACCGGATAGCGACTTATCCAGGCTTTGAACAACCGACCCCAGTTTGATCGAAACTCCAAAGAAACGATATCCGAAGAAACCACTGATCTATATAAGAGGACTGGATAGAGCATCCTTTGTTTGAGCGCCACCGAAATTGAAGCCGGATGTTTTGAGCTGCGGCCAGCTCCACTTCGGTTCAGTATCGCTATATTTTACTGTTGTGGAATCGTAGTTTTTGCATATAACCACGAAATAGCTGAACAAAGCAAACCCATTTTGACAGGGTACATCATGAAACTACAGAAAACTTAAAATTGTGGATAAAAATTGAATCGTAAGTAAATAAGTTCATATTTTGACGAACTTTCGAAGCCGGTGTCACAGGAAATTTGGCCCCCCCGAAAATTTGGCCCCCCCGGGCCATATTTCCTAGGAAATTTGGCCCCCCCGGACCAGATTTCCTAGGAAATTTGGCCCCCCCTTCGGAAATTTGGTCCCCCCAACAAAACACTCCGCTTTATCTCAGAGGTTTAAATAATGAGTGTAGATCAAATATATTTTCCACAGTGGAATTATTTCGGTAGTGCATTATGTTCTCTACGGTAAAATATGTTTTCGGCGGTGAACATTATTTTCGGCGGTGAAATACGTTCTCTGCAGAACAGGAATGCATGGCATGTACGTTGGTCGAGTGCTGAATCGCAACAAAAACCATTCAATTGTTTGGTTTGGTTTTGCCTTAAAATTTTCATTCGGTTCTGCCGTCTGGATATCAGAAATATGCTTTTAACTACTCGAGTATCGTGCTTTTCGAGTTTCGTTTGTGTCAGAATTATTTCGCAAGTCTTCTAACTTTTGACGATTGTGCTTTGTTTACGCGAAATGCTTTTGCTGTCGTAAAAGACGAGTACCAGGTTCAGTTTAGACCTTCATTTACACCTTATTTACCGTAAACGTTTGATCGATTGAACAAGAACATTAACCTTTCATTTATATTTGAAATATGCATATGTCGCGAGTCTGTTAACTATTGACGATTGTGCTTTCGTTTATATTCAAATCTACAACAAGACACATTCTACAATGTTCGTGTATTAAACTAATCAGAACTGCAAAAAGCATAAGATTATAATTTTTCAAGACCATAAACATGGAGGCCAAATTTCCGAAGAGGGGGCCAAATTTCCTAGGAAATATGGCCCCCGGGGAGGCCAAATTTCCTAGGAAACATGGCCCGGGGGGGCCATTTTTTAGGGGGGCCAAATTTCCTGGGACACCGGCCGCAGCACTATCTATTACACTAACAAACGGCGATGATTGATAAGAATAAAAATCTGAGACAATACCACGATTATTGAATATTTACAGTCGAGTTGATTTATTTAAAGGGCAGGATGACGTGAAATGTGGATAGGCTGCACTTATATTTTTGGTTTATAGTGCAGGACTCATGTCATGTATAAATTATGTCATTTTGATAAAAAAGTGTATCTATATGTAATATTTTGGTACAATATTTGCTATTGTGTTACAAGGTCTAAAATTTAACCACTATGAAGGAAGGAATTTGAAGGTGAAACAGTAAGACAACTAATAGTGGCTTTCTATAGAATAATTGTACTGTATCATAAACTTTGTCCATGATTTGATTAAAGAAACATTTTTAATAACTCATGTGTATTTTGATTCTATATAATAAACCTTCTAAACCATTGCTGGTTAATATTAAAACTTTAATATATTTCTTAGCCATACTGATCAACCAGGCCAAATCCATATTTCCCCCCCCCCCTCATATCTTAAACAGGTTTAGGCACAAAACAATTAATTTCATAATAAAAAATAGCATATATTTTTCTCCAGTAATTTAACTTGCTTTTCTTGTTTCTTAACTAATATTGATTTACATAATGCGAATGTTTGGATTTTGTTTCATATTTTAATCCTTGAAATTACAAGCTGCATGGTAATGGCTATTAAATAAGTTAAGGTGGTTTCCTGTACTAAAGGAAACCACCAATGCACAGTGTACATGAAAATAATTAGATGAATCAATTCATTCTACTATACTGTACAGCAGCTACATCAATAAGCTATTCACATAACATTCATCCTGCTCAAACTGTAATAATGCAAGTAGAATACATTTTACCATCAGCACTATATTCATTAATAATATTGGGCCATCAACCTGTCAACATTGTTTATAGAGCTTGATGATAACCATGTGCTTGACTGAAAACCATGTTTATGGCTTGATCAAGATCATCACCAAGTACTATAGTATGTATGGTCAGAATGTGCCATCGGCATCTTGGGAAGGAAACCATATAGGATCTGGGCGCTTTCTCGATATATGAACAACCGAAATACAAACCAATCCCTAACCCTAAAACTGACTTGGGTTGATGCTATCAGGGGCGGATCTAGCATAAAATCTGACTGTAGCGAAAACTGTGACGACACCTATGAAGGGGGGTACGGGGGGATTCTCCCCCGGAAAATTTTGAAATTTTAAACCCTGGAAACACCATTTCCTGCATTTTGAGCAATATTTCCAACGTATCCAACACCAAGCATGAACCAAAAATTTAGGCAACAATATGGAACAAAACAATAAAAAATTAAACCAAAAATTTTGCATTAGCTGTTCCACTCCTCACCATCATGTACTTACCTTAATATTTTTCGTTTCTGAAATCAAAAGGGTTATATTCAAAGTGGATGCTTAATAATGCAGTTCTTCTGTACAAAACAGCAAAACTGCATTAAATACTGAATAGACATAGTTATACTCTGCATATTCTTGCACATGAAAAATGGTTGGCAAATGTCAGTATAATGTACACATAAAATATGTGAAACTTGTAATGAATGGCTGCTGTACAAATAAATTCAACAGCTCATTAGTTTATTACATACTGTAAGTGGTCACAACACTTTTAAAACAAGTAAAATAGTACCCTGTACCTGTCCTACCCCTTCATGGGTTAACCATCAGCATAGTTAACCCACTAAGAGACAGGCACTCTCATACAATTGCCCGGTGCTCTCTTAGGCACAGCAGTGAAATGAACCAATGCATTGGCCACAACCCATTTCATGAGGGGTTGTAGGTTTCACAATTCATTAAATATCAAATATAGTGATATAGTGCTTTCTATTATTATTTTCCAGCATAGTGCTTTCTATTCTCTAAAACAAGTGAAATTGTCTGTTGTGAGGCAACAGACATTATAGTCTTATAGGCCAATCATATCATTATATCTATTCTGTTAGCAGAGATTCTCTGCTAACACTTGGTCAAGTGCAATAATTTCTTCTGTGGCAGCTTGTTTATACAGTATACTGTATTAGTATATTCTTCAAAGGCTTGTGGGCCTATTAACTCATTAAGGCCAGATACTATGTATTGCACTAAATAGGAAACTCAGTCAACTTCACTTGTACCGGTACTATTCTGGTATGATGCATCATTGAAATGCTTTTCATCAGCATGTAGTTGTCATAATTAAATAATTATACATGTAGGACTAGCCGACTAGGTAGACTGAGGGCAGTTCAATCAGACAAATTTAAGCTGCCAAATGGCTGAGCATTCACCAAGAATAGAATAAGATAGTAATGTACATGTACTGTAGCTAGAGATTTGGACTAGTGAGAGTCAATTGATTTGTCAATGAATAGTCGATTGTGATTTGACTGCAGAAATTCCATTTCCCACTAATCTATAAACTACAGGTACTACATTATGAATTTAATAAACACCACAGCACTAGCAAAGGGCAGGCAACAGAGTTGTGTAATACTGTAAAGAACACAGCTAAAAACCATGGGTTTTAGCTCATGTGTAGTACGATAAGACTGTCCTGTGAAAGTGGAAGGTGCCCGACCACTGCACAGGCACATTGACACATTGGTTAAATATATTAAATGATTTAAAAAATAGTAACTCGGTCATGTCTATAGGCAACCTATAGGCAATTCGAACATTTCCTATAGGCGACCTATGATGAAACCTATTAGCCTATAGACGCCTATAGGTGCCTATAGGCTTCTATAGGCAATTCGAACATTGCCTATAGGCGCCTATAGACTTTTTCTGTAAGGATATCTCAGCGACACTGACTCACTGAGAAGTTAAATTAATCCAATTTCATCACAACAAACACAATAACGGACTCATTAGCATATCAAGTACTGTATATCACTAGTCCAATATGACAAACTGTTTATTATTCATGTGCTAACGCTTACCCTCGAAGATCGTCGCTCTGGCTGCGCGGGAACTTCGCGTAGTTGCACAGATAAACACTTTCTTCTCCTCTGGAGAGTAATTTCCCTCCAAGACACGCGCAACAGTTCTTCCAAAACGTTGTTGAACGCCATGGTGATAGAGATCGAAATTCGAAAGAACGAGCCCTCGCAATCTTATTATTAGATCACATCATAGTCCAAATGTAGATTGACGATCGGAAAATGTTTGGCTACAGTCAACTGTAGCGGAAGTGTAGCCAAATGGAGCAAAACGTGATCAAAACCCAACATTTTGATTGGTTGGCTACAGTCAACTGTAGCGGCTACAGTCTAAATTTAGCACAACTGTAGCCGTCGTAGCTTTATCGTGAACACATCGCCTCCTAGCAACGTGACCGAGAGCGCCTTGTGCGCGATGCTACAACATTTCACACCAGAAAACCTTTGCTGGCGGGCAAAACCTGCGGGTTCGTGCAGGAAAACTTGCGGGTTCGTGCGCAGAAACTAATCCGCGCCGCGGAACGGTTCGTTGCACGGAAACTCACGAAAAACGAGCTAAAAACGTCGGCAGATTTAAGAAAATGATGATCGAGCTCATCGACAACTGTTTTATATTTTTGAAATTTTAATTAAATTCAAAAAATATTATTTTGCTGGAAAATCTGACTGTAGCATACGCTACAGTTGCTACAGTCTAGATCCGCCCCTGGCTATAATAATTTTATATTTTGATTGCTCATATATCGAGAAAGGGTCAGGATCTGTCTGAATCAGAGAGAAGCACAGTAACCCTATCCTCTTCAACCATCAGTGAAGATGAAGATTGATAAAGATTTAAACTGCATGGCTCCTCTAGGGACTACAATCAAACAAAGCTTTCTTGATTTTTAATTTAAAAATAACCACTATCAAAATATATACATGTGTACCTACAGGTACTTATAGCCCTAAATACTGTAGCTACTATATTTGTCTTTATATTCCTGGTTGAACACTATTCACTCAGAAAATTAGGTTAATGATTTAAATAAATCATCCTGGTATTCAAAGGGTACCAGAATGGGCATGTTGTAACATGGACTGATAAAACATGGACTGATAAAACATGGACTGGTTAAACATGGACTGATAAAACATGGACTAGTTGGTAAAACATGTAACGTGTAGCTGTGAATGTATGATGTCTACATTAACAATAATCGCTAACCCCAAAACAACAAAGATCCTAACCCTCCATGTTTTACCAGTCCATGTTTTATCAGTCCATGTTTTATCAGTCCATGTTTTACCAGTCCATGTTTTATCAGTCCATGTTTTATCAGTCCATGTTTTATCAGTCCATGTTTTACCAGTCCATGTTTTATCAGTCCATGTTTTATCAGTCCATGTTTTATCAGTCCATGTTTTATCAGTCCATGTTTTATCAGTTCATGTTTTATCAGTCCATGTTTTATCAGTCCATGTTTTATCAGTCCATGTTTTATCAGTCCATGTTTTATCAGTTCATGTTTTATCAGTCCATGTTTTATCAGTCCATGTTTTATCAGTCCATGTTTTATCAGTCCATGTTTTATCAGTTCATGTTTTATCAGCCATGTTTTATCAGTCCATGTTTTATCAGTCCATGTTTTATCAGTTCATGTTTTATCAGTCCATGTTTTACCAGTCCATGTTTTATCAGTCCATGTTTTATCAGTCCATGTTTTATCAGTCCATGTTTTATCAGTCCATGTTTTATCAGTCCATGTTTTATCAGTCCATGTTTTATCAGTCCATGTTTTATCAGTCCATGTTTTATCAGTCCATGTTTTATCAGTCCATGTTTTATCAGTCCATGTTTTATCAGTTCATGTTTTATCAGTCCAAGTTTTACCAGTCCAAGTTTTACCAGTCCATGTTTTACCAGTCCATGTTTTATCAGTCCATGTTTTATCAGTCCATGTTTTATCAGTCCATGTTTTATCAGTCCATGTTTTATCAGTCCATGTTTTACCAGTCCATGTTTTACCAGTCCATGTTTTATCAGTCCATGTTTTACCAGTCCATGTTTTATCAGTCCATGTTTTATCAGTCCATGTTTTACCAGTCCATGTTTTATCAGTCCATGTTTTATCAGTCCATGTTTTACCAGTCCATGTTTTATCAGTCCATGTTTTATCAGTCCATGTTTTATCAGTCCATGTTTTATCAGTCCATGTTTTATCAGTCCATGTTTTATCAGTCCATGTTTTATCAGTCCATGTTTTATCAGTCCATGTTTTATCAGTCCATGTTTTATCAGTCCATGTTTTATCAGTCCAGTCCAGTCCATGTTTTACAACATGCCACCAGAATGTGTTTATTATTTTCTGAGTTATGTTTTCTATTTGGGCATACATATTGCCATTAACATTCAAATATATTTCACAAATACGATCACAAAAATCGAAATATGTATTTCAAAGACTTACCACAAATGTTGAAATTAGTGTTGCCTCTTTTCCGGCAGTTTACAACCTCAAAAATCTTTTATAGTTTTCAGGTTGTGTGTTAGAACGACTTTTGCCTATCAAAATGTTGTCATCTTGTTGATTTGCTACCATCGAAATTTGAACTCGCAAATTCCGTTTTTCCCTACGTTTTGGGCTAAACAACTAAAAATTGCTCTCCGAAGGCTTCCCGTGTCCTTTTCTTCTCATGATACAAAAATCGGTCTGATCCGAAAAGAGAAAAAAGCAAATATACTAAAACTATAATTACGCAACAGTAAAATATTCTACTCTAGATGTTCTATCCAGTCCTCTAATATATTCTAATATAGATCAGTGGAACGCCGGAACACTTATTGGATATTTGTCGTCTTTGTGGAAGTGAAAATAAGAGGATGAATCATGTATTCCATAAGCCAGGTCTTTGGTAGGTCTTTGGTAAAGTTAGTTAATAATACTACACGCTCGATGTTCATATTCGGAAAAAGTGAAAAACATCTCACTAGTACTGAGTCTCTCATGATTACACAGTAGACAAACTAGCGGGAAAATTTTCCACATATAGTGGAATATTTTGTCACGTGGTTCAGCCTTTGCCAGGGCCTTCGCTCGCCTCGCCCGCCATCTTGCCTCGCACCGCGAAGGCCCTGGGGACGAGGTTGGTTGAGCCCAGTATCACAGTATGTAATATACTACAGTACAGTACTTCATAAAAACCTTTAGTATCTACTCAATTTCCTCTAGAGAAGCAAACAACTACGACCAGCATATCGAACATAAATACCTCCCCATTGCTTTACATATTGTTCGTCGATCACGCTTAATAATAAAACTTTCTATTGTGTTGTATTGTCGCGTTCAAACCATGTACTTAGTACTTACATTTGCTATACTTGGTGATTTCGCTAGCTGGTCAAAATATTCCGCCTTAAAAGTAAGAAAAATACCAGTTGATAATTTGAAAGTTGTTTATTTCATGAAATGAGAAATGTCAGTTTCTGACATTATTCATACCATGAACCCGAACAAATCGTTCGGATTATCATTGACAACGGTGTTAAGTAGGTTTTCGATGCATTTAGGTACGCCGTTTTCTTTTAAATAGCTGATTGCTTGACATTTTCTCTCTGCTTCGTTAATCACAGTCCATTCTGTCGCCATTTTGAAAGCTTTGTTCACCATGGCGACCCAGTGAACTCTATATATGGAACGCTAACTCCAAGTCATAAGTCGGGTAAAAAGTGAGGCAAGGTTTCAGGCCCCCACGCGGTTTGCAGGTACATATTTTTTATTTTTTATTTTTTTATTTTTGGATGTTCGATTATCCGCTCTTTTTAATAAAACTACGTTCGCTAGCCGGATACGCTGTACGCATATTGTAAACACATAATTTATCTTTGTTTTAATATATATTGTAGCTTTGGGAGTTGATTATTTCTCAAGAAAATGTTCGTTGAAAACAGCCGAAAGTTCGTGTTTTTTGTTTACAAGATGGTATCCGTGACGAAAATTATATTTTTGGGCATGTTCGGTTATCCGCTTTTAAAGAAAACTAAGTTAGCTACAGGGATAAAGCTGTACGTATATTGTTAATAGATCATTTATCTTTCCTTTAATATATTCTATAGCTTTGGGGGTGGTTTATTTCTGAAGAAAACGTTTGCCAAACATAGGCGAAAGTTTGTGTTTTTGTTTTGAAGATGGCGTGCGTATTACGAAGTCAGTTACTGAGCGATTCACCAGTTCAAGCATGGATAGTGAAATAAATTAATTTTACTAGCTATCCATGGTTCAAGTAATTTATTTACCAAAAATATTATAAGGTCTACAACTACAAAAACGTTTACCTTGAAGCAGAGACTGAATATATCAGGGCCTAAAATCTACCTGCAAACCGCGTGGGGCCTGAAATCTACCTGCAAACCGCGTACGGGGCCTGGAACTTTTTGCCTCACTTTTTGCTTTACGAGTTATCGTTCCAGTTATATATATTGAGTTCACTGTGGCGACCAGGAGAAACACCGCTGTACGTTTTATAGAGGGCTCATATCTTTTCTGAGAGTCGAAAATATTTATTTATATATTTATTTGATTTGCCACTAGCCTGCGAAGCAGGCATTTATGGATTGGGGTAGGGGGCCGGGGACTGGGATGAGTGCGGATAGAACGCCTGCACGAAAGACCCATGTTTTTGGATTTCTACGTCCACCAGAGGACGCTAAATTCTGATTGGCTAACTCAACTCATTAGTATTCAGGTTTTCCTATCAGGAAATAAACATTTAAAAATGGCGACTTTAGAAAAACCGTGTTGGTAGATTATTTTCTTTCGAAAGCTTTAATCGATGTTCAGTTCGTTGCTGGTCGTAGCTTCAAATTAAAACAGGAACAAAAAGTTGCTACGAGGGAGTTGCTGGCAGGAAAAGATGTTATTGATGGTATTACCAACGGGATTTGGCAAGAGTTTGATTATGGATTTGGTTGATTTACCAGACGTTCGTGCGAGCGCGTGATTATCAGTCGGCAGGGGAAGCAGCTATATTATTGTGCTTGTCTTCGGGTGTTTCAACAATGCTCTTTGACTCTGGGCCTTCGGAGAATTCCTTCGACGTTTCAGAATAAAGAGACTTACATGTATACGGCTAGACATATATAAGTGATGGTTTCTAAATCCCATTCTGGAGTTACGGTGTTCGGTAGTCAGATGTCGCTTCATTCTATCAGGGCTATTAATGTTATCCGTTGGTGGAACATTGCTGTCTCCTTTCGCATGTGTTAATACTGATTTAATAAAGTTATAAAATTCAAAAGCATTTCTTATTTTTTCTGCCACAAGACCTACAAACCCACTCGGAGAAAGTTTCACTGCGTAGAAATGCAAAGCCGATTGATTCACAAGACTCTACCAGAATCAACTCTGTGCTTCCATGTCTACACGATTGCTTGAATAGATTTTCAAAATAAATCTTGTTTCCACCAGATGCAGTCAAGCTTTTTACGGAGTTTCAGACATGGATATTTCACGATTCGGCCCGAAGTGAAATGTTTTAATCATTGGGAAAGCCCGCTAGTTGCTGATTGGTTGTTTTTGATAGTTTTTCATGTGGGCGGAATCCAAAAACATGGGTCTTTCGGGCAGGCGTTCCCTTCTCCCCCTCCCCACTTCGCCTTTCCGCTTTCCCCCTCCCCCTAACGCCGCCACGCAGGCTAATTTGCCACATGTACAAGTAACTTTAAGGTTATGGGTACATAGAATTACAAAGAAGCAACGAAAGAATAACAACAACAACAACAAAGAGAAAGGAGTGCGTGTAGCAGGGATACCGCAACAGCTTACGCCAATTACTGCAAAAGCAGAAGCAGAATATATTTATTTTCTCATAACAAACTTAACAATATAGTTGTTGTTGACAACTTTACTTTTACTTCGTAGCCCCAATTGAATTGAACCTTATTCTAATAACCGAATATAATAAATAATTAATAACATTATTAAAATAGAAATTGACCCTTTCTAGTTCTCGTCAGATCACATTTGAGGACATTCCCTGATCCATGGAGGATTAAATCGCCTGACATTACTAGACAAACTGAAATACTAAAGTCAGCATCGTTCATAAATGAGTTAATGAAAGTTTATTAATAAGAATTTGTGCCATTTGCGGGACTAAATTTCATGCTATGACATGTTGTGACTGTATGACAAAATGTGCAGTTACAGGCTCTCACAAAATAGGAACGCTGGAAAGTTAGTGATTTACATTTACGTGGGCGATATTGTAGCAGGTTAATATTCGATCAGGGTATGGGACAGGTAGAGATTCAGTGATAGCTTTAAAAAAGAAGATCATAATATCATATCCAGGTATTTATACCAGTATGTGATTGGAAGTAAATGTAGCCGTAATAGGCGCTGTTTATAGAAGATTGTAGAACAAAAAGGAAGGTTTACTTTAAGATAAATATTTGTATGTTGAGCTCTAGAGCATGCTTCTGCCGTGAAGGAAAAACGTTTGCTGCTTTGTGTATCAAATATTGCTGTTTCCTTCCTCCGCCGCGACGCAGGCTAGCAATAGAGCGCCAACAATGGTTGATGGGAAGGCGATAAAGGTCGCTCTTTCTCCCCTTCCCGTCGTTCCTCGCGCGCCTTCCTCTCAAATTTCTGTGCGCCCGCTCTCGTAACTGTGTACACACGGAAAAACGCATGTTCTGTTACAGCATTCAACAGCTAGCACTGATATCAGGTCTGGGGACGAGGCAGTTGCTGTTATATTAAAGGTGAATAACAATCCATTTGTCAAAATAGTACTGTAGCTAAAAATTGAAATAAATAAAACTAATGCATTTGTGAATATAAAAGACAGCGTATTGACCAACCTCGTACCCAGGGCATTTTACCTGGGATCGGCTGGTTCATTCTATAATCCGATTGGCTTGTCATAAACTCAATTAATTCAACCGAGTATAATTTATTCATCTAAATCTGAATGCTGTCTTCAAATTTTACAGCAAATTAAAAGTGATAGCTTTCGCTAAATTGGATATATGCTTCTTCATACCTTTTGTAAGAGATAACCATGGATATATGGTGGATTATTAAGCTTGTTAGCTGTTTTTATGACGACGAATGCTGATATGAACAACTCTGAAGAGCATTGAACATTTCTCAATTATTCAGGTCAACAAAGTAGACAAAGGAAATGGAACAAAGACAACAAAAATTATCATATCTAAACACCCAGAAATTCTGGGTGTCATGTGACCAGCCGATCCCAGGGCCATTTTCGCCGCCCTTCCACCGTGCAGGCAAAATACCCTGGGTTACGAGGTTGCGTATTGACATGTCCGTAGCTGTCTCAGGTTTTGTTTACATTGTTGACCACGTGACAAGTACACGTGGTTAGTTAGGGCTCAACTCTCAAGTCGCGTATTGCAGTAGAGCAAGAGAAAACATGTTGAATTTTTTAAAACTTTATTGATAAACATCAGAAAACACACTCACGACAATACCCGTAATACTACATAGAAACGTCCCCGGATTCATATTGATGTGCGTCCTTGTGGGAATAAAAAACGTAACCTAATTAGTAAAAGAACTTAAGAAATAGAGAAAGAACAAAGAACAGGAACTGTGCAGCATAATGACTGCTGTTGGCTGAAGACCGTGGAGTGGGATACACCTTGCAGATTTCTTTCACTGACATTCTGTGCATTGTTACGTTTGGATAGGTCGGCGATTTGGAAAAGCTGTAATACAAGGAATAAAAAAGTTATGAGATAAAAAATAATAGCAATTACAAATAAAAGATACAACATGTCAATAATGACTTGCCAAATAGGTGATTTAAGGCTGTTCGGACGTATTACGTTGCTAGACAACCGGTTGCTAAGGACAGGTCACTAACCACCCAATATACTTCGTGAGTGGACAATAAATTCATGTAACCAAAATATTTTATGTGTGGAATATCTAGGCGAACTTCTTTCGTCTGGTGACGTAATTTGATGACGTCAAATTGACGTCATCGACAAACACAAAAACTCATTTTCGTCATTTTTTGAGATTATGCTATATTTATGAGTGTCATGTAAAGCTAAATCACTTCCTACAATAAAGTACGTATGGATTTGCTGATAAATTAAATAAAAATGAAGTTATATCAATATTTAATTGTGTTTATTCACCTTAAAAGTCCGATATCCCGGCTACAATTTTAGAATTCTTAAAATCCATACGTACTTTATTGAAGTTAACAGTCCAGATTTCAATCGCATGTGAAAAATTAATTTTACTTTAAAACCTTCGAAGATTATGGGAATTTTCATTTTTTGGTGACGTCATGATGACGTCATCATGTGACATCACCAAACGAAAGAGTTTTGCCCACATGCACCACATACAGACTGTCTTGATGGATTCTGAAATCTGTGAAATTCTCTGGCGAATTTGTTCATTCCAAGCTTCCTTAGCAACGGATATAAAGTCTGCAAATCTAAATACGTCCGAACACCTTAACATGAAAAATTGAAAAAAATAAAGTTTCTGCTTGGCTCTTACTTTCATTCATTCAAAACTAACAAAAGGAGAAAAAGTGATGTGATTTATGCCACTCCCACATGCAATGTATTATGGAT
Organism: Chrysogorgia sp. JL179-B06; assembly: GCA_035772405.1. Taxonomy (NCBI): domain Eukaryota; kingdom Metazoa; phylum Cnidaria; class Anthozoa; order Scleralcyonacea; family Chrysogorgiidae; genus Chrysogorgia; species Chrysogorgia sp. JL179-B06. The sequence continues at coordinate 733,143 of JAYKKM010000237.1, forward strand.
TTTACGAGTCTTTTCATAGAGTTTTTCATTATGAAAAATGTCCTTTTTACTCGGGCTACTGTGGTAACACGAGTCTAGGTTTCGAGTGGTTTCGGCTGTGTTTTATTGTCTGGTCGCGAAATGGCAATTATTGCATCATCCCGTCAGGCTTTGCGAAACTGAGCGTTATACATATGCTAATCTTCACGCGTACTTTCTTTCTTCGTTTCCCTGATCGTTTGATATCAAGCCGTTCGAAGTCAAGTGTTCTTTCTTGGACACGTTCACAGACATAGTTATTGGTCAGTAATGTCGCTGGCAAGTATCGTGGTTTTATATACGCTCAGTACAATGCTTAAATGGTAAAAATGGTATAAAGAACCTCCGCCGACAAGAGCAGATAAACAAGAAGCCTGTCGGAGATGTGGGAAATCGCGAAATCACAGCAAACAAAGATGCCCTGCTCAAGCCATGCAATCTGTCGTAAGAAAGAGGGGACACGAGGAAGCTGTGTGCAGATCGTCGAACGACATCGGGTCTGTCCAAGAAGATGACGACTTATTTTTGGATAAAATGTCGACGGGAAAGAAGGCGAACCATGGTTGACTGATCTCCACATGAATGGCGTGGAGATGCAGTTTAAAGCAGATGTGATTATCATATAAAAACAGCGATGTATTACGATCTGCTCAGCTTGGATCGAATCCAGAATAAACGAAAATCCAAGACGGTGTTTTTCGAACCTGGATCTCCGAGGTAATTTTCCTTCTACAATTGAAAAAGGTGATAAAACAATCCAACAAGAAATCAAGCACTCTTGGGACGACAAACAATAGAAGCGCTCGGACTTATTTCAAGCGTGGAGTCTATATATGGATTTATGTAATAAAAATAATTAACACCTCGAAATAGTTTATCTATCCGCTTTGTCAATTGGCGATTTTGCAAGAGTTGGTCATGGAGTCGTCTTCCTCGACTTTGTCGGCTGACGATCTAGCTTTGCCTCAGAGCTCCGCGTCATTTGTTGTTTCGTCCTTTTCTGTCACCCCCTCGCTCTCTGGATCTCCAGTGTTATCGTCTGCCGTGTCGCCGGTGTACGCTTCGCCTCGACGCTTTGGTGTCTTCGTGGTCGGGTGTTTCGTCATCTTCGCCGAAGTTTGTTACAGCCTTCCTCAGTGGCCTACCTGCCGTCGGTGCTGCTTCGTCGGTTTGGGCTCAGATTCGGGTCTGGCTCTCTACCGTCGCTGGCCTCGTCTGGGATACTGCTGCCCTCGCCTATATATACAGGACCTTGCAGGTATGAGCCAATCGGCTTTGCTAAGTGTTCCGCCGCTTAATCAAGCGTTTGTGGTTGGGCCGGGGTTCCACCACATCCTGTATAAGTCGGTGGTCGCCATCACTTCGGGCAATTTGTGGAATTTGCCTCTCTGCTTGCCAAGCCGGAATAGTCCCATACAGGTCCCACTATCTCCATCGACGGCCGTATCATGGTGTGCCCAGCTCATCGTCCAGTGCGGCGAATCACAGACATCTTTCAGCGGCTGCAGGTATTCTCTATCTACGCCTCCGTTTGCACATCAGTTGCTCATCTTGCGCACCTATTCGCAATTCTGGGGTTTAGCCTGGCTCAACTACGACGAGGCTTTTCGTCGCGACACCGTGGCTCGTCATGTCACCGACTGGTCAATCAAGTTTTGTGATTGGTTGATTAAAACAATAAAACAATGGAATCAACCACAAAGAAACCAATGTCCTAACAATAACCACCTTTGTTCCATATAGCCAATCACAAAACCTGTTCATTTTAGGTACGTATTTACCCCATGCACCTGAAGCTTTATAATTATCACACGGCGGCTTCCTCTCGGGTCCAGGCTCCGTCCGATGTGGTCGCGCGCTCCGAAAGTCTGGCGCGGTTTCGGCGCGGAATTAGTTCACGTCCATTTTGCCGTTTTTTTGTTTTTTTGGTTTTGGAGGGTCTCTGGGCCTCATTTGCTTAGACATTGGTGCTCGCAGAGGCATGCGGACTCGTTTTCCCTCCCCACTGACCACGGTTGCGTTTGGTACTGGCTTGAGGGTTTCATGCTGTTGCGTGTATTGCGTGTTTTAGTTACTACTTAAAGTTCTTGCTTGCTCTGCTAATGTGTTGTTCTTCGGTGGGGGTTGTTGGGGATGCAGGGGGTGTTGGGTGGGATTTGTTGGGGATGGGGTGTGTGGTGGTGGTTACTCCCTGAGGGTGCTAGCGCGGCGTTGCATGAGCTAGTTGGCGTCCACTTAGCTTGGCCCCGCCCTCTTTCCCTTGCAGTTCTGATTGTTCCGGCCTCGCTCGCCCGGCCCATTTCGGAATTTACTCGGAAGTTGACGGTTGGTTTCCCTGTGGCCAATGTTAATAAAATTACAGTCCATGTTTTCTGATTATTTATAAATTTAGAAGCGTTTTTTTGTGGATTACTAAGGTAGCATGCCTCCGACACTCCTTGTTAGCCCTCCCCCCACTTCACATATTGTTCCGTTCAGTGTGATAAACTGGTTGTGGATTTGAGTGAAAAAGTTGAAAAAATCTCTAGTATAGCGTTCAAGTATATCATCAACGTTTAAATTAGGTGAAATTTCTTTAGCAGCAGATTGAGCAGAATATTGTATCTGAAATGATGACTAGGTTGTCGTCAAAACTATTCACTTCATGTAGAATCAACCTCGTAACATAGGCGGGTAATATAGCCGGGGGTTAGGGTTAAAATGAAGTGGAAGATGGGGATTAGGGTTAGGGAGACACTTAAGGCGGGGTTTTAGAGTTAGAATTGGTGTTGTGTTGGAGTTGAGTTCTAAAATCCTACAATTTATAATTATTGGTAATTCAAGGCCATTGCACACTTACTGATTATTGGTAATTCTAGGTAGGAGGATATGTTGTATATTTGGGGTTATTGGTACTTTATCGTTTGTAAGACTCTTACCAGGTCTTTATCATCCTGTAACAGTCTTCTTGGTTGTATTCTATCAGCAAGTATTTTTCGTCAGCAGAGCAATACAAAGGAACACAAGATAACTCTTTCATTTTGGAAAGACAGGAGCGCGAGAATACTTTGGATTCTTCCAATAATGTAAATGACTGATTAAGGCTTTTAGATACCTTCTCATAAGCTCTCAGGATATCTGAAGGCATCTAAAAGGAAATATTAAGGAGTTAAAGTCTTGTAGCGCGCAGCTTAGGAACACAGCGCAATGTAGCGCAACCGCATTTAATCTTTGACGCAATGAAGCATGAACAAGTATGACTGTGAGCATTATAGAATTAAGGACATTTGGAGGGGTTAAAACTGTATGAATAAGCAGATAGATAGAGAAATGTAGTTACGTCATTATAACCGAGCTTATATAAACCGTGTTAAGTTGTAAATAAAGCAGTTATATATGTGTCTACAACTTAGAGTGCGTCTAACATAATCTTAAGGGAGTCTTGAACCCAGGGACCTTGGTACAGTCAGGGTTCTATCTAGGGAGTTTGAGGGGTGGAAGCTTTCCCCCCAAACAGCCCAGCTTCCCCCAAAAAGTTGTGATCATTCAGGTCGGTGTACATGAAGTAAGTATCCCCAGTTAGTCCAAGACACTATATGACAAGGAACATGAAGTAGTGCCACGGTGGTGTATCGCCATGGTGGTGTATCGCGTGCATGTAACTTAATTCAACTTAACTGATTCAATATGAAATATATTATAAATTTTAATAAAGAATATAAAATGTACTTAAACACAGAGTGCTTGCATATATTGGCGGTGAGATGCTCACCGTGCCAATCATAATTAGTTCAATTACTGTGATTGGTCAGGAAACAAAGAGAAATGAGAAGTAATCAAAACAACAAAATCTTCATTGTTTCGAGACTCCATTGTTTGAATTGATTTTTAAAATTTCAAAGACTCCAGTGTTTCGAGGGGGAGGGGCTTCCCCTTTTATGCGAGCACTCCGTGTTTAAAATCCTGGAAAGTGTTGTTTTTTTAGTGTTTTATATGACTTTTCCAAACCTTCAGAATTGTGTAAAATCTTCCCCCAAAATGCAGGAAATGGCATTTCAGAGACTCTAGATTTCAAAATTTCCCAAGGGGTGCCCCTAGATGATACGCCTTTGGCGCTCGCTCCTCCCTTTCCGAATCCTGGCTACGTCCTTGCTTCTCCCCCAAACGAAAAATCCTAGATAGAACCCTGACAGTGGTTCGTCGCAAGAAAGATCGGCCAAACGTTACAGTCTTGTTTGAGGATATAAATAATCAGAATACATTTTGAAAGTTTTCTGCCCAACAACCTGGAATCGAGAAAATCTATCGAGAGGAATGTCTGTCATGTTTGATATTTTTCGCCTCGCAAGGAAAAATTCTCAACGTCTGCAGACATTTAATTCCTGGAAAAAATATTAATGGGAAAATCTCAGTAATTCAATCGAACAACGTTTCCATCGTTAACAAATTTGGCAGATTTTTGTCGACTATGTTCCTCGAAGAAAGTCTTTAAATGGGGCAGTCTTCACAGACCGCATAACGAATACTTACGGTGGTCCTGAATTTCAAGCTAGACCTGTGTGGAATCCTTGATCAATCTCTAATTTGGTTCCATAGTTATTTTGAAAATCGGAAGCATGTTGAACGTATCTATGGACCACACTCTGATCTTAGTTCTGATCTACCACACTCAATAACGATCTACACTGATCTACCACAATCAATAACGTGTTGTCAGGTTCTTATGTACGCCTACGTCACTGTGACGTACTATGGTTCACTGGATATTGCAGTTTTAGAACAGAAATTAATTAACGAACGGGCGAGTTATTCAATTGGATGAGGAAACAAACTCTTAAATTTCAATTAATGATATTCCGATTCAAAGGGTCAATAAATATAATTATCTTGGAGTCTATTTGGATTCTTAAATTTCAATGATCATGTATGGTATCTTGTGAATAAAATTTCTTAAAAACTAAGTTTGTTAAAGGGGTTAAGACCCAACAACTGCAACTCAGTGGCAATTTTTAAAATTTCTGAAGGAGCTTTTAAAATCTTAGTTCACACTCAAAGAGATTTATATGGTATACCGCACTCATTAGGAAAATATGTTTTAATTACAGTTGAACATATTCAAAACTTGGTCATGTATTTTCAGACCATTTGAAATTATAAGTATTAATATATATTTGCATTGTTGTACTGTATCTAATAAAAATGAACAAACTTGTCTATTTGATAAAAAATGAACAAACTTGTCTAGTTGATAATAATTTGTAAAAATCAAAAGAATGGAGATTTGATCCAAAATGAATTGGAATCTATGATGAAATTAATGAAACCACAGACTATAAAGAGAAAAGATTGTCTAAACGGCAATGTAACTAAATGAAACTAAATTATCTAAACAAAAATGCAGCAGGAAAATTGAACGAGAAAATGAATCTGCTGAGTGTCGAGAGAAAAGGTTGTCTAGTCAAAGGCAATATAGGAGAGAAAGATGGAAAAATGAAACTATGGAATGTAGACAAAAGAGGACAACAAGATTGTTACTGACGTGACTTAATCGCATACGTCAGGAAGAGAAATCGGCCTGACAAATCGTATCGCAGTATGTAAATACAGCTTGAGTCCGTTTGGGCTCTAATAACCGACAATTCCATCCCAGTTAAGCGACTTATTTGATTATTTTACATTTCATTACATAGAGCCAACCAAAGCGAGGCTTCGTGTACGGCCAAAATACGCGTGCCGTGATTTGCCGCAATCCAGTAGCCACATGTACACACTGCGTACCTATTTTTTAAATTTGTATGCAGCGTTCATAGATAGATTGCGTGCTCGCCGTGCTGAATTTACATAAATGGTAATTATCAGATTTGGTGTTGAAACCTTAGGCGTTGTTACGACGCATAATGTAAATGACGTAGTTCCTTTTATGGTTGAGGTTTGCACGCAACACTGTACTATATAAGATGATGTTTTACTCTATTAAATTGTTCTCCATTCTGGCTCTGGGTTGTCCATGTCTAGTTTTCTATTCCGGAGAAGTATAGCGTCAAGTGCGCTAAGTCTAACGCCTAGCTCGGCACGTTACATGTATAATATAACTTATGCTTCCTTTCATTACTTTGTATATTGTCTACTCTAGCTATTTTGAGTTTGTATATAGCTCAATTCATATATGATCCTCATTGATAACAGTCACTTTGTTGCTGTTTAAAAAGCTCAAAATCATAAAACATTTTATCATTCAACTATTCGCTTGATGTAGATGCTATATGAAACTCTTCGATGTACGTCTAAGTGGATTGTGGTGACCAAGTTATATCAACAGCTTCTATCCATCTTTGAGTTAACGTTATGGTGAAGACATGAAATGTTCTGACTGTGTGGCCGCGTCGTACCGTGACCATTTTGGATGGGGGGGGGGGGGGGGGGGTGTGGGGGGTGTATCGTCTTAGTTTTACCGACGAACACGTGGGCGCCGAGGCGTAGGAGCGGATTTAAAGTTGGGGGGGGGGGGGGGTGGCTGAAGTCGACAAGTAGGTAATCAGTGACCGCATTTTTAGGGGGGTGCAGGGGTCCTTGCCCGGAAAATTTTGAAATCTAGAAGCTCGGAAAGACAATTTGCAGCAATTTGAGCAAACTTTTTCATCTAATTCTGCAGCGATCATAGTTCAAACGAATCCAAGAGTTGCCTGCTGCCTCTTACCGTGACGCCATTTTTGCGCCAGTACTGACAGAAGGGTCTGGGAATCAATCTAACACTCGCGTGGCAAGGGTTTAGGGGTTGGCTAACACTTCAGGTTAAACCGTTTGTAAAATCTCATGTAGATGAAGCTCTAAAATCTCACGTAGGTAGATTACCTTAACTCTTAAGTAGCTTCTCTCCTAGCCTCTATAGTCGTACTAATACAATTGAGAAAGAACCCATTAAATTTAGCAACGCTTGTCCTGATTTTTTTGGGGGGCTCAGCCCCCCATTTAAAATTTTGGGGGGCTTCAGCCCGGGAGCCCCCCGGTTTCTACGCCTATGCGTGGGCGCAGATTTTCTTCCATTGCCTTGTCTCGGCGCTGCTTCGGAGAAAAGTACCTGGGTACTAGGTTGGATCGGAAATCGGGAAAAGGGAGGTTTGTAAGCTCAGGAATATTAATTTAACATTAACCCATGCAATTAAATCGAATTTTATACAACCGACAAAGTTTAAACAGTCGATTAAGTTAATTTTACCAACGATCTAATATGACGAACAGTTTACCGACAGCCTTAACTATTACAAGGTTTTCCCAACTTCCGGTCTGACCAATCGGTTTTACCGACGATGCCAGGCTTTACCGACCGACTCCGCGTTTTACCGACCAATTCAGTGAAAAGTGCCCCACACACACCCTCCCCCCCCCCGTACGGTACGCCCTGTACACAGAATTGAGTACGGCGTTGGGATTATACTCATTGGGACTAAGCTTATAGCTTATTTAATATTCTCTTCGTTTTCGTCGTTGATAAGCGCGTCAAAATGTTAAAGTTAAACCACTTAGCTAAGCCTCCTCCGGAGGCAACTCTGTGTCTTCCTAGCTGCAACATTTTCAGTTTTGCAACGTTTTCAGTTTATAAATATAATATTTTGGCCGAAAACGGCGTTGCAGCTAGGAAGACACATAGTTTCCATAAGAGGTTATTGATGACTGTAGTTCGAGATATATCAACTTGTCGTGAAACCATTTATTTTATTACGTCTTGTGTGTTGCACAATATTTCCTCAGTTTTCAAGCGCCTAAAATTGCGCAATATCACTCTCCCCAGACCCTCATTTTTTATATTGCGGCGCATCTCCGGCGTAGAGTTTAATTACGTGAGTGATGCGTAGCTAAACTGGTATAGTTATATAACGGACCGGAATGTTCAAATCAACAATTTTCCGTTGGTACTAAATTCGTATCAAACACACCAACTTTTTTCAGTCATTTAACATTAACCCTTGATCTTATCCACGCGCTTCCAAATAGTTTTGAGAGGGCATGAATGTTTTCTCTATAGCTATCGCTTTAAATTATTCTATGACATGATCCAATACTTAGGCCCCGTACACACGGAAACGTTTTCCTGCGTTTTTGTATTGTTTCAAGTAATAAACTGGTTGTTCTCGATTCCCTTGAGAACACTAAACAATACAAAAACGCAGGAAAACGTTTCCGTGTGTACGGAGGCTAAAGCCCGGTTTCCATATGATCGCAACGATCGCAGCGATCGCAACGATCGTCTATTCGTTGCGATCCTTGCGTTCATATAGAAATCGGGCTTCGATCGCAACGATCGCAGAGATAGAGATTTTTCTATCTCTGCGATCGCAACGATCGCAACGATCGCCAGGTTTATGGTTTCCATATGATCGCAATGATCGCAGAACTCTTTATTTATGCGATCGTTGCGATTCTTGCGATCATTGCGATAATATGGAAACCGGGCTTAAGCCTGCACCTTATACTTTGGTTGAGGGCAAACTCCCTTGATTGGATTTGACACAGCCACACATTTGCTTGTCTGTTGTTCGCCGGTTACCAAATTGCCACAGAAATTGAGCTTCTTGTAGACTTCAACGATGACTTTCGGACACAATTCGTAGATCTTGTGGCATGTTGTATTGAAGTCACCATAATCTAGGCGCCCGTCTTCATAACATCGTGGAGTGATTTGTGAACATAATGTCTTCTTCATGTTTTCTTTGCACTCGCCGCTAGCCCCGTCGACAGTAAACATGTGTAAGATGGCAGGAATGCTCTGAGTACTGGTGGTGCTGTACGTTGCCGCCAAAACAGATGATATTTTCCAACTTAACGGACATGTTTCAGTACTTTTCACTGAGACGCAGCCCACTCGACGCGAGAATACCTTAAACTTACGTTCATCCGGAGTATTTTGTTTCACCATACCGTGAGTCGAAAAACAGACGAACAGAAGCGACAGACAAAAAATCTCAACTCTCATCATCTTCGAACTCGAAGGCGTCAAAAGGTTTCCTGGTTTAGTACAGCTATCACATACATGTTATTCCAGCATCCATTTCGCACGTGATCCGATGCGCACCGCTGCGAATAAGAGGGTATAAGATAGTCGGTAGTATCTTTGATGGTCGGAGAATCAGCTAAAAAGATCAGTACCTGCTGTCTACGGAATCCAAATATGCTGCGCCGCAATTGGAAAGATAATAGTAAAATGAAATTGGAGTGTATCACAATATCCCATTACCAACCTCGACTTACGGACTTAGTCTTAGAGAGCAATTGAACTCATTGCGAACGCATCCAATTCCTATCCAAAGCGTTAGACAGCCTAATGTTGATGGCAACAGCTGGTGCAGGTTGATGCTCATTATAATATTTGAATAAACAGAATAAACAATCGATGTCACTTGTCAGGCAAATCCGCAGGCAAATCTGTGGCTTCTTTTTCTTGAGTCAAATAGCTTCCAACACTGTTTTGGCCGAGCCAGAGAAAACATTGCTCGCAGAGCCTGGCACAGCCTTGGAAACGATTTGACTCGGAAAAAAGAAGCCACAGAGTTGCCTGCGGAGGAGGCTGGTCAGCATGGTAATTAAAGTAAGCCACAGGGAAGCGTGCTTGGGCGTCTTTTGATTAACATCTTTCTGAAATTAAACTATAAATGCCTTGGCTATGCAGATGATCAACTAATTGCGTTCGACGAAGGAGAACGCATTAGTAATCTTGCATGTTATGGGTTACCTGTTCTTTACAGCTAAAAGAAATCAAGATAAAATCTTTCCCCTTTTTGAATAAATTACCGTTTTGGAATTTGGAATAAATTATTGCATTAGTACTAGCTAGCAAAATGCTGCCTCGGGACTATTAAACACAGGAGCAGTGGATCTGTGGATACGAAGTTGCTAGTTGTAGAAGTGTTCAGGATAAGGCATGCCAGCAGAATGATGCTAGAAATTGTCTATAGCATGGAGGATCAAATAAATAGAATGTAGAATATAAACCACGTATAAAGGCGATCATATAGTATATATATATATCCTTGTAATAAATAACATATGGTAATCATATGGCGCGTTTATAAAGTCAAAATTAAATCTGATCATTTGAACACCAGTATCATTCGCCCGCAGTAATTGGCAATTGCTGTTGCGGTGTCCCTGCCAACGTTTGTCACTTTGTATTGTATTTTCTTTATTATGTATGTATTTTGTATTTGGCGAAGTTAATAAATTCAAAAAATAAATTCAATACATGAATTCGAACAACATTTACTCGAAAAGCGCAAGCTGCGCGAAGTTATAACATGTAAACCAAGTATCAAGGCGATGGCCGGGAACAGAACCCTTAATGTTAATTATTATTATACGTAAAATTTCTTGATTTTCTCAAATTACTGCAAGACAGTGCGCGGCAAACTCTTCTATGACTGTAAGAGTGAGCCACTACAGATGTCTTTCGCATTGCGCGCTGTATTCACAGAGATTGGCATGGCATTCTGAATAATAACTTGTGTATATTGCTTGCTAATATGGTGTTGTGACGTACGATTGTCCAATTTTCCCTGAAGCATGTTTCCAGTGCCGAAGTAGAGTGAATGCTTTTTCTGCTTTTCCACAGCCGGTGGTAAAAAGGCGATACAAGTAACAGAAGACCGCATCTTTTCATAGTTTTGCGATTTCTGTGGTATATGTTAACTCTAGTTTAGTACAATAAAATTTTAAAACTGATTAGAGCCGAGCATTACCTGGGCCAGTGCCGGGGTGGGCCAGGGCTTGGCTACGCCACTGATTCAGATCACGTTGGTCTGTATAATAGGCTAAATAATAGTGAATTAACAAATAATTTCCCAACGCAACAATGTGATAAATCAGACATAGTTTGACGCTACTCTGGTTTTAAAAAGTTTTTTGAACGTAACTTTAAAAGTTACTGTCCATGACCCAATGTTTCGACACTCCAATCTAGTGTCTTCATCAGGGGTGATCGTTGTAAAGTTAGGATCCCTATTTATACCCTCATAGAACCGATGATGACGTTATCTATTAACAAGATGCAAATAAGCTTCTGGTAATATAAACCACCGCCTGTCATCGCGATTCAATGCCTCCAGACAACGTCTCTGTACATGCTCTGTAGTAGCCTGCGCAGCAGAAGGTCGCGTTGGGGGCCGAAACCTTCCCTGGTTTTCCGCCTTGCGGGTTTTCGGTTTCCGCCTTCCCGCCTTGCGGGTTTTCGGCCCCCCAACGCGACGGGTTTTCGACCCCCCAACGCGACCGTCTGCTGCGCAGGCTACGAATTAGTGACAATAATTTTGGAATTTTCCCATGCAATCTCAGTAGTATAGAACATGGGGGTACCAGGCCACTTTTCAAAAAAATGTGTCGTTTTTAAAGAATCATCATATTTAGTCGTTTGTAAGCATGTGGTGGAGCTATTATATAGTGATGTTAATACATGGTTAGGTCATTACGTAGTGGTATCAACACGTGTTTGAGCTATTATATAGTGATGTTGATGCATGGTTAGGTCATTATGTAGTGGTATTGGCACATGTTTGAGTGATTATATACCATTATTTAGCGGGGGGTACCAGGCCACTTTTCAGAGATTGGATTTGTTTTTTGGGGTACCAGACCACTTTTGTAAAATTGGATTTGTTCTGAAGTCTATATATTTTCTCGTGTGTGGGTATATGGTGGGATTATTATATAGTGGTGTTGATACATAGTTAGGTGGTTACGTGCTATAACTTGGTTATGTTTGGTGAGGATTGTTACAGTTCAGTCAGATGGATCTTGATATTGGTTCAAATATATTGTTTCGATACGCGTCGTTTTACGAGTCGTCTCGAAATGTGTTGCTTTTAAATCGTCTTGAAATGTGTCGTTTTACGAGTCGTCTCGAAATGTGCTATAAAGTGTGTTGACAAATTAATTAAATTATAAATTTTTCTTTTTATTAAATCTAATTTTAGACTATTTTGTAGTGTCCATATGCGTAGCTACTAATACCATCTTCAAGGATGTATCTTTTATCATCAAAACAACTCAGTGATATTTTGTTTATCTCATAACTACCCAATTGATGGTTGTTACTTCTTATGGCTCTCATCTTGTGGGATATTTGTTTGTTATTTACTAAAACATCCTTATAGCTATCGTGTCTTATGTTCTTTCTCACAACGCTCTTCTTGACACCTTTAGCAGTCTTTCCACCTTTCCCGTCTTCTTTTAGGTATAGCTATACATCTTAGATCTTAAACCTACGAACTCGACGATGGGGACTCCTGACGTTTCGTCTTTCAGTTTACCAATAACTTTCTTGTTTGTGGTATCAAAGTATGGAGATGACTTATCATATCCACTAAAGTCAAACATGTTTCTGTCAGCGTAGATGTCTTTATATATGTCGCCCGTCTCAATTTCATATGTTAAACTGTCTGTGTCGGTGAACAGTAACTTGGAACTATATTTCTTTTTTACATAGTTGTAGTGAAAGTCGTACATCAATAATTTCGATAGATCGAGAATACACATACCTACATATGCTGGCTTGTTTAGAGTTAACGTTTCTTTGATCCTGTGTACAGCTACTAAGTTGTTGTTAAATATCTTACTGCTTACAAAGGTAGGTTTAGAGGTGAGCTTCTTCAGTTTGTTTGCACTTGTTACCAGTTCAACGTTAACACGTTTTCGAAGATTTTCCATGGTCTTCCCGAAGACACTATTATTCATCAGTTTGAAGAAATCCTTTTCAAAGTCGTTCTTAGCGTTTGTTCTTTTAACTGTGTTGAAGTCAATATAGTCTTTCAACCATGGAGACTGATTAAACTGTAACACTCTATATACTTTACTTACCTTCATTCCTATAAGGACTTGTACAGCTGCAAGTTCCTATAGTGCACTGCATATCTCTTCTTATTGTTAAGACTTGGTATCAACTTGCTTACCTCTCCTATGGATATGTTGAATTTGTCTTTTATTGTTCTGCAGTAGTCAGACAGTTTATCAACCTCTACTTTAGTTCTCTCTGGTGCTAGTGGATAGTCGTTGTGTAAGTCGTGTAACTCCTTTGGATACTCCAGATCAACCTCTAGTAGTAGTCCTTTGCTTGAGTCATCCTTATATTTGTCAAGGTTGAACTTCTTGATCCACTTGAATCCTCCAGTTGGTAGGTACTGATTCATAGCCCAACCATATAGGTTGTTAGCGTCTAGATATACTATGTATTTCGATGGCTTACTACTATCGTAGTCCTTCATATATTTATTATTGGCCTTACCATATCTATGTGTAATACAAGAGACACCACCTCGCATTCCTTTCTCAATGAACTGAAACATGTCAATATCAGTCATCAACTCTAGTTTCACTCCTGTCATCTTTAGAGCAGCGTCCCATGATAGTCCTGGTGATGTGAAGTAGTGACAAGGATCTAGTTGGTAGTACTGCTTGCACGTCTTTCTGAAGTTCTCGAACACGTCAGACATGCAATAGTAACACATCAGTCTTGAGGTACACATCGTGGTACTTTATTCAAGTTGAACGTCTTCCACACTTCTTGTGCGTGTTCATAATCAGCGTCTGATATATGTTCGTCGTTCAGTGCACTGTAGAAGCTCTCCTTTGAGGGTAGCTTTATGTCTTCGAACTTATCAAAACTATCCATATAGTCATATGGGTACACACCCTTTCTCGATACTAGTTTTAGTTCCTTGTCAGTGAATACCTCTGATGTGTTTTTTAAACACTCTTTAGGAAGGTTGTTAACCAAGCTGTCTAGACTAGAACCCATGAATTGGAAACTATCGATGAATACGAGGCTTTTTCCTAACATGAAAGCCATATATTTCTCCATGTTGTTTGGTATCACGTTGATGTTCTGCCCAAGTCCTCCAATATTTTGCATTATGAAGTGACTATCATATCCTCTCAAGTTGTGGAACACCACTGGTATTTTGTTGGTTAGTCTATGGTTTCTATTACATAATTGATGTACAGAGTCTCTATACTTACCAGTTACATGACAATGATCTCTAACTCTTATGTCTCCACTTTTGTATGTTTCATCACAAATGTGACATTTAGTTGCTTCCTTGAAGTTAACCTTGTCAGCGGAAGTCATGATCATGTCTTTGCTAAAGTGTTTCTTTTTAACGTTGTCACAATACTTAACCTCTTCAAGCATCTTTTTCATAAACTTTTTGACTGCGTTATCACCGCGGAACGTCTCAACAGGTTTACTGTACTTGTTGTCGTAGCAGCAGACTACCTTATAACCATACCCACAGTCCGTGTGTTGTTGATACTTATTAGTATACGACTTGTCTGACGATGGTGCCGCTGCACTTATCGGCTTCTCTAAGATTGCCTCGAAGTCTGCGTATATGACGAATGGAACATCTAGTTGTTTGTGGAAATTTTTGTATTTCAACATATTGTTTCCTTTTTCTGGCATCTTAATTGCCTGCTTTCCGTTAACCACTATACAATTCTCTACGTGGTTCTTTAGTATAGCTTCTGTGCTAAAGCATTGTAGACAGTATCTACAGAAGTTCTTATGACATTTGTGTTTAGACTGATTGAACATAAACCTATTAAAGTCCTTAATGTATACGTAGTGTTGTTTCTCGTCTTTCGTTATTGATCTTCATTACTTTCTTTGGATACATGTATCGGGAACGGTTGCTTGTTTTCATACCCAAACACGTTGATGTTTATATTATTTTTGACTTCTATTTTGTTATACTGTTTAACTGATACTGGGAAGTTGATCCCCTCATATAGTCTACAGTGTTAACGTTTCTCTTATGTTTTGACACTCTTTGCGGTTTGTTGTCTACTGGGTTCTTGTGTAGTATATGGCACCACATAAAACACTTATTCTCATCATTCCTTATGTTAATCAAACCCTTTAATGCGTTCCTCAGTTCTGTTGGTAGCTCAACATAACTGGATCCTTTTAGAGGTTCGTATACTACCACGTTCACGTAGTGGTCGTCTATGTTGTCTATGACCCATCCAGAACCCTCTGATATCCACACAGCGATTCGGTTTAGTATCTCTTCACTAGACTGTTTTACAGACCTATATATATCACTAATACTAGATATCGTCTTAGCATTACAGTTGAAGTATGCTACTTTATGTGTAGTTCTGTCGTCATCCAGTTGTTTCTCTAACGTCACTTTTAGTGTCTCAGTATATTTCAAACCTCTCAGTCTATCCAACTCTTTTGTCAGTATTAGACTCACAGCAACCCTTGACTTGTTCAGTTGTTGTAGTGGATCCTTATTATTGATCACCTCAACACTATACGATCTAGTGTACCCTCTTAGAGCTGCTCGTATCCGTGCCACTGTGGGAAACTGACTAGGTTTCTCTAAGAGTGCTCTCTGTTTCTCTATGAAGAGCTTGAGTTTTGTTGCAAAGTTTCTCTCCCCTAACACTACACGTGCTATTCTGACCCTGGTTATGTGGTCTATCACCCCCTGTCTTGATGCTCTTCTTAATAGATTTATCCAACTGTATCCAAGTATTTTGGCTTCACCCAAATATTTAGTAGACAGCTCTTTAAAAATGTGCATCTATATCATAGCGCAGGTTTTATTGCGTTGAAAAACGACTCGTTTTTATTACAAAAAATGGATCTGATTCCTGGAAAATCGTGTAGATTCTAGGAAATGGGTCTGATTCCTGGAAAATCATATAGATTCCTAAAAATGGATCTGATTCCTGGAAAATCATGTAGATTATAATAAGGGTAACACCTCTAAATTTCTCAAGTGTTTTTTACTCTTTAAGTGTGCCCACTTAGAGCTAATGTGGTATGAGTCATCACACACTCTAAAAACTGGTGTGTAAAATTACACACGAAATGCGCAATTTTACACACATTAGTGTGTAAAATTGCACAGTGTGGCCGCTAAAACACGCAAAAAAACACTGTGTGTGCTTTATTACATACCATGCGTGTTTTATTACACGCATTGTGTGTTTTTCTACACACCTATGCGTGTATTTACTCACGTAGGCGTGTTATTTTACACATACGTTTTTGTGTGTAATTTTTACACACCATTGAATATTGAATAGTGTGTTAATTTAGCACAGTTTTTTCATTTTACACGCCATAGGCAAAAACACACCATTCAAATTTACACGCCTTGCTTCATTTTACACATCTTAAATAAACACACCATTCAAATTTACACGCCTTGCTTCATTTTACACAGCTTAAATAAACACACCATTCAAGTTTACACATCTTGCTGCACTTCTTGCATGTTTCAGGACGGCGGAGCGTGTTTATTTTAAAATTAATTTCCAAGGAATACTGAATACAACGTACGGAAAACCTCGATTTAGATATTCCAGAGGTATTTCATATAGGTTTTTCCGGTTTATAAACATCACAGCCAACATGTTCCTTAGCTTTAATACATATGTTATTTTCATAATTTTGAATGCTCATTATTTTGTCCCTGGAAGGATTATCAAACTGAAAATAGCGCTTGTGTTATAACAAAATGTAAACGCGAGTTACGCGAGTCGAACTCGCGGCGATTGTATTGAATCGCCGCGAGTTTGACTCGCGTGCGTATGCATCGTGTATTAAACATGGCGACGATTACTGTATTTTAAAATTTTTATTCAACACAAGGCGAATCAGAGCCAGGAGATGGATTTATTTAGCCAATGGATTACTTGGTTTCGATAAATTTTCATGATCATGTATCGTCTAAAACATGCCACCGTATTGTATATTATTACCGTGTTTTTGTTCAATGATAGCTGATATATGGATTTATTTACCAACACTATTAAGTCTAAACTTGGACTAAACCAGAATGGATGAACATTTTAATGCCTTCGATCATGAATACACGAGGTATGACTATATATATATATAAAATATTAAGATGGTGAACCGATGAACGAGCTGATGTTTCGAGCGAAGCATGAGTCACAGCGAGCAGTTTAAAGGTTTTCGATCACAATTCAGTTTTAATACTTAAGTCGCAGATAAAAATATATTCCTTGCAGGGTTTCTTGAAAAATACCCCCCCCCCCCCCGCTGTAGATTTAAAACAGTAATTTAATATGATGCCAGTGCAGTTGACCAGAGCCTAGTCACTAAGGCCCTGATTACATGGAGATAGGGTGACCCTCCTAGTAGGGTGACCCTGCCAGGAGGGTCAAAAGATAGCCCTGTTTACATGAGGTAGGGTGACCCTGCTAGCAGGGCTAACTCGTCCGGTAGGGTTACCCTACCTTTGCGTGGTCACTAAGCATTTAGTAACAACAACAAAAATGGCGGGTAAACGAAGCGTTGTGGTGGCAAGTTTTATTATTTTGTCTCTCGCGCCTTTAGTTGCTGCTTTACAATGCTGTGGTCTCTTGTTTGACTTATTGTTGTTAAATAGATCTCATCAACAACAGTTAACGTTTCAGGCAGCTAAGCACCTTCGAAGGAGAGCTATTCGTCGTCGCCGTAGATGTTGGCGTCGTCACTATCAGCCGCCATGCATTTGCGAATTTCTGTATACATACTCTGTTGATCGGCCTCGAAGTCGACTCCGTTGAATTCGCACTGTGTTTTATATTCTTTAACATATTTCAGTAGCATCTCCACCAACTCGGCTGACCAAGACCATTTCTTCGCTTTTTTCGCTGTTTTCTCCCCGTTTGATCTCGAATTTGACGACTTTCTTTTGTTGGATTTTGATGCGCATGCAGCTACTGGATGGTCGTCTACCACCGCGATTTCATCGTCTTCGCAAACGTTATTCTCTACGCGAATTTCTTCATTCGTCGATTCTCCAGAAAGGTTTGATGGTAAAGTAACTCTCTCTTCACCCCTTGCAGCATTATTCGCTCGACAACGTCGGAATAATTCTCCTGGCACAAACGCTCGCGAAGCCATTGGTAACACAAAGAGATTATATACAGCAGTATATTTCGCGCGTTAAATATGCTGAAGCCTGAACATGACCCGGCTGCCAGGGTCACCCTACCTGATGCGTTTACATGGCTTATGTAAACAAAAAGATAGCCCTACCGCCAGGGTCACCCTACCAGTGTGCTAGGGTGACCCTACCCCCAGGGGCACCCTAGCGGTCATGTAAACGAAACGCGGAAATACAATGGGATAGGGTGACCCTTCTACTAGGGTGCCCCTTCTAGAAGGGTCACCCTACCTCCATGTAAACAGGGCCTAAGTTGCATTTTTCGCAACTCGTCTGGTTTGTGTAAAATCTATATATTCCAACACTTGAAATTTTCCTTCACCATAAATCCTTAGTACCTGTAATTTAATTGAGTGAAGTGCCCAATATTACTTGTAATATACCCAGAATCTTATCCCGGCATTACCACCACCACTATATATAATATATAGAGCACTGCACTAGCATCGCAGGGTCGTGGGTTCAATTCCAGCCGGAAGGCCTTGAAGTTGCATTTTTTGCAACTGGTCCCGGTTTGGTCTTAAAATGTATGTATTCCAACACTCGAAATTTTCCTTCACCATAAATCCTTTCAACATGTAGTTTGATCGAGTGAATGCCAAATATTACCTATAATATACCCAGAATCTTATCCCGGCATTACCACCACCATATATACAGAACTCGTGACTAGGCTCTCGGCAACGGCTTCCATAGCTCAGTGGTCAGTGCACTGCACTAGCATCGCAGGGTCGTGGGTTCAATTCCAGCCGGAAGGCCTTGAAGTTGCATTTTTCGCAACTGGTCCCGGTTTGGTCTTAAAATGTATGTATTCCAACACTCGAAATTTTCCTTCACCATAAATCCTTTCAACATAAATCCTTTCAACATGTAGTTTGATCGAGTGAATGCCAAATATTACCTATAATATACCCAGAATCTTATCCCGGCATTACCACCACCATATATTAATATACACAACTCGTGACTAGGCTCTCCGCAACGGCTTCCGTAGCTCAGTGGTCAGAGCACTGTACTACCATTGCAGGGTTGCGGGTTCAATTCCAGCCAGAAGGCCGCTAAGTTGCATTTTTCACAACTCGTCCCGGTTTGGTCTTAAAATGTATAATTCGAAATTTTCCTTCACCATAAATCCTTAGAACCTATATTATATATATATACTAATAATTTGTTTCCTGCAATAAGATTTTCAGTGGTTTTATAATAGGATTTTATATATTATACAGTATACAGATATTATATACATATATTATAATAAATTATATGTTATATATTATACACATTAAACATTGGATAATATGTTAAAAGAGTTCAACACTGGCAGTGTCTTTGTCAACAACAAATTTTTGTTCTCCTTTTTCAATACAATGTAGAACACCATGCCATGGCAAATTGTTGTATGTCAGCACTGTCATTTCCACATGATAGGCCATGTAATGTTGTTTAAAACCAACTGTTTCCAAAATAGTCACCAGAAACATTTTCTCATCCTCCCACACAATTATACTCTCTAGTAGTCCAAACAAAGGATAATCTTGCTCTGCATTTGGTTGCATTTCTGCAAGTCGAAGGACACACCAGGTCTATATTGGACTCCATGAATAATTGTTGATTTAACTCTGTTTAAATAAAACAAATTACAATGTTGGTTTACAGTACTCTCGGTTGCAACTTACCCATCCACACTAGGTACTTTGAATTTTATTTTCATTAATATACAATCAACATTTGTACTTACTTGGTCGCAATGAATTTGTCCAGTCTCGTATGAACATCAAGTGCCTCATAAAACATGTTTGCACAAGGATGATCATTGATCATTAAGGTCTACATTACATTCATCTGCAGTAATAAATATATCAATTTGAATTAATTTATTAATTATGTTTACCCTGGCCCCAGAGGCAATGCATTGGTAGTCCAGAGCAAGCCTGAAAATAAGCGACCGGACACGGTCCGGCATGAAAAGGGTAACTGACCGGAACAGAATTGCCTTCGTTCCTGACAATTTGTCTGGTAATAGTAATGAGAAACTCTGCAACATATTGCATTTTTTTATATGCATTATATTATATTATATTGCATTATATTATATTATATTACTGTATATATTATATTATATTATATATTATATTATATTATATATTATATTATATATTATATTATATTATATTATATTAATATTATATTATATTATATTATATATTATATTTTATAAAATAAGTGTCTTACGCACATTGTGATTGGCAGTTATTGTGTTTATATCAGGCTATGTAAAACATGGATGGATTACGCTATCGTGATACACCGTCAATTAGCCATCCTACGCCATCAATTAGCCAGCTATCATATGCCAACAATACAATACAATACAATACAATTATATTATATTATATATTTTATTATTATATTATATTGTTATATTATATTATTATATTATAACTCTTACCCAGACTCCACCTTCTGTTTGGAATTACTATTATAATCTATGACAAGTTGTGACAAAATCTGTTTTAAATACACTGTAAACTATTAAAATGAAGTATAGGAGTATCATTAGATGTGTGAAGTTGATCATCCAGCTTGTTGTAGTCTTGACTCTTGAGAAAGACTATTGTTGGTGACAGACGTTTTGACGGCCTCAGCAGCAGTCATCATCGAACCGTCAGTCACCAACAAAGTCTTTCTCAAGACTACAGCAACCTGGACGATCAACTATATTATATTATATTATATTATATTATATTATATTATATTATATTATATTATATTATATTATATTATATTATAAAATAAGTTGTGTCTTACGCATGCTGTGATTGGTCAGTTACCGTGTTTATATCAGGCTATGTAAAACATGTTGAAAGGATTTATGGTGAAGGAAAATTTCGAGTGTTGGAATTATACATACATTTTAAGACCAAACCGGGACCAGTTGCGAAAAATGCAACTTCAAGGCCTTCCGGCTGGAGTTGAACCCACGACCCTGCGATGCTAGTGCATTGCTCTGACCACTGAGCTACGGACCCTAGTCACAAGTTCTGTATAATTATATGGTGGTGGTAATGCCGGGATAAGATTCTGGGTATATTACAGGTAATATTTGGCATTTCACTCGATCAAACTACATGTTGAAAGGATTTATGGTGAAGGAAAATTTCGAGTGTTGGAATACATACATTTTAAGACCAAACCGGGACCAGTTGCGAAAATTGCAACTTCAAGGCCTTCTGGCTGGAATTGAACCCGTGACACTGCGATGCTAGTGCAGTGCTCTGACCACTGAGCTACGGAAGCCGTTGCCGAGAGCCTAGTTACGAGTTATGTATATATGGTGGTGGTAATGCCGGGATAAGATTCTGGGTGTATTACAGGTAATATGGATGGATTATGCCATGGTGATATGCCATCAATTAGCCATCCTACTGCAGTACGCCATCAATTAGCCATCATACACCATCAATACAATTATATTATATTATATTATATTATATGTTATGTTATATTATATTATATTATATTATATTATATTATATTATATTATTGTATTGTTATATTATTATATTATTATAGTATAACTCTTACCCAGACTCCACCTTCTGGTTTGGATTTACTATTATAATCTATGAGAAGTTGTGACAAAATCTGTTTTAAATACACTGTAAACTATTAAAATGAAATAAAAAAATAACTTACATGAAGAGTAGCTGTTGTCTTTGTTGCTTTTTGGTACCAATTTCAAGTAATTTTGATGAATTTATGGGAGTTTCAAAACCCAGTCCTACGGCACTATACAGTATATACATATTTAATTAAGAATATCACTTTCAATAGTCCATGATACCGCCACTCCGTGGTTCGAGGAACCGGTATGCGAAAATCATGCATCCCATCCACGTTTTGTATCTCCCTCTCTTCGTGAAGTTGCTCGCTCGAACGAAAGCTGATATGGCCTCATTTGCCACAGTGACGTCAGGACTAGTGGGGAACAGATTATTGGCGCAACCAATCAGAACAGAGTTCTGAGTCAGGTGTGGTATTTAGTGTTCTGTGATTGGTCAACACTTTCTAAGTTTGATCATGCTTTTCAAGCATCGCGCCTGTATTCAAAAACTGAAAACTGCGATCTGCACGTATATTTTTACCGAACGATAATGGAAACTTCTAACAAAGGGAGAACTATTAGATAACTGAAAGGTAAGGTTCAAAAGAAAGTGATTTTAAAATCCGTCAAGGCAATAGTGTGTTTTGCTAGTCTTTTCAAAGGATAATTAGGGTGAGTTGATATAGCATATTAATTCTGATCTATTTGTAATTTGCGTTGTTTTGTAGAGCCAAAGGAATTGTCGATTTTCTTCCCGAAAGATACTCCGCCGTTACAGTTTCAAGAAACAAGGTTTTAGGAACTACTCAACAACTAAGCCGGTTTAAAGGAAAATACCTGGGAGCACGTGGATATTGGCGAGCCAGAACCATGGAAAGGTCTATAATTTTATAAAACCGGTGAGCCAAACACTTTCATGACATATGTCTATACAGTTTGTGATAATGAAGATTATATATAAGTGTATATCATTTATAGACCCGGAGCGAGGGGAATTCGACGAAATATTACCCCGAGGGATGATAATATATCATTCGTTAGATCAGCTTGCTACACGGCTTGCTAGCAGCGTTCGAACGGCTTGCTACTATTAGCGTTCGAAGGCTAGCGTTCGAAGGCAGGCTACTAGCATTCGAACGGATAGCGTTCGAACGTTTGTGAAAGTCGACAAATTCCCCGAGCGGACGGTCTATAAATGATATATTATACCGAAACAATATTGAATGCGGTCTTGAAACGTCTTCGTTGTTCCTCCATTGTTGATAGGCTCGTCTTTCGCGCGTGGCATTTGGTTTCTTGGAGTTAGCAAACAGAATATGTTATCGTGGTAGTAAATACAATGTCTTGCTGTCAGAAGTAAAAAAATATATGTAAGGACCGTAATTTTACGAAGTGTGTTGTGTGTAAGTATTAAATGTATATAATCTTTAACTTTTCCAAAATAAAGTCTTTTAAATTAAGATTGCGTGTTTATACTTTGTATCTTCCGTGATTGATTGTAAACATTTTACACACCATAAGCTGTGTAAAAAAACACGTCTTCAGTGAATAAAAAAACACACACAGTGTGTAAAAAAGCACGCATGGCGTGTAAAAAAACACGATTAAAAAAAACACGGCTTATAGTGTGTCGTTTGGGCGACAAGCCGTTTACACGCGATATAGCGTGTAAATTTACACACCTAATTTACATCCGTGTTAAAAAACACGGCTTCTAGTGTGCTGTTTGGGCGACAAAAAAATGTGTGTAATTTCTACACACTTGTTTTTAGAGTGCACGTTTTGCATATCCACTTATGAGTTCTCACCCACTCTTTGGTTAATACTCTGTTAGCCTCTGAAGCTTCTTCTTTAGTTTGGTAAATTCTATGTCTCGTCATTATATAATACCGTATGTTTTATTACGTTGAGAAACGAGTCGTTTTTGTTATAATGAGGATAACACCCTCAAATGTTTTTTAGGCCCAGTCGTTTCGACGCCCCCTTTGAATACGCAACCACACACAGTCTATATATCAGAACTAGGAGTGTGCCAGTCGACAAGCCCCAAAAGTAGATGCTAAGAACTATTACCATCAATTAGCTCGTTTTGACCAACCCCCCAAAACGGGGTGTTGGTTGAGAAACGTTTGTGTTGAGCAATTATTTTTTTAAGAATAGCTGACCCCCTGTTTTAGAGTGTCAGCTTTTATCGCCCGAAAAACTGAGGTCCCAAAACGGGACCTCAGTTTTCGTCGTCTTTTATTCGGAAAACACCCTTGGTTCTGATATATATAGACTGTGTGTGGTTGTGAGTTTAAAGGGAGGCTATATCGTATAGCCCCCATTCAAACACCTCTCGTTTGACCTTATATATATCGTCAACGTGTACACTGATAGCTCACTTTACGTTTTTGTACCCTAGTGCCTTAGCGACTTCTTTTCTGTGGAACCACATATTCAGTCACACAATGTATCCAGTTGTCAATAATGAGTGAGACATATATGAGAGACTCTAGAGTTCTGCGCGAGTACCGCAATAGGAGATTCAAGAGTGAAACCACACTATCTAATCATCTTACGAATCATCTTATAGATCGTCTCAAATCGTCTCATAGATAGAGTACTACACGTAGTATCTTGTTTACAAACCATCTTATAGATCGTCCTAAACTATCTCATAGATAGAGTACTACACGTAGTATCTTGTTTACAAACCATCTTATAGATCGTCCTAAACTATCTCATAGATAGAGTACTACGCGTAGTATCTTGTTTACAAACCATCTTATAGATCGTCCTAAACTATCTCATAGATAGAGTACTACACGTAGTATCTTGTTTACAAACCATCTTATAGATCGTCCTAAACTATCTCATAGATAGAGTACTACACGTAGTATCTTGTTTACAAACCATCTTATAGATCGTCCTAAACTATCTCATAGATAGAGTACTACGCGTAGTATCTTGTTTACAAACCATCTTATAGATCGTCTTAAACTATCTCATAGATAGAGTACTACACGTAGTATCTTGTTTACAAACCATCTTATAGATCGTCCTAAACTATCTCATAGATAGAGTACTACGCGTAGTATCTTGTTTACAAACCATCTTATAGATCGTCCTAAACTATCTCATAGATAGAGTACTACGCGTATAGTATCTTGTTTACAAACCATCTTATAGATCGTCTTAAACTATCTCATAGATAGAGTACTACGCGTAGTATCTTGTTTATAAACCATCTTATAGATCGTCCTAAACTATCTCATAGATAGAGTACTACGCGTAGTATCTTGTTTACAAACCATCTTATAGATCGTCTTAAAACTATCTCATAGATAGAGTACTACGCGTAGTATCTTGTTTACAAACCATCTTATAGATCGTCCTAAACTATCTCATAGATAGAGTACTACACGTAGTATCTTGTTTACAAACCATCTTATAGATCGTCCTAAACTATCTCATAGATAGAGTACTACGCGTAGTATCTTGTTTACAAACCATCTTATAGATCGTCTTAAACTATCTCATAGATAGAGTACTACGCGTAGTATCTTGTTTATAAACCATCTTATAGATCGTCCTAAACTATCTCATAGATAGAGTACTACGCGTAGTATCTTGTTTACAAACCATCTTATAGATCGTCTTAAACTATCTCATAGATAGAGTACTACGCGTAGTATCTTGTTTACAAACCATCTTATAGATCGTCCTAAACTATCTCATAGATAGAGTACTACACGTAGTATCTTGTTTACAAACCATCTTATAGATCGTCCTAAACTATCTCATAGATAGAGTACTACGCGTAGTATCTTGTTTACAAACCATCTTATAGATCGTCCTAAACTATCTCATAGATAGAGTACTACGCGTAGTATCTTGTTTACAAACCATCTTATAGATCGTCCTAAAACTATCTCATAGATAGAGTACTACACGTAGTATCTTGTTTACAAACCATCTTATAGATCGTCCTAAACTATCTCATAGATAGAGTACTACACGTAGTATCTTGTTTACAAACCATCTTATAGATCGTCCTAAACTATCTCATAGATAGAGTACTACGCGTATAGTATCTTGTTTACAAACCATCTTATAGATCGTCTTAAACTATCTCATAGATAGAGTACTACGCGTAGTATCTTGTTTACAAACCATCTTATAGATCGTCCTAAACTATCTCATAGATAGAGTACTACACGTAGTATCTTGTTTACAAACCATCTTATAGATCGTCTTAAACTATCTCATAGATAGAGTACTACACGTAGTATCTTGTTTACAAACCATCTTATAGATCGTCCTAAACTATCTCATAGATAGAGTACTACGCGTAGTATCTTGTTTACAAACCATCTTATAGATCGTCCTAAACTATCTCATAGATAGAGTACTACGCGTAGTATCTTGTTTACAAACCATCTTATAGATCGTCCTAAACTATCTCATAGATAGAGTACTACACGTAGTATCTTGTTTACAAACCATCTTATAGATCGTCCTAAACTATCTCATAGATAGAGTACTACACGTAGTATCTTGTTTACAAACCATCTTATAGATCGTCCTAAACTATCTCATAGATAGAGTACTACGCGTATAGTATCTTGTTTACAAACCATCTTATAGATCGTCTTAAACTATCTCATAGATAGAGTACTACGCGTAGTATCTTGTTTACAAACCATCTTATAGATCGTCCTAAACTATCTCATAGATAGAGTACTACACGTAGTATCTTGTTTACAAACCATCTTATAGATCGTCTTAAACTATCTCATAGATAGAGTACTACACGTAGTATCTTGTTTACAAACCATCTTATAGATCGTCCTAAACTATCTCATAGATAGAGTACTACGCGTAGTATCTTGTTTACAAACCATCTTATAGATCGTCCTAAACTATCTCATAGATAGAGTACTACACGTAGTATCTTGTTTACAAACCATCTTATAGATCGTCCTAAACTATCTCATAGATAGAGTACTACGCGTAGTATCTTGTTTACAAACCATCTTATAGATCGTCCTAAACTATCTCATAGATAGAGTACTACGCGTAGTATCTTGTTTATAAACCATCTTATAGATCGTCTTAAACTATCTCATAGATAGAGTACTACGCGTAGTATCTTGTTTATAAACCATCTTATAGATCGTCTTAAACTATCTCATAGATAGAGTACTACACGTAGTATCTTGTTTACAAACCATCTTATAGATCGTCTCAAATCGTCTCATAGATAGAGTACTACGCGTAGTATCTTGTTTACAAACCATCTTATAGATCGTCTCAAATCGTCTCATAGATAGAGTACTACGCGTAGTATCTTGTTTACAAACCATCTTATAGATCGTCTTAAATCGTCTCATAGATAGAGTACTACGCGTAGTATCTTGTTTACAAACCATCTTATAGATCGTCTCAAATCGTCTCATAGATAGAGTACTACGCGTAGTATCTTGTTTATAAACCATCTTATAGATCGTCCTAAACTATCTCATAGATAGAGTACTACACGTAGTATCTTGTTTACAAACCATCTTATAGATCGTCCTAAACTATCTCATAGATAGAGTACTACGCGTAGTATCTAATTGTTTACAAACCATCTTATAGATCGTCTCAAATCGTCTCATAGATAGAGTACTACACGTAGTATCTTGTTTACAAACCATCTTATAGATCGTCTCAAATCGTCTCATAGATAGAGTACTACACGTAGTATCTTGTTTACAAACCATCTTATAGATCGTCTCAAATCGTCTCATAGATAGAGTACTACACGTAGTATCTTGTTTACAAACCATCTTATAGATCGTCTCAAATCGTCTCATAGATAGAGTACTACACGTAGTATCTTGTTTACAAACCATCTTATAGATCGTCTTAAATCGTCTCATAGATAGAGTACTACGCGTAGTATCTTGTTTACAAACCATCTTATAGATCGTCTCAAATCGTCTCATAGATAGAGTACTACGCGTAGTATCTTGTTTATAAACCATCTTATAGATCGTCCTAAACTATCTCATAGATAGAGTACTACACGTAGTATCTTGTTTACAAACCATCTTATAGATCGTCTTAAACTATCTCATAGATAGAGTACTACGCGTAGTATCTTGTTTACAAACCATCTTATAGATCGTCTTAAACTATCTCATAGATAGAGTACTACACGTAGTATCTTGTTTACAAACCATCTTATAGATCGTCCTAAACTATCTCATAGATAGAGTACTACGCGTAGTATCTTGTTTACAAACCATCTTATAGATCGTCCTAAACTATCTCATAGATAGAGTACTACACGTAGTATCTTGTTTACAAACCATCTTATAGATCGTCTTAAACTATCTCATAGATAGAGCGCGTAGTATCTTGTTTACAAACCATCTTATAGATCGTCTTAAACTATCTCATAGATAGAGTACTACACGTAGTATCTTGTTTACAAACCATCTTATAGATCGTCCTAAACTATCTCATAGATAGAGTACTACGCGTAGTATCTTGTTTACAAACCATCTTATAGATCGTCCTAAACTATCTCATAGATAGAGTACTACACGTAGTATCTTGTTTACAAACCATCTTATAGATCGTCCTAAACTATCTCATAGATAGAGTACTACGCGTAGTATCTTGTTTATAAACCATCTTATAGATCGTCCTAAACTATCTCATAGATAGAGTACTACGCGTAGTATCTTGTCTATAAACCATCTTATAGATCGTCTTAAACTATCTCGTAGATAGAGTACTACACGTAGTATCTTGTTTACAAACCATCTTATAGATCGTCCTAAACTATCTCATAGATAGAGTACTACGCGTAGTATCTTGTTTACAAACCATCTTATAGATCGTCTCAAATCGTCTCATAGATAGAGTACTACGCGTAGTATCTTGTTTACAAACCATCTTATAGATCGTCCTAAACTATCTCATAGATAGAGTACTACGCGTAGTATCTTGTTTACAAACCATCTTATAGATCGTCCTAAACTATCTCATAGATAGAGTACTACACGTAGTATCTTGTTTACAAACCATCTTATAGATCGTCCTAAACTATCTCATAGATAGAGTACTACGCGTAGTATCTTGTTTATAAACCATCTTATAGATCGTCTTAAACTATCTCATAGATAGAGTACTACGCGTAGTATCTTGTTTATAAACCATCTTATAGATCGTCCTAAACTATCTCATAGATAGAGTACTACGCGTAGTATCTTGTTTACAAACCATCTTATAGATCGTCCTAAACTATCTCATAGATAGAGTACTACGCGTAGTATCTTGTTTACAAACCATCTTATAGATCGTCCTAAACTATCTCATAGATAGAGTACTACACGTAGTATCTTGTTTACAAACCATCTTATAGATCGTCCTAAACTATCTCATAGATAGAGTACTACACGTAGTATCTTGTTTATAAACCATCTTATAGATCGTCTTAAACTATCTCATAGATAGAGTACTACATGTAGTATCTTGTTTACATACCATCTTATAGATCGTCTCAAATCGTCTCATAGATAGAGTACTACGCGTAGTATCTTGTTTACAAACCATCTTATAGATCGTCTCAAATCGTCTCATAGATAGAGTACTACACGTAGTATCTTGTTTACAAACCATCTTATAGATCGTCCTAAACTATCTCATAGATAGAGTACTACGCGTAGTATCTTGTTTACAAACCATCTTATAGATCGTCTCAAATCGTCTCATAGATAGAGTACTACGCGTAGTATCTTGTTTACAAACCATCTTATAGATCGTCTCAAATCGTCTCATAGATAGAGTACTACGCGTAGTATCTTGTTTACAAACCATCTTATAGATCGTCTTAAATCGTCTCATAGATAGAGTACTACGCGTAGTATCTTGTTTACAAACCATCTTATAGATCGTCTCAAATCGTCTCATAGATAGAGTACTACACGTAGTATCTTGTTTACAAACCATCTTATAGATCGTCCTAAACTATCTCATAGATAGAGTACTACGCGTAGTATCTTGTTTACAAACCATCTTATAGATCGTCTCAAATCGTCTCATAGATAGAGTACTACGCGTATAGTATCTTGTTTATAAACCATCTTATAGATCGTCCTAAACTATCTCATAGATAGAGTACTACACGTAGTATCTTGTTTACAAACCATCTTATAGATCGTCCTAAACTGTCTCATAGATAGAGTACTACACGTAGTATCTTGTTTACAAACCATCTTATAGATCGTCCTAAACTATCTCATAGATAGAGTACTACGCGTAGTATCTTGTTTACAAACCATCTTATAGATCGTCCTAAACTATCTCATATATAGATAGAGTACTACACGTAGTATCTTGTTTACAAACCATCTTATAGATCGTCCTAAACTATCTCATAGATAGAGTACTACGCGTAGTATCTTGTTTACAAACCATCTTATAGATCGTCCTAAACTATCTCATAGATAGAGTACTACACGTAGTATCTTGTTTACAAACCATCTTATAGATCGTCCTAAACTATCTCATAGATAGAGTACTACACGTAGTATCTTGTTTACAAACCATCTTATAGATCGTCCTAAACTATCTCATAGATAGAGTACTACGCGTAGTATCTTGTTTACAAACCATCTTATAGATCGTCCTAAACTATCTCATATATAGATAGAGTACTACACGTAGTATCTTGTTTACAAACCATCTTATAGATCGTCCTAAACTATCTCATAGATAGAGTACTACGCGTAGTATCTTGTTTACAAACCATCTTATAGATCGTCCTAAACTATCTCATAGATAGAGTACTACACGTAGTATCTTGTTTACAAACCATCTTATAGATCGTCCTAAACTATCTCATAGATAGAGTACTACACGTAGTATCTTGTTTACAAACCATCTTATAGATCGTCCTAAACTATCTCATAGATAGAGTACTACGCGTAGTGTCTTGTTTACAAACCATCTTATAGATCGTCCTAAACTATCTCATAGATAGAGTACTACACGTAGTATCTTGTTTACAAACCATCTTATAGATCGTCCTAAACTATCTCATAGATAGAGTACTACGCGTAGTATCTTGTTTACAAACCATCTTATAGATCGTCCTAAACTATCTCATAGATAGAGTACTATACACGTAGTATCTTGTTTACAAACCATCTTATAGATCGTCTCAAATCGTCTCATAGATACACGTATAGTATCTTGTTTACAAACCATCTTATAGATCGTCCTAAACTATCTCATAGATAGAGTACTACGCGTAGTATCTTGTTTATAAACCATCTTATAGATCGTCTTAAACTATCTCATAGATAGAGTACTACGCGTAGTATCTTGTTTATAAATCATCTTATAGATCGTCTTAAACTATCTCATAGATAGAGTACTACGCGTAGTATCTTGTTTATAAATCGTCTTATAGACCATCTTAAACTATCTCATAGATAGAGTACTACGCGTAGTATCTTGTTTACAAACCATCTTATAGATCGTCCTAAACTATCTCATATATAGATAGAGTACTACACGTAGTATCTTGTTTACAAACCATCTTATAGATCGTCCTAAACTATCTCATAGATAGAGTACTACGCGTAGTATCTTGTTTACAAACCATCTTATAGATCGTCTCAAATCGTCTCATAGATAGAGTACTACGCGTAGTATCTTGTCTACAAACCATCTTATAGATCGTCCTAAACTATCTCATAGATAGAGTACTACACGTAGTATCTTGTTTACAAACCATCTTATAGATCGTCCTAAACTATCTCATAGATAGAGTACTACGCGTAGTATCTTGTTTATAAACCATCTTATAGATCGTCCTAAACTATCTCATAGATAGAGTACTACGCGTAGTATCTTGTTTACAAACCATCTTATAGATCGTCCTAAACTATCTCATAGATAGAGTACTACACGTAGTATCTTGTCTACAAACCATCTTATAGATCGTCTCAAATCGTCTCATAGATAGAGTACTACGCGTAGTATCTTGTTTACAAACCATCTTATAGATCGTCCTAAACTATCTCATAGATAGAGTACTACGCGTAGTATCTTGTTTACAAACCATCTTATAGATCGTCCTAAACTATCTCATAGATAGAGTACTACGCGTAGTATCTTGTTTACAAACCATCTTATAGATCGTCTTAAACTATCTCATAGATAGAGTACTACGCGTAGTATCTTGTTTACAAACCATCTTATAGATCGTCTTAAACTATCTCATAGATAGAGTACTACGCGTAGTATCTTGTTTACAAACCATCTTATAGATCGTCCTAAACTATCTCATAGATAGAGTACTACGCGTAGTATCTTGTTTACAAACCATCTTATAGATCGTCCTAAACTATCTCGTAGATAGAGTACTACACGTAGTATCTTGTTTATAAACCATCTTATACTAGATCGTCCTAAACTATCTCATAGATAGAGTACTACGCGTAGTATCTTGTTTACAAACCATCTTATAGATCGTCCTAAACTATCTCATAGATAGAGTACTACGCGTAGTATCTTGTTTATAAACCATCTTATAGATCGTCCTAAACTATCTCATAGATAGAGTACTACGCGTAGTATCTTGTCTACAAACCATCTTATAGATCGTCTCAAATCGTCTCATAGATAGAGTACTACGCGTAGTATCTTGTCTATAAACCATCTTATAGATCGTCTTAAACTATCTCGTAGATAG
This sequence comes from Chrysogorgia sp. JL179-B06, assembly GCA_035772405.1. Taxonomy (NCBI): domain Eukaryota; kingdom Metazoa; phylum Cnidaria; class Anthozoa; order Scleralcyonacea; family Chrysogorgiidae; genus Chrysogorgia; species Chrysogorgia sp. JL179-B06. The sequence continues at coordinate 765,436 of JAYKKM010000237.1, forward strand.
AGTACTACACGTAGTATCTTGTTTATAAACCACCTTATAGATCGTCCTAAACTATCTCATAGATAGAGTACTACGCGTAGTATCTTGTTTATAAACCATCTTATAGATCGTCCTAAACTATCTCATAGATAGAGTACTACGCGTAGTATCTTGTCTACAAACCATCTTATAGATCGTCTCAAATCGTCTCATAGATAGAGTACTACGCGTAGTATCTTGTTTATAAACCATCTTATAGATCGTCCTAAACTATCTCATAGATAGAGTACTACGCGTAGTATCTTGTTTACAAACCATCTTATAGATCGTCCTAAACTATCTCATAGATAGAGTACTACGCGTAGTATCTTGTTTACAAACCATCTTATAGATCGTCCTAAACTATCTCATAGATAGAGTACTACGCGTAGTATCTTGTTTACAAACCATCTTATAGATCGTCCTAAACTATCTCATAGATAGAGTACTACGCGTAGTATCTTGTTTACAAACCATCTTATAGATCGTCCTAAACTATCTCATAGATAGAGTACTACGCGTAGTATCTTGTTTACAAACCATCTTATAGATCGTCCTAAACTATCTCATAGATAGAGTACTACGCGTAGTATCTTGTCTACAAACCATCTTATAGATCGTCTAGTCAAATCGTCTCATAGATAGAGTACTACGCGTAGTATCTTGTTTACAAACCATCTTATAGATCGTCCTAAACTATCTCATAGATAGAGTACTACGCGTAGTATCTTGTTTACAAACCATCTTATAGATCGTCCTAAACTATCTCATAGATAGAGTACTACGCGTAGTATCTTGTTTACAAACCATCTTATAGATCGTCTTAAACTATCTCATAGATAGAGTACTACGCGTAGTATCTTGTTTACAAACCATCTTATAGATCGTCTTAAACTATCTCATAGATAGAGTACTACGCGTAGTATCTTGTTTACAAACCATCTTATAGATCGTCCTAAACTATCTCATAGATAGAGTACTATACGCGTAGTATCTTGTTTACAAACCATCTTATAGATCGTCCTAAACTATCTCGTAGATAGAGTACTACACGTAGTATCTTGTTTACAAACCATCTTATAGATCGTCCTAAACTATCTCATAGATAGAGTACTACGCGTAGTATCTTGTTTACAAACCATCTTATAGATCGTCCTAAACTATCTCATAGATAGAGTACTACGCGTAGTATCTTGTTTATAAACCATCTTATAGATCGTCCTAAACTATCTCATAGATAGAGTACTACGCGTAGTATCTTGTTTACAAACCATCTTATAGATCGTCCTAAACTATCTCATAGATAGAGTACTACACGTAGTATCTTGTTTATAAACCATCTTATAGATCGTCCTAAACTATCTCATAGATAGAGTACTACGCGTAGTATCTTGTTTACAAACCATCTTATAGATCGTCCTAAACTATCTCATAGATAGAGTACTACGCGTAGTATCTTGTTTATAAACCATCTTATAGATCGTCCTAAACTATCTCATAGATAGAGTACTACGCGTAGTATCTTGTCTACAAACCATCTTATAGATCGTCTCAAATCGTCTCATAGATAGAGTACTACGCGTAGTATCTTGTCTATAAACCATCTTATAGATCGTCTTAAACTATCTCGTAGATAGAGTACTACACGTAGTATCTTGTTTATAAACCACCTTATAGATCGTCCTAAACTATCTCATAGATAGAGTACTACGCGTAGTATCTTGTTTATAAACCATCTTATAGATCGTCCTAAACTATCTCATAGATAGAGTACTACGCGTAGTATCTTGTCTACAAACCATCTTATAGATCGTCTCAAATCGTCTCATAGATAGAGTACTACGCGTAGTATCTTGTTTATAAACCATCTTATAGATCGTCCTAAACTATCTCATAGATAGAGTACTACGCGTAGTATCTTGTTTACAAACCATCTTATAGATCGTCCTAAACTATCTCATAGATAGAGTACTACACGTAGTATCTTGTTTACAAACCATCTTATAGATCGTCCTAAACTATCTCATAGATAGAGTACTACGCGTAGTATCTTGTTTACAAACCATCTTATAGATCGTCCTAAACTATCTCATAGATAGAGTACTACGCGTAGTATCTTGTTTACAAACCATCTTATAGATCGTCCTAAACTATCTCATAGATAGAGTACTACGCGTAGTATCTTGTTTATAAACCATCTTATAGATCGTCCTAAACTATCTCATAGATAGAGTACTACGCGTAGTATCTTGTTTACAAACCATCTTATAGATCGTCCTAAACTATCTCATAGATAGAGTACTACGCGTAGTATCTTGTTTACAAACCATCTTATAGATCGTCCTAAACTATCTCATAGATAGAGTACTACGCGTAGTATCTTGTTTACAAACCATCTTATAGATCGTCCTAAACTATCTCATAGATAGAGTACTACGCGTAGTATCTTGTTTACAAACCATCTTATAGATCGTCCTAAACTATCTCATAGATAGAGTACTACGCGTAGTATCTTGTTTACAAACCATCTTATAGATCGTCCTAAACTATCTCATAGATAGAGTACTACACGTAGTATCTTGTCTACAAACCATCTTATAGATCGTCTAGTCAAATCGTCTCATAGATAGAGTACTACGCGTAGTATCTTGTTTACAAACCATCTTATAGATCGTCCTAAACTATCTCATAGATAGAGTACTACGCGTAGTATCTTGTTTACAAACCATCTTATAGATCGTCCTAAACTATCTCATAGATAGAGTACTACGCGTAGTATCTTGTTTACAAACCATCTTATAGATCGTCTTAAACTATCTCATAGATAGAGTACTACGCGTAGTATCTTGTTTACAAACCATCTTATAGATCGTCTTAAACTATCTCATAGATAGAGTACTACGCGTAGTATCTTGTTTACAAACCATCTTATAGATCGTCCTAAACTATCTCATAGATAGAGTACTATACGCGTAGTATCTTGTTTACAAACCATCTTATAGATCGTCCTAAACTATCTCGTAGATAGAGTACTACACGTAGTATCTTGTTTACAAACCATCTTATAGATCGTCCTAAACTATCTCATAGATAGAGTACTACGCGTAGTATCTTGTTTACAAACCATCTTATAGATCGTCCTAAACTATCTCATAGATAGAGTACTACGCGTAGTATCTTGTTTATAAACCATCTTATAGATCGTCCTAAACTATCTCATAGATAGAGTACTACGCGTAGTATCTTGTTTACAAACCATCTTATAGATCGTCCTAAACTATCTCATAGATAGAGTACTACACGTAGTATCTTGTTTATAAACCATCTTATAGATCGTCCTAAACTATCTCATAGATAGAGTACTACGCGTAGTATCTTGTTTACAAACCATCTTATAGATCGTCCTAAACTATCTCATAGATAGAGTACTACGCGTAGTATCTTGTTTATAAACCATCTTATAGATCGTCCTAAACTATCTCATAGATAGAGTACTACGCGTAGTATCTTGTCTACAAACCATCTTATAGATCGTCTCAAATCGTCTCATAGATAGAGTACTACGCGTAGTATCTTGTCTATAAACCATCTTATAGATCGTCTTAAACTATCTCGTAGATAGAGTACTACACGTAGTATCTTGTTTATAAACCACCTTATAGATCGTCCTAAACTATCTCATAGATAGAGTACTACGCGTAGTATCTTGTTTATAAACCATCTTATAGATCGTCCTAAACTATCTCATAGATAGAGTACTACGCGTAGTATCTTGTCTACAAACCATCTTATAGATCGTCTCAAATCGTCTCATAGATAGAGTACTACGCGTAGTATCTTGTTTATAAACCATCTTATAGATCGTCCTAAACTATCTCATAGATAGAGTACTACGCGTAGTATCTTGTTTACAAACCATCTTATAGATCGTCCTAAACTATCTCATAGATAGAGTACTACACGTAGTATCTTGTTTACAAACCATCTTATAGATCGTCCTAAACTATCTCATAGATAGAGTACTACGCGTAGTATCTTGTTTACAAACCATCTTATAGATCGTCCTAAACTATCTCATAGATAGAGTACTACGCGTAGTATCTTGTTTACAAACCATCTTATAGATCGTCCTAAACTATCTCATAGATAGAGTACTACGCGTAGTATCTTGTTTACAAACCATCTTATAGATCGTCCTAAACTATCTCATAGATAGAGTACTACGCGTAGTATCTTGTTTACAAACCATCTTATAGATCGTCCTAAACTATCTCATAGATAGAGTACTACGCGTAGTATCTTGTTTACAAACCATCTTATAGATCGTCCTAAACTATCTCATAGATAGAGTACTACACGTAGTATCTTGTTTACAAACCATCTTATAGATCGTCCTAAACTATCTCATAGATAGAGTACTACGCGTAGTATCTTGTTTACAAACCATCTTATAGATCGTCCTAAACTATCTCATAGATAGAGTACTACGCGTAGTATCTTGTTTACAAACCATCTTATAGATCGTCCTAAACTATCTCATAGATAGAGTACTACGCGTAGTATCTTGTTTACAAACCATCTTATAGATCGTCTTAAACTATCTCATAGATAGAGTACTACGCGTAGTATCTTGTTTACAAACCATCTTATAGATCGTCCTAAACTATCTCATAGATAGAGTACTACGCGTAGTATCTTGTTTACAAACCATCTTATAGATCGCTTTAAACTATCTCGTAGATAGAGTACTACACGTAGTATCTTGTTTATAAACCACCTTATAGATCGTCTTACAGACCATCTCACAGTTACCTCATAGTTATCTTGCAGATTATCTCATAGATAGAGTACTACGCGTAGTATCTTCGATGATTAGATAGTGTGATTTCACTCTTGAATCTCCTATTGCGGTACTCGCGCAGAACTCTAGAGTCTCTCATATATGTCTCACTCATTATTGACAACTAGATACATTGTGTGACTGAATATGTGGTTCCACAGAAAAGAAGTCGCTAAGGCACTAGGGTACAAAAACGTAAAGTGAGCTATCAGTGTACACGTTGACGATATATAAAGGTCAAACGAGAGGTGTTTGAATGGGGGCTATACGATATAGCCTCCCTTTAAACTCACAACCACACACAGTCTATATATCAGAACCAAGGGTGTTTTCCGAATAAAAGACGACGAAAACTGAGGTCCCGTTTTGGGACCTCAGTTTTTCGGGCGATAAAAGCTGACACTCTAAAACAGGGGGTCAGCTATTCTTGAAAAAATAATTGCTCAACACAAACGTTTCTCAACCAACACCCCGTTTTGGGGGGTTGGTCAAAACGAGCTAATTGATGGTAATAGTTCTTAGCATCTACTTTTGGGGCTTGTCGACTGGCACACTCCTAGTTCTGATATATAGACTGTGTGTGGTTGCGTATTCAAAGGGGGCGTCGAAACGACTGGGCCTAAAAAACATTTGAGGGTGTTATCCTCATTATAACAAAAACGACTCGTTTCTCAACGTAATAAAACATACGGTATTATATAATGACGAGACATAGAATTTACCAAACTAAAGAAGAAGCTTCAGAGGCTAACAGAGTATTAACCAAAGGGTGGGTGAGAACTCATAAGTGGATATGCAAAACGTGTGATGACTCATACCACATTAGCTCTAAGTGGGCACACTTAAAGAGTAAAAAACACTTGAGAAATTTAGAGGTGTTACCCTTATTATAATCTACATGATTTTCCAGGAATCAGATCCATTTTTAGGAATCTATATGATTTTCCAGGAATCAGACCCATTTCCTAGAATCTACACGATTTTCCAGGAATCAGATCCATTTTTTGTAATAAAAACGAGTCGTTTTTCAACGCAATAAAACCTGCGCTATGATATAGATGCACATTTTTAAAGAGCTGTCTACTAAATATTTGGGTGAAGCCAAAATACTTGGATACAGTTGGATAGATCTATTAAGAAGAGCATCAAGACAGGGTGTAATAGACCACATAACCAGGGTCAGAATAGCACGTGTAGTGTTAGGGGAGAGAAACTTTGCAACAAAACTCAAGCTCTTCATAGAGAAACAGAGAGCACTCTTAGAGAAACCTAGTCAGTTTCCCACAGTGGCACGGATACGAGCAGCTCTAAGAGGGTACACTAGATCGTATAGTGTTGAGGTGATCAATAATAAGGATCCACTACAACAACTGAACAAGTCAAGGGTTGCTGTGAATCTAATACTGACAAAAGAGTTGGATAGACTGAGAGGTTTGAAATATACTGAGACACTAAAAGTGACGTTAGAGAAACAACTGGATGACGACAGAACTACACATAAAGTAGCATACTTCAACTGTAATGCTAAGACGATATCTAGTATTAGTGATATATATAGGTCTGTAAAACAGTCTAGTGAATAGATACTAAACCGAATCGCTGTGTGGATATCAGAGGGTTCTGGATGGGTCATAGACAACATAGACGACCACTACGTGAACGTGGTAGTATACGAACCTCTAAAAGGATCCAGTTATGTTGAGCTACCAACAGAACTGAGGAACGCATTAAAGGGTTTGATTAACATAAGGAATGATGATAATAAGTGTTTTATGTGGTGCCATATACTACACAAGAACCCAGTAGACAACAAACCGCAAAGAGTGTCAAAACATAAGAGAAACGTTAACACTAGTGTAGACTATGAGGGGATCAACTTCCCAGTATCAGTTAAACAGTATAACAAAATAGAAGTCAAAAATAATATAAACATCAACGTGTTTGGGTATGAAAACAAGCAACCGTTCCCGATACATGTATCCAAAGAAAGTAATGAAGATCATATGGATCTACTGCTAATAACGAAAGACGAGAAACAACACTACGTATACATTAAGGACTTTAATAGGTTTATGTTCAATCAGTCTAAACACAAATGTCATAAGAACTTCTGTAGATACTGTCTACAATGCTTTAGCACAGAAGCTATACTAAAGAACCACGTAGAGAATTGTATGGTTAACGGAAAGCAGGCAATTAAGATGCCAGAAAATTAAAAGGAAACAATATGTTGAAATACAAAAATTTCCACAAACAACTAGATGTTCCGTTCGTCATATACGCAGACTTCGAGGCAATCTTAGAGAAGATAAGTGCAGCGACACAATCGTCAGACAAGTCGTATACTAATAAGTATCAACAACACACGGACTGTGGGTATGGTTATAAGGTAGTCTGCTGCTACGACAACAAGTACAGTAATGACCTGTTGAGACGTTCCGCGGTGATAACGCAGTCAAAAAGTTTATGAAAAAGATGCTTGAAGAGGTTAAGTATTGTGACAACGTTAAAAAGAAACACTTTAGCAAAGACATGATCATGACTTCCGCTGACAAGGTTAACTTCAAGGAAGCAACTAAATGTCACATTTGTGATGAAACATACAAAAGTGGAGACATAAGAGTTAGAGATCATTGTCATGTAACTGGTAAGTATAGAGGCTCTGCACATCAATTATGTAATAGAAACCATAGACTAACCAACAAAATACCAGTGGTGTTCCACAACTTGAGAGGATATGATAGTCACTTCATTATGCAAAATATTGGAGGACTTGGGCAGAACATCAACGTGATACCAAACAACATGGAGAAATATATGGCTTTCATGTTAGGAAAAAGCCTCGTATTCATCGATAGTTTCCAATTCATGGGTTCTAGTCTAGACAGCTTGGTTAACAACCTTCCTAAAGAGTGTTTAAAAAACACATCAGAGGTATTCACTGACAAGGAACTAAAACTAGTATCGAGAAAGGGTGTGTACCCATATGACTATATGGATAGTTTTGATAAGTTCGAAGACATAAAGCTACCCTCAAAGGAGAGCTTCTACAGTGCACTGAACGACGAACATATATCAGACGCTGATTATGAACACGCACAAGAAGTGTGGAAGACGTTCAACTTGAATAATATGGGTGAGTACCACGATGTGTACCTCAAGACTGATGTGTTACTATTGTCTGACGTGTTCGAGAACTTCAGAAAGACGTGCAAGCAGTACTACCAACTAGATCCTTGTCACTACTTCACATCACCAGGACTATCATGGGACGCTGCTCTAAAGATGACAGGAGTGAAACTAGAGTTGATGACTGATATTGACATGTTTCAGTTCATTGAGAAAGGAATGCGAGGTGGTGTCTCTTGTATTACACATAGATATGGTAAGGCCAATAATAAATATATGAAGGACTACGAGAGTAGTAAGCCATCGAAATACATAGTATATCTAGACGCTAACAACCTATATGGTTGGGCTATGAATCAGTACCTACCAACTGGAGGATTCAAGTGGATCAAGAAGTTCAACCTTGACAAATATAAGGATGACTCAAGCAAAGGACTACTACTAGAGGTTGATCTGGAGTATCCAAAGGAGTTACACGACTTACACAACGACTATCCACTAGCACCAGAGAGAACTAAAGTAGAGGTTGATAAACTGTCTGACTACTGCAGAACAATAAAAGACAAATTCAACATATCCATAGGAGAGGTAAGCAAGTTGATACCAAGTCTTAACAATAAGAAGAGATATGCAGTGCACTATAGGAACTTGCAGCTGTACAAGTCCTTAGGAATGAAGGTAAGTAAAGTATATAGAGTGTTACAGTTTAATCAGTCTCCATGGTTGAAAGACTATATTGACTTCAACACAGTTAAAAGAACAAACGCTAAGAACGACTTTGAAAAGGATTTCTTCAAACTGATGAATAATAGTGTCTTCGGGAAGACCATGGAAAATCTTCGAAAACGTGTTAACGTTGAACTGGTAACAAGTGAAAACAAACTGAAGAAGCTCACCTCTAAACCTACCTTTGTAAGCAGTAAGATATTTAACAACAACTTAGTAGCTGTACACAGGATCAAAGAAACGTTAACTCTAAACAAGCCAGCATATGTAGGTATGTGTATTCTCGATCTATCGAAATTATTGATGTACGACTTTCACTACAACCATGTAAAAAAGAAATATAGTTCCAAGTTACTGTTCACCGACACAGACAGTTTAACATATGAAATTGAGACGGGCGACATATATAAAGACATCTACGCTGACAGAAACATGTTTGACTTTAGTGGATATGATAAGTCATCTCCATACTTTGATACCACAAACAAGAAAGTTATTGGTAAAATGAAAGACGAAACGTCAGGAGTCCCCATCGTCGAGTTCGTAGGTTTAAGATCTAAGATGTATAGCTACCTAAAAGAAGACGGGAAAGGTGGAAAGACTGCTAAAGGTGTCAAGAAGAGCGTTGTGAGAAAGAACATAAGACACGATAGCTATAAGGATGTTTTAGTAAATAACAAACAAATATCCCACAAGATGAGAGCCATAAGAAGTAACAACCATCAATTGGGTAGTTATGAGATAAACAAAATATCACTGAGTTGTTTTGATGATAAAAGATACATCCTTGAAGATGGTATTAGTAGCTACGCATATGGACACTACAAAATAGTCTAAAATTAGATTTAATAAAAAGAAAAATTTATAATTTAATTAATTTGTCAACACACTTTATAGCACATTTCGAGACGACTCGTAAAACGACACATTTCAAGACGATTTAAAAGCAACACATTTCGAGACGACTCGTAAAACGACGCGTATCGAAACAATATATTTGAACCAATATCAAGATCCATCTGACTGAACTGTAACAATCCTCACCAAACATAACCAAGTTATAGCACGTAACCACCTAACTATGTATCAACACCACTATATAATGATCCCACCATATACCCACACACGAGAAAATATATAGACTTCAGAACAAATCCAATTTTACAAAAGTGGCCTGGTACCCCCCAAAACAAATCCAATTTCTGAAAAGTGGCCTGGTACCCCCCGCTAAATAATGGTATATAATCACTCAAACATGTGCCAATACCACTACATAATGACCTAACCATGCATCAACATCACTATATAATAGCTCAAACACGTGTTGATACCACTACGTAATGACCTAACCATGTATTAACATCACTATATAATAGCTCCACCACATGCTTACAAACGACTAAATATGATGATTCTTTAAAAACGACACATTTTTTTGAAAAGTGGCCTGGTACCCCCATGTTCTATACTACTAATCTCATTGTAGGTTACGCACGCGTGCTCCGACAAAGCAGAATTTTCCTTTTTTGAAAAGAAAACAGCCTTTTGGTGTTCTTTAAATGCGTTCTTTTAAATGATTCAACTGCACCCCATCTTGTTACTGGCAAAAGTAACTGCAAGGGATGTAAGGGACTGCAAGTGATGTAAGGGACTGCAAGGGATGCGTAATGAGTATCTTAGCTAAAGTTCGACGAGTTTATTAGGTCCGCTTTGGACGCTTTTAGTTTACTCAACAATTAAAGGCATTCAAATTTTGTTTATAATAATGATTTCCGGAAGACTATTCGATTCCGGCTGTGGCCTGAAATGCTGGGAACTAGTAATCCGGCTGTGACACATGAGTCTTTCCACGGCGGGCGGGGGGGGGGGGGGGGGGGGGGGGGGGTGGGGAGGTAAGACCCTATATGGCTGGCGGGCGCAGGATAGAGTCTGGTGACGACAGCAATATGGCGACCGAAACGATCAAGTCGGAAAATGACTTTCATAAAGTTTTGAAAGATTGTGGAAAGTGAGTTGACATTGATGGTATTTGAATATCCATTTTATTTAAACAAGTTACTCCATAACTTCTACAACTTACAAGCGACTATTTATTTTAGAAATCTACGTTTATATTAATAAATATATGTGGCATTGCAAAAACAGTTGCACAAACCATACACCTCTTTAATGATGCCATTTTAAATATTCTTCTATGTGCATATAAATTAGCCTTTACAACCTCGTTAGGAAGCAAAGATTCTTTTGAATTTCTGACACACAAACGAGGCCATAAAGGCTAATTTAGATACACATGAAGGAATATTTAAATTGGCTGCCATTATATTAAAATTAAGAGGTCTATTGCATTTGCACAAATACCTTGCAATGGCAGAAATTGTTGTGACACAATTTGTTTCAATTGTTGCAGAAAGTAGAATCAAGTTCTACTTTCTGGAATGATAGCTGAGCAACTTTTTTCAGCGTTGCACAATTATATAATAAATATAATTTGAACTAAATATAATTATGCGTCCATAAGAAGCAAGCTAATACCCCCCAAAATATGAACTACTATATTCTGCAATCTTACTAATTCTTATATTAGCAGGCAAGTAGCTCATATCATTTATTAGTAATGAAAAAACAAAATGGTAGAATGTTCTGAAGTGAATGAGATAAAAATTGTCTATACCTGTATTATAAAACAATTACCATATACCATTTGCACTTGTCATACATGTATGATTCAAGCTCATTATTGGTATATAAATAGAGACTTTAAGCAAAGGCTACGGCGATGTCGCGATTGAGTGTCCCTGCACAATAGAATTTTATACCCAAATCAATGGGATTCGTCATTTTTAATCCCTGGAGAATTCTTCACGCTGTACTCATTCTACCACAACATTGCCGATTTTACCACAACATTGCCGATTTTAGTATTTTCATGTTTTCACAACAATGTTATCGCCAAGAACGTAGAAAGCTTTCGGTTGGGTTGAACCTCGACACGTCAAATAGGATTGCTTAGAAATGTTTTAGTGAGAGAAAAGACATTTAGCGTTCGTTGAAACGTACATGTAGTGGAATTTCATTGAAATGCTAAAATGAAAGTGATTTTATTGGTAGCCGTAGTAGACCTAGTTTGCTTAAACTCCATAATATCCTATATGGGGGGAGGGGAGACGGATATTAAATAGAATACAGTAAAAACCCGCATAAAAGAACCAGTGGATTAAGAACCATCAGCCTGAAATTTAGGCAGTTAAGCACCCAAAATACAAGAACCACTTCAGGCTGACAAATGAGACTGGTTCTTAAAAAACTGATACATGCTTAATTTAATTGGACTGGTACCTGTACATACTTAATTTAATATTATTGCAAATGCAAAAACATAATCTGTTGTTTAGTACTAAACGAGGATACATTTTATCAAATTTGGAGGCTATGAAATACAATATGAAATATGTTTTGCAATATGAAATACAATTGGGATGTTAAATGTTCAATTTATGTGAATACAAGACCTTCCAGGGTCAACAGCTCACTAATTAAGGAAACAAATCATTTAAAACACTAAACCAGGAACAATTGTTTTTGTCTAGAAATAAGAACCAGTTAAGAACCAACTCGGCCTGATTTCTCACTATATACCCATTATATAAGAACCACTTCAGCCTGACGTCAAAAATAGTGGTTCTTTTATGTGGGTTTTTACTGTAGCCCTGCCCATACAACTTTCAGTATGCCACATTGTGTTTTTCTTGTTTCTATAGTGGTCTTATTGTGGTTCATTTCACTGCAACTTGGGCTCCTCAATGCAAACAAATGAATGAAGTTTTAAAAGAACTTGGAAAAGAATTTGTACATGTGAAGTTTGTTGAAGTATGAGTGAATTAAGTTTCATCCTCCCCTTACCGTATATCACGGCATATAAGTCGACCTGGCTCATAAGTCGACCCCCTAATTTTTGGGCAAAAAATTGTGATTTTTAGGATACCCATGTGTATAAGTTGAGTTCCCAAATTAAATAGTTACTGGTAGCAGACACAGAATAATATTCACAGAAATTTTAATAGCATAATACAATGAATCTTTAAATAAGAAAATGGAAGTATTTTACAACTTACTCTATAATAGTATGTTACAGCAGTCTTATAAAGAAATGGATATTACAAACAAATTAGTTTCGACCAGTGGCAATTCGATCCACGATCAGTGCATTTTGTTCTCGGTAACTTTTGAATGTTCTTTTGTTGTTTCTGCAAATCTTGAACGAGCTTTTCGTTAACGCCATACTTATGTCCAGCAGCAAAGTTGTTTGAATTTTCGGCAAAGTCTACAACCTTTAATTTGAAACTTGCTACGTACTTTCTTTGTTTTAACGGCGTGTCGATGTATTTACGCTAGCAGGAGTTAGCATGAAATGTGTGCTATTTACACGTATCGATTGTCACAAAGACTAGTGATAAGCTGATTGGCTCATTTCCTGATGCATTGAGAGGACTGGGTACTATCCGTTATGATTTCATGACCCTTCGTATAAGTCGAGGTCGGATTTTTGACATCGATTTTTGGTCCTAGAAAAATAAATCGACTTATACACCGTGATATACGGTATCCATTTTTGTACATGTTTTAATGCATTTTATTTAGCAAAGTCTACAATAATTATAGAACGTTGGGTCATATGGACAGTAACTTTTAAAGTTCCGTTCAAAAACATTTTTAAAGCCAGAGTAGCGTCAAACTATGTCTGATTTATAGGCTCTTGTTTCATCATTTATGTTACTTTTTTGTTGAAAGATAATGGTGTCCATAACTATAATATGCAGGTGCAGCTAATACAGGTTGGCTGATATTAGACCTTGCACAACTGCCACCTTTTTCTGAATTCCTCCCTATCTTTTCCTGACCCAATCCAGTCTACAGTACCCGGATAGGATCCACGGTCTTCTCCCATGTGATATTTGCATCCTCTAGTCTCCAGGGTTCGAATTAATGGTGTGCAATGTGCAATTTGCACATTGTTTTGGGCCAAATAGTAAAAGTGGCAAATTACTTTTCAAAATAATGTGCAGAAAAATAGTCTCAGTATTGAACACAAACAAATAGTTCTGACAAACCATAAGGTTAACAGTCCTATTTCCCAGAGATGGAAAAATTGTGTATTTCCTGTAGGCATGCAAAAATTGCTGGTAGCCATGCAATTCCTATGTAAAGAAAGCCATCATCGATTGCCAGAAATGGCGTCATTGCCAGAAATGGCATCATTGCCAGAAATGGCATCATTGCCAGAATTAGCATCAATCATTTCCCACACTCCAGGAGCTGCCCATACAAAATGGCGGCCGAAATTTGATCTCTGACGCACATTTTAGTGATTTTATAAACTTTCCAATCTTCTAGATCGTTTCTTTAGTTACCAGTATCCAACAGGGGCACCCTATCACACCCTAGCCTAGAATTCATGTAGGCATTAAATTTCTTGCGCACCATTATTTTGCTTATTGAGAGGGCCTGAACGTCATATTTTCGGGGGGGGATGCACATCGTTTTTTTCTCAACTAATGCGAACCCTGATCCTCTCAGGCTGACCCTTCCACCTTCATCCTCACACACCTCTTCACCCAGTCATCATCATTCTGATCCTTTCCACATGCCCAAACCACCTCAATCTTCCTCTCCTCAGTCCCATTCTCTCCCTCAGCTCCTTACTAGTTATTGTAGGTACACTCTGACATCCTACCTGACCATCTTAATCTTTCTATATTCCATCAAATTATCTAATTCACCTTGCATTGCCCATGTCCCCCCACCACCATACTGTAAATCATTGTACTCCTTACACATGTTTTAGTTATTATTTTTATTATTATCATCATTTTTATTCTAAATGTTTTTTGTTAATTAATTAGGTTGAAGCTGAAGAACTTGTGACTTTATCAGAAAAGTATAATGTCCTTTCTGTGCCAACAATACTATTCTTTAAGGTACAGTCCTTTTCGGGAAAAAAACTGTTACAGTAGCCCACGCTTAAAGACGATATACATTACATTGCAAGACCGTACGTTGTGAAACTTTGCGTTACGTTGTGAGACCTTACGTTACGTTGTGAGACCTTACGTTACGCTGTGAAATCTTGAGTTATGCCGTGACACCTTGCGTTACACTGTGACACCTTGCGTTACGTTGTGAGATCTTCTGTTACGTTGTGAGATCTTCCGTTACGTTGTGAGATCTTCCGTTACGTTGTGAGATCTTCCGTTACGTTGTGAGATCTTCCGTTACGTTGTGAGATCTTCCGTTACGTTGTGAGATCTTCCGTTACATTGTGAGACCTTACGTTACGTTGTGACACCTTGCGTTACGTTGTGAGATCTTCCGTTACGTTGTGAGACCTTACGTTAAGGAGACCTTACGTTACGCTGTGACACCTTGCATTACGTTGTGAGATCTTCCGTTACGTTGTGAGATCTTCCGTTACGTTACGAGACCTTACGTTACGCTGTGACACCTTGCGTTACGTTGTGAGATATTCCGTTACGTTACGCTGTGACACCTTGCATTACGTTGTGAGATCTTCCGTTACGTTGTGAGACCTTCCGTTACGTTGTGAGACCTTACGTAGTTACGAGACCTTACGTTACGCTGTGAAATCTTGCGTTATGCTGTGATACCTTGCGTTATGCTGTGATACCTTGCGCTACGCTGTGATACCTTGCGCTACGCTGTGACACCTTGCGCTACGCTGTGACACCTTGCGCTACACTGTGATACCTGTGACACCTTGCGTTACGTTGTGTGATCTGTCGTTACGTTGTAACACCTTATTGTGAGATGTAACATATCATTAAAACTTTCACACATTTTCACAATTGCAATGTGAATGAACAATTACATGGCTTTTCATGCGTGCGGCGTGCGATAAACGGCACGCACAGTGCTCAAACAGTTTACTTCAAACTCTCAAACAGTTTACTTCAATTGCTCAAACGGTTGGTTTACTTCAAGAGCTCAAACGGTTGTTTTACTCCAAGTGCTCAAACAGTTTACTTTCAAGTGCTCAAACAGTTTACTCAAACGGTTGGTTTACTTCAAGTGCTCAAACGGTTGGTTTACTTCAAGTGCTCAAACGGTTGTTTTACTTCAAGTGCTCAAACAGTTTACTCAAACGGTTGGTTTACTTCAAGTGCTCAAACGGTTGTTTTACTTCAAGTGCTCAAACAGTTTACTCAAACGGTTGGTTTACTTCAAGTGCTCAAACGGTTGTTTTACTTCAAGTGCTCAAACAGTTTACTCAAACGGTTGGTTTACTTCAAGTGCTCAAACAGTTGTTTTACTTCAAGTGCTCAAACAGTTTACTCAAACGGTTGTTTTACTTCAAGTGCTCAAACAGTTTACTCAAACGGTTGGTTTACTTCAAGTGCTCAAACAGTTGTTTTACTTCAAGTGCTCAAACAGTTTACTCAAACGGTTGTTTTACTTCAAGTGCTCAAACAGTTTACTCAAACGGTTGGTTTACTTCAAGTGCTCAAACGGTTGTTTTACTCCAAGTGCTCAAACAGTTTACTCAAACGGTTGGTTTACTTCAAGTGCTCAAACGGTTGGTTTACTTTAAGTGCTCAAACGGTTGTTTTACTTCAAGTGCTCAAACAGTTTACTCAAACGGTTGGTTTACTTCAAGTACTCAAACGGTTGGTTTACTTCAAGTGCTCAAACGGTTGTTTTACTTCAAGTGCTCAAACAGTTTACTCAAACGGTTGGTTTACTTCAAGTGCTCAAACGGTTGTTTTACTTCAAGTGCTCAAACGGTTGTTTTACTTCAAGTGCTCAAACAGTTTACTCAAACGGTTGGTTTACTTCAAGTGCTCAAACGGTTGTTTTACTTCAAGTGCTCAAACAGTTTGGCTCAAACGGTTGGTTTACTTCAAGTGCTCAAACGGTTGTTTTACTTCAAGTGCTCAAACAGTTTACTCAAACGGTTGGTTTACTTCAAGTGCTCAAACGGTTGGTTTACTTCAAGTGCTCAAACGGTTGGTTTACTTCAAGTGCTCAAACAGTTTACTCAAACGGTTGGTTTACTTCAAGTGCTCAAACGGTTGTTTTACTTCAAGTGCTCAAACAGTTTACTCAAACGGTTGGTTTACTTCAAGTACTCAAACACTAGTTTACTTCAAGAGCTCAAATGGTTGGTTTACTTCAAGTACTCAAATAGTTTACTTCAAGAACTCAAATGGTTGGTTTACTTCAAGTGCTCAAACAGTTTACTTCAAGAGCTCAAATGGTTGGTTTACTTCAAGAGCTCAAATGGTTGGTTTACTTCAAGTGCTCAAACAGTTTACTTCAAGTGCTCAAATGGTTGGCAGTTTACTTCAAGTGCTCAAATGGTTGGTTTACTTCAAGTACTCAAACAGTTTACTTCAAGAGCTCAAATGGTTGGTTTACTTCAAGAGCTCAAATGCTTGGTTTACTTCAAGTACTCAAACAGTTTACTTCATGAACTCAAATGGTTGGTTTACTTCAAGTGCTCAAAGAGCTCAAACAGTACTTCAAGCCAGGTCTTAAAATAATAAACCTTACAATGCTATGATGCCTTGGCAGCTAAATAAAAGGGTCGCAACTCCTCCCCATTGATGGATGGCCGGTGGGTGAAACAAATCTCAACAAATACAATTAAAAAAACAAATATGGGTGAAACAAATACAAAACCCAAAAGCAACAGATGCCAAAGACAAGAAATAATCTTTTTATTACTAACTGTAATTTTAAATACTGAATCTTCATTTCTCTTTTCAACAGAATGAAAAGGAAATTGACAGATTAGCTGGAGCAAATGCACCTGAGCTCACAAAGAAAGTCCAGTATCACTCAAATACATTTGTCCCACCATTATCGTGTGATGATCAAGGTTCAGACAAAGAGGTACAGTGTACAGCACTGTAATCCTAGTCTTCAGGATTCAATCTACAACAAACAAACAACAGACGTTTTACGGCCGTTTTCCCCGCTTACGCAGGGGTTCCCCACGACAGTTTCCTCCACTTTCCACGATCATGTGCATCTTCCCTCTTCAGCCCACTCTCTCTCATATCCCTCTCCACTACCTGGCTCCATGTCATCCATGTCAGTAGATATAATAGTTTAGATATAAATTAAGTGTGGGAAAATCATTTATTATGCACCATTAAGCATTACTGATACTGTATATGGTGACTGCTGCCTCAATTGAGATTATGTATACTGCCTATGCAGCTAGCAGCACATCATTGTGATTGTAACTTTTGCTCTACATCTGAGTCTCAGTAGCTCAATTGTTAGAGGGTCACACTATAGCAATCAGAAGATTACCGGTTAAATCCCTGTCTAGGACATTTTCTGAGGAACTGAGCTTGATGATCGTCCATGTATTGTCTAAATTAATCATCTTTGTCTCATCGTTGCCTATTTTAAATTTGGACTATTTAATTTCTTCTTAATAGGGTATAAATGATAGGTTAAAGAGACTTATTAACAGTTCACCACTAATGTTGTTTATGAAAGGAACGCAAGAACAACCACGTTGTGGTGAGTACTAAGTGGCCAGGCAAATATTTTTTTATTTTAAGAGGTAATACATTTTTAGTATAAAGTTTGCATCCACTTATGTTTTACTCCCTGACGAAGGGCCTTCACCTCAAACATTAGACCATTTTAGCACCACACTAACCTTTTAGATTTTTCAATTTGTATTTATACACTCAAGCCTTGATCAAACAAGCATGCAGTGGTGGACACTAGTGGGGCAAGGGATAATTTCAAAGACAAAAATTTGAATGATAGCTGAGTAAAATGGTGATATGGCGACACCACTGATCTCTAAAAGAAGACACTACACCCGTAACTTTTGCGAATAGAAAATAAAAATAAACCTGCTAGGGTCTGCGGCACAAACCTTGAAGACTGCCGAGTGCCTAATCGGATACTTCAATTATATTCAACGCAACTTTGACACCACTGAACCCCAAAGAAATTTCTCGCGCATGCTGCGGTCGTACCTTCAGTGTTCAGCAAAGTACTGATATTTTGTACTTAAGTAAAAGTAAACAGTAACTCCTCAGTTTATACTTAAGTAAAAGTAAAAGTATGTCCTGAAAATCTTACTTAAGTAAAAGTATGTCCTGAAAATCTTACTTAAGTAAAAGTATGTCCAGAAAATCTTACTTAAGTAAAAGTATGTCCTGAAAATCTTACTTAAGTAAACGTATGTCCTGAAAATCTTAAGTAAAAGTATGTCCTGAAAATCTTACATGTACTTAAATAAAAGTAAAAGTATGTCCTGAAAATCTTAAGTAAAAATATTTTTTTTGAGGTCCGTAAATCAGGTCCGTAACTAAAATAGAGCCTTTTGATTGGCTGAGTACGAGGTCCGTATCACACCAGTACGGACCTCTCGCAACTTTTCGCGCCAAAAATTGCAATTTTTTTGACTTTGCTCGAAAAAAATAAACACGTTATTTACCGTTTTGGTCGGTCCGTACTGGAAAAATATTTTCCCTCAGTCTCAGAAGCGGCCCTCGACCTTTGGTCTCGGGCCGCTTCTGAGACTTCGCCGATTTTCTTCCCGCACGCCTTTCCTCGCCCGCGCTTTTATAATAAAAATTAAAATATATAAGCCTTTGCGGAGGAGAGAGGTAAAAGTACAAGTATGTCCTGAAAATCTTACATTTACTTAAATAAAAGTAAAAGTATGTCCTGAAAATCTTACTTAAGTAAAAGTATGTCCTGAAAATCTTACTTAAGTAAAAGTATGTCCTGAAAATCTTACTTAAATAAAAGTAAAAGTATGTCCTGAAAATCTTACTTAAGTAAAAGTATGTCCTGAAAATCTTACTTAAATAAAAGTATTATGTCCTGAAAATTTTACTTAAGTAAAAGTATTATGTCCTGAAAATTTTACTTTAGTAAAAGTATGTCCTGAAAATCTTACTTAAGTAAAAGTATGTCCTGAAAATCTTACTTAAATAAAAGTATTATGTCCTGAAAATTTTACTTAAGTAAAAGTATTATGTCCTGAAAATTTTACTTAAGTAAAAGTATGTCCTGAAAATCTTACTTAAGTAAAAGTATGTCCTGAAAATCTTACTTAAGTAAAAGTATGGAAAAATATATTCCAGAAAAGTACTATGTATCTTGTATTCTCGAACCACTAACCAACATGACAAATTAATGACAATTGATAATCTGGTACTGTACTTTAATCTGGGCACTGTTTGACGGCGCCAACTCAACAGTATCACGCGATTTCTCCACTCTAGATCTCCAGCGGATGGATAGAGTGGACTGAGTATTTTGTGACTCTGTGTTCCGAATTTCTTTTTTTAGTTTGCCAATAAAACAAATACTGATTTTTTTACTTAAGTAAAGAGGATTATATTAACTACAATCATTGACAAAATTGTTGGAACAAAGCATAATATTGCTTGGTCGCCCCCTCTCCCCCCTGGGAAATTAAACTTCCACCAATGGTCTGCTTTAGTTTGCACAGCACAAATCAACATTGTGTGGGGGCAGGAGGGGGTGTGGGGTTAGAACGAATGATCGATTTCTAGTTAGTTTGATTGTAAGTAAGCACTTGTTCTTCAATGTTCCAACTAATTTTGTTTGTTACTGGTGAACACTGCGCACCTTCATCCCCCAATATGTCATCAAGTGACCTATTGGGGGATGATGCAAGCATGAGAATGGTAGAGACAATAGCACAAAATAATGTCCTTTGTATATAAAATAACAAATGAAAATAAATAGGAAAAAAATGACAGAATAAATATTATGTTACTTTGAAGCACAGCAAACATAATTTTCACCTTTTTAATATTCTCATATTTGTTTTTGTAGGATTTAGTAAACAAATGTTGCAAATTCTCTCTGGATATAAGTTTGGCTCATTCGATATTTTAAGTGATGATGAAGTAAGGCAAGGTGAGAAACAATGGGGAATTTACTAGATGAAGGAATGAATAGAGGAAGAGGGTTAGGAAGGGAGGGGGAGAGGGAGAGAGCAGACCTGGAAATAATACCAACCTTTCTTGGATCCTACAGTACGTCGCTAAGGACGAAATAATTTCTTCGAAAACACGGTGGTCACACTACGTTTCGCAGGACTAAAAGTCTAGAACAATCGTTAATAAAGCCGTGCCCAGCAATTTCCTAGTAGAACTGTAGCAAAATTCATTGAATTGAATAATCTTTTATCTTTAAAGTTTAGGCAGTTGTGTATTTGTTTAGCTACATAGACTGTCACACTCACAGACTAACCTACATGGCTATCCTACATGGCTATCCTACAGGGGTACTGCAGTAGTCCGGTATAACCACAAGCCCACTGCTGTACTGCCCTGCAGTGCCCACAGGCCACATGTGTTCTAAGCCTGGGGCTTAAGTAGTTAAGTCGGGAGTGGGAGTTGTGACACGCCAGCCCAAAACTTTCTTACAACTAAAATATTTTCTTGGAATGAGGATCCCAGGATGCACCACTATTTCCAGGTCTGGGAGAGAGAGGGATGGATGAAGCAAGGAAGAAAGGAGAATGAATTATTGAAATGAATTAATCAAGATTATTGTATTTTCATTTTGTAGGCCTCAAGACATATTCAAATTGGCCCACATATCCCCAATTTTACGTAAATGGAGAGTTGGTTGGGGGAATAGATATTATGAAGGTAATTTAATACACACACATACATTGTTTTAATACATTACCAACATGTATAATAGTTATAAAATAAGTATATTACATTGGCAGTCAAAAAGAACTGCTCACTCGTGGTGCAGATGACGATACCAATATCATACCAAAACTGGAAAAAAATACAGCAAAAAAGTTTTAATATTTAGTAGGCTCTCCTCTGGGCTGATGACAGCTGCACACCAGCGAGACATGCTAACTATTAAATTATTATCTGATGGGAAACCTAATCCCAAGCACAATTTATAGCATTCCACATTTCTTTAACATTTGTTGGATTTGATATTTGATGATGTTCCTGGATCATTGTCTTAATCTGGTCCCAAAGATTCTCGATTGGATTGAGATCAGGTGACTGTGCAGGCCAATCGATGACTGTGCAGTGCTCGTCATTAAACCATTCCCTAACAAGCCTGCAGGTGTGACATGTCATGTGTGGTGTTATCCTACTGAAATATCCAGCAACTGGTGAATGACAGCAAGTGAGTGGTTGGGATACGTGCATTTTCGAGAATATTGATGTAACCTTCTCCATTCAGCCTTCCCTCGACCTTGGTGAGAAAGCGAACACCTTTTGCATTAATGCATCCCCACACCATGACCCCACCACCACCTGATGTTTCATTGTTGCACTGCCATCCTCCTGACATCTTGCCATCACTTCTATACAAAAGAAACCTGGACTCATTGCTAAAAATGACTTGGGACCACTGTTCAGCTGTCCAATCCTTGTGAGTTCGTGCAAACTCCATCCGAGCCTTCTTGTGTCGCGATATTAAGCGTGGCTTCTTTCTCGGTTTGCAGCTAATGAGTCCAGCCTCTCTTAGTCTCCTTCGGGTGGTAGAAGTAGACACACTAAACACCATGCTCAAGCTGAATCTCTGCCTTTACCTCTGGAGCAGTCTTATAGTGATCAGACTTTTTTCTGACCACGGTTCTGTCTTCTCTCCTTGTTGTCTTTCTCTTTCGTCCAATTAAATAAGTTGTATTTGAGCAGTTCTTTTTGACTGCCAATGTAATTTAGTTTCTGCTCTATCCTTTCCCAACTACCATAATGCAACTTTTGTGTATATAACATTTTAATTATTTGTAACAGGAGTTATCAGAAAGTGGTGAGTTGCAGACTATGTTGGCAGAGGCAAAAGAAGATGATTTGGATACAAGGTGTTGATTTATTACTAGTTCACTGATGCTGACAGAAATAGTTTGTGGCCTAATGATCGTTGACTACATTGAAGGTCGAGGGGGCCACAAAATGATACCATTACCCACGGTGGTGGTATGTCTTGTTAATTATAAGAATTTGCAGCTTGATCAATGATGCACATTATGATGCACATTATGATCCACAAATGATCCACAATGATCCACAATGATCCACAAATGATACCATTACCCATGGTGGTGGTATGTTTTGTTAATTATAAGAATTTGCAGCTTGATCAATGCACATTAAGTTGTTTCTGTACGTAAAGCTGTAAATCCTTCAGAGCCACAAGTTGAGATTAAACCTAGAACCTTCCAATTACTAGCAGGATGCTCTCTAACCACTGAGCTACTGTACTACTATACCAGCACTCAGCAGAGTAAAGTTATAGTACTTTCAATATTTGTATGACATTCAGACAGTCATTAATTTGTTCAAAATGGCTCAGAATAGTTAATTTTGTTAGAATGGAGTCGAGGATGAACAAACTACAATCTTGCAGGCACTCTGGCACTTGCCATACAAAATGGCATTATTTGGTTCTGAAAGTCAATATGAATTATACAATGGTAGAAAAATAATAATGGTAGAAACCAATGGTAATAAAAATATAAATGCCTAAATGGAACAGACATAGTTTGACGCACTCAGATGGCTTTAAAAACTTTTTTGAACGTTTAGGGTCCCTATTTATACCCTCATAAAACCGATGATGTCATTATCTATTAACAAGATGCAAATAAACTTCTGGTAATAAACCACCGTAAATTATTTACGCTATTTATTCCATTCCGTGCAATGACTGTGATCAGGAGTACATCGGTCAGACTAAACACCAAAAGGCTGTTTTCTTTTCAAAAAATAAAAATTCTGCTTTGTCCGAGCACGCGTGCGTAACCTACCATGAGATTGCGTGGGAAAATTCCAAAATCATTACCACTAATCCACGGTAAAAATAACGTCATCATCGGTTCTATGAGGGATTGAGGGTATAAATAAGGATCCTAACTTTACAACGATCACCCCTGATGAAGACACTAGATTGGAGTGTCGAAACGTTGGGTCATGTCATGGACAGTAACTTTTAAAGTTACGTTCAAAAAAACTTTTTAAAGCCAGAGTAGCGTCAAACTATGTCTGATCACCTGGTTGCGTTGGGAAATTATTTGTTGCCTAAATGGAAATTGCCCTGTATATATTACCTAAAGTGATCCTGAAAAGAATGCAGATACCCATTCAAGGCCTAAATACATTTTAAGTGGTCATTCCTTTGCTGTCTCATCCACAAAAATTTGGAATGCCTAATACCCCATTCATGAAAAAGAAACTGTTTTAGTTTGTTTTTGCTTTGATATCTTATTTTAGCATAGTCTATATTACAGTAGCTATATTATATTAGTATAAATACATTAGGTGATTATAGAAATTGCGTGTGCTGATTGGTCGAGCTACCTCGGATTATTTCTCGATAATCACCTCCAGCGTTTTTTCAAGATGGCCGCCAGCCGATTTGTCAAAGTGACAGGAGAAAAAAGTCAAGAAACTAGGATTTTTGAAGGAAATGCTGTTCCTAAGAGTGGGAAAATGTGTATTTATACTAAAACAATTATTCACCTCAGGCTCAGTGAATATCGGTGAATAAAGGTCATAGACCATGATTCCAGTATGTAACACATGGTTAAATTCTATCCTTGATATTATAGAACATACTTGATTACTCATCTTAAATTTTTAATAAAATCATGGAATAATTTTTAATTAAGTTTAGTATCTGTTTTATATTGTGATATATTCATGTTGAGAGCCATGTATTTTTCAGTGAAAAGTGTTACTTGTTATCCTCATCAAAATAATAAAGTTGGTTACATACAGTATACAAACATACAGTATACACATACATTATCCATCATGATTGTAGTACAGTAATTCAGTGAAAATGTTCATTATGTTTTTAGGCTTCACAAGCTTATTAATTCTTCCAATGTGTTGTTAATAATGAAAGGAAATCCACAGGTTTGTTTAATAGATGTTATAATAATAATAATAATAATAATAATAATAATAATAATAATAATGAAAACTTTATTGAATTTTTTTATATACTTACAACTGCAAATCTCACTGTTAAAGGTAATTTACAATTGGCTACTTGATATACTATAATGGTTATATATTACACTAACATTTACATAAATATATGATATAAAAAGTAAGATACTAGAAGTTCATTAAATCTGGATTCGTCCAATCCTTGTTTCTAGAACAGAAAACGTAGTATGTCGTCCTTATTGCAATATTAATGATTTTCCTAATGATATATTTAACATGAGCCTTGTCTGAGTTCAAACGTTCCAACATTTCTATAAAAACCGAAGATTCTTTTTCAAAAACACCGAGTGCACTGATTGGGAGATTTACGAACTTTACCGACTGGAATTTTTTCTTTTGTTCTATGATCATCTCTTTATATTTTGAGTGTTTGCGCTGTATATTTTTTCTTAGGTTAGTCTCATAATAATAATAATAATAATAATAATAATAATAATAATAACTTTATTTAAAACTGTAAGACCCTTTCAGCTATAAAAAGCTGGTATAAACAGGATGAATAGTATTTACAAATATGTAACTACATTAAAATAATAATACTAAGAATATGAATACAAATTTAAGAACTGCTACATATGTGACCATCTATGTCAGTTTCTAAAAGATAGTTAAAAAGCGTTTGTTTAAAAATATTGAAAGAAGTAATTTCTCTGATTTGCCTAGGAAGAGAATTCCAATCTTTAGCTCCTGCGTAACGAAACATTGACTGTCCCAGTTTGCTGTTTAGTTTAGGAAGATGTAGGAGTGTACTATCACGTAGTTCTTTTTCTCGAATGGAGCTCAGCAATTTGAAAATGTCAGTCAACTGTTCTGGACAATCTAATTGATTTAGAATTTTAAAAATTGTTAAAAATCTAAAAAATCGTCGTCTACTGTACAAGGATAACAGTTGCAGCTCATTTCTCATTTCCTGTGTGCATTTTTTCTACACGCAAACCATAGAACAGTAATCTAAAATAGGTAAAATAGTTTGTTTGTATATTCGAAGTAAAACAGGTTTTGTTAAAAACGCCGAAGTTCGGTTTAAGAGCTTTAGTCTTGGGTAGATAAGTTGATCTGAGTTTGGTATAGACAATTTAACACATGCGTGTCACTGCCATGGAACAATGACTTCAAGCTGAGGTTGGTGTGGCCAATAGTACGGTAAATGAAGGTCCATGTACACAATGACAATCAACCCATTGTTTCATGGCCTGCAGTCGAACAATATAAGAAAGTTGTATTCATGACAGCCTTTTCTTAACTATAAGGTTGTCTTAATGTATGTTTACAGTAATGAGTGCACATTAAGATTAATCAGGCTAACTATGCAATTAAATGACTATATGAACTATAATGAAATGCGACTACGAAATGTGACTATGGAATGTGATATGAAAATGAACTATAATGAAATTAGCCTGCGCTTTATTTTTTGAGTTTTTTCGAGCTTTATTTATGCTTTAATTTTTCGAGCTTTATTGAAATATGACGATTGTATGTTATGTAGATATTCTTACACTCGAAATTTTTCTTCATAAATCCTTAGAACATACAGTTGCAAAATATTACTAATATTATAAAATATAGGACCATGAAATGTGATTATGAACTGAACTATAATGAAATGCAACTATGAAATGTGATTATGAACTGAACTATAATGAAATGCAACTATGAAATGTGATTATGAAATGAACTATAATGAAATGCAACTATGAAATATGATTATGAAATGAACTATAATGAAATGCAACTATGAAATGTGATTATGAACTGAACTATAATGAAATGCAACTATGAAATGTGATTATGAACTGAACTATAATGAAATGCAACTATGAAATGTGATTATGAACTGAACTATAATGAAATGCAACTATGAAATGTGATTATGAAATGAACTATAATGAAATGCAACTATGAAATGTGATTATGAACTGAACTATAATGAAATGCAACTATGAAATGTGATTATGAAATGAACTATAATGAAATGCAACTATGAAATGTGATTATGAACT
The DNA here is from genome assembly GCA_035772405.1 of Chrysogorgia sp. JL179-B06. NCBI lineage: Eukaryota > Metazoa > Cnidaria > Anthozoa > Scleralcyonacea > Chrysogorgiidae > Chrysogorgia > Chrysogorgia sp. JL179-B06. The sequence goes on from JAYKKM010000237.1 coordinate 792,180, forward strand.
GAACTATAATGAAATGCAACTATGAAATGTGATTATGAACTGAACTATAATGAAATGCAACTATGAAATGTGATTATGAAATGAACTATAATGAAATGCAACTATGAAATGTGATTATGAACTGAACTATAATGAAATGCAACTATGAAATATGATTATGAACTGAACTATAATGAAATGCAACTATGAAATGTGATTATGAAATGAACTATAATGAAATGCAACTATGAAATGTGATTATGAACTGAACTATAATGAAATGCAACTATGAAATGTGATTATGAACTGAACTATAATGAAATGCAACTATGAAATGTGATTATGAACTGAACTATAATGAAATGCAACTATGAAATGTGATTATGAAATGAACTATAATGAAATGCAACTATGAAATATGATTATGAAATGAACTATAATGAAATGCAACTATGAAATGTGATTATGAACTGAACTATAATGAAATGCAACTATGAAATGTGATTATGAAATGAACTATAATGAAATGCAACTATGAAATATGATTATGAAATGAACTATAATGAAATGCAACTATGAAATATGATTATGAACTGAACTATAATGAAATGCAACTATGAAATGTGATTATGAACTGAACTATAATGAAATGCAACTATGAAATGTGATTATGAAATGAACTATAATGAAATGCAACTATGAAATGTGATTATGAACTGAACTATAATGAAATGCAACTATGAAATGTGATTATGAACTGAACTATAATGAAATGCAACTATGAAATGTGATTATGAAATGAACTATAATGAAATGCAACTATGAAATGTGATTATGAAATGAACTATAATGAAATGCAACTATGAAATATGATTATGAAATGAACTATAATGAAATGCAACTATGAAATATGATTATGAACTGAACTATAATGAAATGCAACTATGAAATGTGATTATGAACTGAACTATAATGAAATGCAACTATGAAATGTGATTATGAACTGAACTATAATGAAATGCAACTATGAAATGTGATTATGAAATGAACTATAATGAAATGCAACTATGAAATGTGATTATGAACTGAACTATAATGAAATGCAACTATGAAATGTGATTATGAACTGAACTATAATGAAATGCAACTATGAAATGTGATTATGAAATGAACTATAATGAAATGCAACTATGAAATGTGATTATGAACTGAACTATAATGAAATGCAACTATGAAATGTGATTATGAACTGAACTATAATGAAATGCAACTATGAAATGTGATTATGAAATGAACTATAATGAAATGCAACTATGAAATGTGATTATGAAATGAACTATAATGAAATGCAACTATGAAATGTGATTATGAACTGAACTATAATGAAATGCAACTATGAAATGTGATTATGAACTGAACTATAATGAAATGCAACTATGAAATGTGATTATGAAATGAACTATAATGAAATGCAACTATGAAATATGATTATGAACTGAACTATAATGAAATGCAACTATGAAATGTGATTATGAAATGAACTATAATGAAATGCAACTATGAAATGTGATTATGAAATGAACTATAATGAAATGCAACTATGAAATATGATTATGAAATGAACTATAATGAAATGCAACTATGAAATGTGATTATGAACTGAACTATAATGAAATGCAACTATGAAATATGATTATGAAATGAACTATAATGAAATGCAACTATGAAATATGATTATGAACTGAACTATAATGAAATGCAACTATGAAATGTGATTATGAACTGAACTATAATGAAATGCAACTATGAAATGTGATTATGAACTGAACTATAATGAAATGCAACTATGAAATATGATTATGAACTGAACTATAATGAAATGCAACTATGAAATGTGATTATGAAATGAACTATAATGAAATGCAACTATGAAATGTGATTATGAACTGAACTATAATGAAATGCAACTATGAAATGTGATTATGAACTGAACTATAATGAAATGCAACTATGAAATGTGATTATGAACTGAACTATAATGAAATGCAACTATGAAATATGATTATGAACTGAACTATAATGAAATGCAACTATGAAATGTGATTATGAACTGAACTATAATGAAATGCAACTATGAAATGTGATTATGAACTGAACTATAATGAAATGCAACTATGAAATGTGATTATGAAATGAACTATAATGAAATGCAACTATGAAATATGATTATGAACTGAACTATAATGAAATGCAACTATGAAATGTGATTATGAACTGAACTATAATGAAATGCAACTATGAAATGTGATTATGAACTGAACTATAATGAAATGCAACTATGAAATATGATTATGAACTGAACTATAATGAAATGCAACTATGAAATGTGATTATGAAATGAACTATAATGAAATGCAACTATGAAATGTGATTATGAACTGAACTATAATGAAATGCAACTATGAAATGTGATTATGAACTGAACTATAATGAAATGCAACTATGAAATGTGATTATGAAATGAACTATAATGAAATGCAACTATGAAATGTGATTATGAACTGAACTATAATGAAATGCAACTATGAAATGTGATTATGAACTGAACTATAATGAAATGCAACTATGAAATGTGATTATGAAATGAACTATAATGAAATGCAACTATGAAATGTGATTATGAAATGAACTATAATGAAATGCAACTATGAAATATGATTATGAACTGAACTATAATGAAATGCAACTATGAAATGTGATTATGAAATGAACTATAATGAAATGCAACTATGAAATGTGATTATGAACTGAACTATAATGAAATGCAACTATGAAATGTGATTATGAAATGAACTATAATGAAATGCAACTATGAAATGTGATTATGAACTGAACTATAATGAAATGCAACTATGAAATATGATTATGAACTGAACTATAATGAAATGCAACTATGAAATGTGATTATGAAATGAACTATAATGAAATGCAACTATGAAATGTGATTATGAACTGAACTATAATGAAATGCAACTATGAAATGTGATTATGAACTGAACTATAATGAAATGCAACTATGAAATGTGATTATGAAATGAACTATAATGAAATGCAACTATGAAATGTGATTATGAACTGAACTATAATGAAATGCAACTATGAAATGTGATTATGAAATGAACTATAATGAAATGCAACTATGAAATGTGATTATGAAATGAACTATAATGAAATGCAACTATGAAATGTGATTATGAACTGAACTATAATGAAATGCAACTATGAAATGTGATTATGAACTGAACTATAATGAAATGCAACTATGAAATGTGATTATGAAATGAACTATAATGAAATGCAACTATGAAATGTGATTATGAAATGAACTATAATGAAATGCAACTATGAAATATGATTATGAAATGAACTATAATGAAATGCAACTATGAAATATGATTATGAACTGAACTATAATGAAATGCAACTATGAAATGTGATTATGAACTGAACTATAATGAAATGCAACTATGAAATGTGATTATGAAATGAACTATAATGAAATGCAACTATGAAATGTGATTATGAACTGAACTATAATGAAATGCAACTATGAAATATGATTATGAAATTAACTAACTATAAAATGAAATACAACTATGAATTATATACGTCATATTAACGTCATCAACAAACACAAAAACTCTATAATTTTCGTTAGTTTTGACATTATGCTACATTTTTTGGTGTCATAAAAACCTAGATTACTTCCTACAAAAACGTACAGGTTTATTGTTAAATTAAATAAAAACAAAGTTATGGAAATTTGATTGTGTTTATTGACCTTAAAAATTCGATATCCCAGCTACTTTTTAAAAATTCTTAAAATCCATACGTACTTTTGTGAAGGCAATCCTCCAGATTCTAATTGCCTGTGAAAAATTAATTTTTCTTAGAAACTGTCGAAGATTATAGGAATTTTCATATGTCGATGACGTCATCATGACATTACCAAACGAAAGCGCTTTACCCACATATACCACTCATACAGACTGTCTTGATGGATTTTTAAAGCTGTGAAATGCTATGACATTTTTGTTATTTCTAAGCTTCCTTAGCAACGGATATAAGGACTGCAAATCTACATACGTCTGAACACCCTTAAATAATTGTAATGCTTCACTTTAGCAGACATGCACTTTGGGGTAATCTGTTCCAAAGTTTAGCTGCTCAAAGGTCCTCTTAATTTGCTCAACTCAGTCAGTGGCAAGCCTTTTTATGTTCTGTTTGTCAGGAAATCATTAATATCATTGTTCTTTCATTGTTCTAGGAGCCTCGATGTGGATTCAGTCGTCAGATGTGCCAGATACTTGGTAATTATCCCAGGTAAGAGATAGATAAGAACTGCAGTACATAATGTTTTGGGCATGAAGGTTGCGGCAGGTTCAATTCTCGTTTGGGGTCGGAAAGATTTTCTGAGTTTGTGTTAAACGCTTGAGTAGCAAACAATTTACCATATTATTGTTAGTTGATTCATTCCTGTTGTTGAAACATAATGAATTTCCTCTACTGTATATGCCCAATAAAGACATGCCTTGTTCCTTGGCCATTTATTGGCTGTATAATTGTTGCCTGTCAAACAATACTGGATTTTACAAAATTAAGAGGTTATTAATTTAACCCTTTAAGGGTTTGACCAGAGTATAGAGGTGGTCAGGGAGCAGAGATAAGACCCTGGTTGGTACCTATTACCTCTCCTATATTATAGTATTTAACTAAGTTAACAACCGGAGCGGTTCAGTATAGCGTGATTAGCGGTCAGCGGTCTCTGGCATGGTATGCGGGCTCAGTAGCGTGGCCAAGAAAGTCGTTGGAGCGTGGAAAGTTGTATCCTTGTTCTTTAGTAGTTTATTATATATACATATATATATATATTTTTTAACATAAGTTAAATTTTCCCCCCTTTTTTGTCCCTCAATTTTCCACTGACCAGTCAGTGTGACAGGTGCCTGGAGTTGGGTATGGGGACTCATGGCTGGGTTGCGGGGATTTGCCGGCCATGAGAGCGGTATTCGGTCTGGCTGTGGAAGCCCCTGGATGACCCAGGCACCCATCCTCCACAAGCGAGGCAGTTGTTAACCAAAGTTTAAGGTTGAAAGAGATATATTGCGAACGCTTGCTTGCTTCCTCCGTAAGCTTGGTCCACAATAAATATAATAAAAGATAATGGTAATATATTTCACAATCACGTCTCACAACAAGTCTCAAAAAACTCTTGCGGTCAAGATTCAACTCTTTTTGTTTTTGTTGCCAATTGATTGACAGCTAATTAACTCACGCCCCAGTCTCCGACACACTTCCCCCATGGAACTCGTTAGAGTTTCATGTTCTTTAAGGAGACTGGGAATAACATATTAAATAACGCAACATAATTAATATGCTTATTGTAGTCAAGAGTTTGTTCATTGTCTGCAATCGCCTTTATCTTCTCTCTGGCTGCCTCAGCTGCTGGTCGTTTTGGCCGGAACATTGATGCTTCCGGATTCAGCTGATTTTTCTTCATAGGGTGTCACAACTCAGTTCCAATGAATACAAGTGTTGGGTTGACCTCTCAAGGATTCCCTTGCCAGTTTGCACTTTAACCCCGCGGACTATCCCCTCTCGTCCATAGATCAACTCCATTATCTTCCCAAGTTTCCAGAGGTTCCGATTTTTCTCGTCTCCCTTGATAATGACCATTTCTCCAATGGCAGGAGCTTGGACCTTCTTCTCCCCTTGCAATCGGTGTCTTTCTCTGAGGCTTCTTAAGTACTCCCTGCTTCACCTTGACCACATTGCTTCCTTGGTTCGGGAAAGATGTCTGCGCGTCTGCGTAGATTTGGCTCTTGGATGCGATGTGCTTCCAACTCAGGTATATGGTTGGGCTGAAGGAACAATAACGAATTTGGAGTTAATCCAGTGGACGATAGCAGTTTCCACATTATTGATAGCAGTTTCCACATCTATCACAACTTCGGACAGTTCATTGAAGGTTAAGGTACCATTTCCAATCGTCTTGTAGCATGCAGCCTTGAAAATACCAACTAGTCTTTCAAATTGTCCACCCCACCAGGGGGCCCGACTTAAATTGAATTTCCACTCGATGGAATTCTTGGCCAAATAATCATGAAATCTCTCATCGTTGTTAATCTTCTTGATCCATTCAGCAGCTCCAGTACTTCCGTTGTCTGAATAGATGATCTTTGGTCTACCTCTTCTGGCCATGAACCGTTTCAGACATCTCAGGAATTATTCAGTCTCGAGGGTGTGTAACAGCTCGAAGTAAACCCCTCGGATTAGGCTGCAAGCATATAAAGCTAGGTAGGACTTCCCCTCTGTTTTCGTTTTAACCATGTATTTGATGGGACCCGCAAAATCCACACCGACCACTTGATATGGTGTCCCCCCTTCGGTTGGCAGCTGTCCCGGGGATGGTGATGTACAGCATCGTCGTCTAACTCGCCTGACCAACTTCCTCAGCCTTGGGATCCAATACGTTTCACGCAGCCTTGCCATAGTCAAGGTTACTCCTCCGTGAAGAGTGTCGATATGGGCTTGGCATACGGGTCCTTCTGTGAAAGGTGCTGTATCTGGCAGGTACACTGGGTATTGGCCAACATTCCAGTATTCCCTCCTCGTTCTTTTGTACATTGAGTTGAATGCAATCTTTCTGGAACTGGTCAGGGTTGGTTGGGTTTTGTTGTGTTCTTTGGATCCACCACTAGCTGTTTCTGAATCTCGGTTGTTGTCAAAGGGCCGGTCACTCGGTTTGCAAGTTTGGCATTTCTCAGGAACCGGTTGTTCTCCAAACGTTGTTGATGTGAGTATGGAGCAAGACATCAAACACATTTACTTCCTTGGTTGCTTGGACGGCACAGGCGAAGATTTCTCGTTCCACTTTCTCTTCAGCTTGGCTCTCTGTGGTAGATTTGATGACTGGGTTATCTGGCCAACATTCTGGTTCTGCTAGCCACTCTGGTCCTCGTCTCCAAAGGTCATCGAACCGGCTGGAACCACGACTTCCAAGGTCAGCGGGATTTTCTTTGGTGGGTACATGATGCCAACTATTGTTGGGATGCTTCTGGATTTTACTGACGCGGTTGGCCACAAACTGTTTGTACTTCCCTTTTCCCTGTATCCAGTAGAGAACTACTGTGCTGTCAAGCCAGCAGTGTTGAGCTACAACTAATAGACCGTACAACGCCTGGTGTGTCATTGGTAATGAGGTTCGCCGCCATGTGGGCACCGACAAGTTCTAGTCTCGGAATAGTGAGCTCTCGCTTGGCCAAACGAGACTTGGCAGCGACCAAGGTTTGTGTAGTCCTCGAAGGTTGCTCCACTGCATACGTGGAAGCACTCACTGCATGATTGCTTGCATCACCGAAGGTGTGAAGGACAACAGACTGGATTGGCTCTCTGTGTGTCACTATCGGTCTGGGCACAGATTCTCGCTCAGGCAGAGACTCTTCCCATCTTTTCTATTGCTGAGCTTGGGTGTGGCTAAGTTGAGCATCCCATGCTGTCTTTTCATCACAAACGTCCCTCTTTCCGAGTAAGATAATTGGCGAAGCCAGCCCAAGTGGATCATAGACTTTCGCCAACTTGCTCAGTATTCCACGTTTTGTCGTCGAGGATGAATCTTTAGGGAATGGAATGGTCAAGGTGTCTACGGATTTGTCCCATGGTAGACCAAGCACTTTCGATTCACTTCTCGACACTCCCCAGCTGCTGTTTCGCGAATGTTTGTTCATCGTTGACTTTAGGATTGTCTCCATCCTCTTCCAGCTCTCCCGCGTTCGAATTCCATTTGTGCAACTTGAATCCAGCATCATTCAGGATCTTTACCATGGTTGACTTCTTCTCTCGAGCTTCTTCTATGGTGCTTCCTCGTGTCAGCAGGTCATCTACGTAAAGGTTCTTCTGCTGCTATGCGACTATCTTGGGTTGTCTACTTTGCCAGAGTTTCAAATGTTGATCAATAACTCCTCCAAGTAGAAAAGGAGAGCAGGTTAGTCCAAACAAGGCACGTGCGAATCTGTAGACTTGTACTTCATCTTGACCTGAGTGCTTCCAATGAAATCTGAGAGCGTCACGTTCACATTCCCTGATGCGTACCTGTAGGAATGCTTTCTGTATGTCTCCACATACGGCTACAGGGTATGATCTTTGATGAACGAGGACGTCCCACAACTTGTTTTGAAGTGAGGGCCCCGGGTTTAGACACTCATTCAACGATGGCACCGTGAGTTTGCGCTCTCACCGAGGCATCATAGACCACGCGGAGCCTTGTGTGTAGGTGCCGGTTCGATGATACCTTCTCTTAGCTGGTCTGTCATGACTTGATCATAATCATTGTAACTGTCAGTTTGTTCCAATTTGCACACTAGGTTGTCAAGTCGACGGAGGCTCCCCTTCTTATTTGTTGGTAGATGTGGATGGTTCCCCTTCCAGGTTAAACCGGTTTCATACCATCCCTGCTCATCACGGACCAACTGCTCCTTAAATTCTGAATACACATTCTCTTGATAATTTTCGGGGGTGTCTTCCAGACCTAGCACGTCAAGTCGGCATAGCTTCTCATACTCTGTATGACAAGTTTGGGTCAGTAACATCTTGTGGTGGTCAAACTCCTTGCCTGGCGATATTACAAACCATCCCATGAGTCTCGTTAGCTCTGCTATGGGCTCCCCTTCGCGACCTATGCGTGGTTTGGTGCTCGTTTTAATGCGCGCGTATTCGCCACTACTCAACACCACATGAACAGGCAACTCAGCTTATCGACTTCTACTCCTTCCAGATGGGGGATATTTCTTGATCACATCGCTGTATCGTGGATTGTCAACAGACAACAGTTTCTCTTTGTTTACTTTGATCAAATTCACTTCCATCTGGAATTCCCCATTTACTGATTCAATCACTGTTTCGTATGTCTCTATAGGCGTGTCAACTGTGAGCTCATCAACATGTCGACTTTCACTTATTTCGCTTCGATAGGTCTCTTCCGTAAAAGGTTGATCAATTTCGCCGACGCGTGTGAACTTCCGGTCCCTGAATCGATGCAACGCCATCCACTTTGACATTCACAATTGGAAAACTGCCTTCTGCACTCTCGCCCGTCGATATCAACAATTTCTCCTCCTTGATTCCCTCGGTATTATCGCATATTGTAGTATGATGGCGCTGATCGCACTTCTGGCATTTGGCTTTGCTTTGACACTCGGCTGCTCTATGCGCTACGAATTTTGTCAAGTTTTTATTTTACCCCACCATTTGTCAAATTTCAAGGCAAATTTCATTCCTTTATAGGCTTGGGCCAAACGGTCATCTATTCATGAGTCAAACTGACGAGTAAAATTGAAAATGAAATATGTAGAGTTTACCAACTATTTTGGACATACCTGTATGCTATATTTTAGCTGAGAAAATCGAAGCTATACCATCGATTGCATCTACCCGTGATTCGTGAACACCAAAACATGTTCTGCGACTTCAAGTTTTCTCCGCCCATTTGTGATGTTTCAAACGTTCAACGGTTTACTTCGGCATGAATAATGAATTTTTATATTCACTGGACTTTTCGCTATTTTTCACTTTTCACCTACCTTCTACTACTTTTGGGCAATCATTTGACTTGTGCGATGCGTCTTCACAGTAGACACACTCTCTTGACTTGGAATCTTGGCGTCGCGCGTTGAAAAACTTGTTTGACCGCTCACGATTCTCGTTGACGATTTTCTCGATTGGGTTGCGGCGTGTCCACAGTCTCAGCGCATCCGTTCCCACGAATCATCCGTCCGTACGAGGTCACCTCGAATACTCGGTAGTTTATCAAGGGTCATTGCCACATTACCATTCACCTGCTGTAATTTTCCAAGCGTTTCCAAAGACTGCACGGCGTAGGTTAGCTTTTCGGTAAACTCGTGTACTATTCGTCTCACGTTCGCATTTCGTGAAGCTCGGTTTGGAACTTTAATCGTGTCTCGAAGCTGAGTTGTCGCTCGAATTCTAATTGTCGAATTCTTAATGTCTTTTATTATCATCTCTTTTCTCTTTGTCGAGCCACGATTGAATAAGAGCAAGGTCCAGCACGCGTGCGATTTTTCATTGGTTCTTCACCGCAGTAATTGGCGATTGCTGTTGCGGTTTTACAAGCCTTGTAATATAGGATCTTTATAAATTTCACAATATAAACTACATAATCAAGGCAAAGTAAATAAATAAATAAATAAATAAATAGATCTGCCTTGCTTATCTCTTCTATTTTTAAGTTCCAGGCGACCGTCTCGTCGAGGTCTTTGTGTGCTATTTTAAAAGGTTCCACTTCTCGCCTACTAGTGTCTGTCTCGCACAAGACTTGAGGGTTTGCTGGTGTCTCGTCACTCTCTCGCGGTTGTCTGTTCGATCACATTTGATGTCCTATCTCTTGTAATACGCAGCTGTGTAAGCTTCGCTTCGAGACAGAAACTTCCATTACTGCGGCTCTTGCTCTTGTTCGAGCACTTTCGCTTTCGCTTGATAAACAATCCCGTCGGAGGTGCCAGGTATTGCGAACGCTTGCTTGCTTACCTCCGTAAGCTTGGTCCACAATAAATCACAAATTTATAATAAATATAATGGATAATATATTTCACAATCACGTCTCACAACAAGTCTCAAAAAACTCTCACGGTCAAGATTCGACTCTTTGTTTTTGTTGCCAATTGATTGACAGCTAATTAACTCACGCCCCCGTCTCCGACAGAAATCTCAAGTTTAAAATGTAATTTTTTATATTGGTTTTCCTTTCAGTGTAAAATTTGGAAGCTTTGATGTTCTTTCAGACCAAGAGGTTTTTGTATTTTTACTGTCACTTACTTAAAAAGAAACTTTTTTGATGAAAGTTCATAATTCAACTTCCATGAGATTTTTCTCACAACTATATCCTACGCTATTATAGGTTCGAGATGGGATCAAGAAATATTCCAATTGGCCAACATTTCCACAACTTTATGTCAATGGAGAACTGATAGGAGGATTTGATATCATAAAGGTATAAAAATACAGGATCTTTTTATTTTTTAGGTTAGGGGGGCTTGTCGAGCACTGAAGGTCCCGAGAACCTTCTAGGGGGGGGGGGGGGCAGGGGGCATGCTCCCCCTGAAAATCTTTGATTTTCTCACTCTCTGAAACACGATTTCCTGCATTTTGAGGTCAGTTTTATAACAAAATATGATCATAAACAGCATAATTTTAGTCTACCTTTACTTTGTTTGAAACTTGTGTAGGAGCAAGCGCCAGTAGCCGCCCGCGCAATTTTTTGAAATCTATGCTTCAAGGTTAATTCCGGTGCAATCTGGGGCATCAGCAGCAATTGCTTATTTGAGAATTGTAGCGAAGAAAATACCAGGTTGGAATGTTGGATGTAAAGATCGGATATTCCTCTGCGCCATACGTCTGTCCTAACTGGTAGCAGAAAACTTGTGCTTTGATGTCGAATTTTTAGGGGGGATCAGCAACCCCAAATTCTTCGGAAGAACGGGGCCGAGCCCTTAAAAATTCGACATCAAAGCACAAGTTTTCTGCTGTCGGTTGTCTCGATCAATTCCAAGCGTGACCATGCCCCCCCGGGCATTTTACGGCCATGCTCCCAATCCCATAGTCATAAAGTTTGAGGCAATGCCAATATGGTTGCCAGTGAATTTCTAAAATTCGTTGGCACACCGCACATTTCATTTAAACGAAGTCGATATCCTTTGCTCTAAATATTTCAATGATGTATTATATTCTGTGTCCGGTACACGAAGTAGCAGCCCCAAACGAACGTGCATGTTTAAAACGTAAACAAATGCCAAAAAAATCGCATGCCTACCGCTATTTAACCATGTTTATTTTAGTACACCATGTGTAATTTGCGAAACGTTTGAGTTCAGAAGATGGCGGATGCGCCGGATGTCACAATTGCTTTGGAAAATTTCGAGGGAAGTTTGTGGCTTCTTAGCTCTTTTATTTGGAAAACTTTTATTATATGCCCGTGGGTGGGGAATTTGCATCTATTTCAAGAGCCCAACTGTGGGGATTTTGTGTGATTAAGCTGACTCCACGGTGGGGCATTCGCAATGCTCTGACGCCAAAATGTCAAATGCCCGGGGGGGATGGTCACGCTTGGAATTGATCGAGACATTAGGACAGACGTATGGCGCAGAGGAATATTATGCTTCCTACGGCCATGCCCCCTTTAATTTCATTGTTGTAGTTTAATTTCATTACAAGTGTAATGTTGGCGGCCAATTCGAGAGAATGGTAGCGCTCATCAAGAATTCCCTCTACAAGAGTGTTGGCGGTGCCCCTGTCCTACGTTGAAGATGTCCAATGAGCGCTACCATTCTCTCGAATTGGCCGCCCCACTTGACGTTATTTATGATTTGAAATTTAAACTTAAATGTACTTGTTTGTCTTTTTATAGGAACTTCATGAAACTGGTGAACTGGAGTCTGTCCTTTCACCTGAACAGTCCTAAAGACTACACTTTAATATATATGAGACAATAATGGACGAACATTACATTATTTTGCTGAACTCAACATGTATAAACAAAATACGAATGGTATTATTACAGAGGTGGTGTAGTATACCATTATACAGTATATTAAAGTAGAGGTGGTACCTGTAGTATATATTACAACGCTTACTACCATTATTACAGTATAGCGGAGGTACAGTACTGTGGTATACTATAGTACAGTGTATATATCATGCACCTGTCAATGTTAAGACCCAGAGGGGGTATCGGGCATACGTGGGGCATTTGACCGTGTTTTCCGGCCCGAGGGTGCTGCGATTTGATCTCACCAAAGGTCGCGCATCTTTCGCTTGAGACGAAAGGCCTATTTTGCCTCCAAGGTAATCCCCACGTGGGGATATTTGATTACATTTGACAGATATTTTTCCCCGACTGTGGGGCATTTGATCGAACATTTGCATAAAAAATCAAATGCCCCACATATGCCCGACACCCCCCTCTGGGTCTAACATTGACAAGTGCATTACACTTACAGTAGAACAAGTTGAGGTGAATTCTGAAGTCGTTTCTCTGAGTAAAGCTGTGGGATGTATTTTTGCTCTTTTTTCTATTCTACTTTTGCTAATACAGTAATCACCCACTAATAAGACCTTCCAAGAACTTTAGGCTGAAATTTGGAATTCTTGGGCCCCACTAAAATAAGAACCCTTATAAGCCTGATATTTAAGTAGATTCTTAATCATTAAAAACTCCGTTTTTAATTACTTTTGTAGTCGCAAATACAACAATACAAAAATCTGGTTGTAGTTCTTTATCTTTTACACAATATTGTACAGTAGATTTAGATCACAAAATTCAGGTTTGGTAGTCATTTAGATGAGAGGTTTCCCTGTTGTTACTTGATAATTAAGCTTATAACACTCTGATTTTTCAGTATATATAAAATAAATACCTATCACAGGCTACAATCTTGGACAAAACCGGTTGAGACAACACCATCAACATTATCGCAATCACCAATTTAATGTTTTTTTTATGTTCAGTAATAAACTTCCTTGTGTTTTCACTGCCTCCCCCCCCCCCCCCCCTAGATCAATGTAAACAGCAGCCAAATCTCCTAGCTGGAATTTCGACACAAGAAATCAACATTGAACGGGGGAAGGGGTTTTTTCTCATAAACATGTGGCGTAAAAAAACTGGCATGATTTTATTGTGAAACTGTTCAACAGTTTTGTCGATGACTGGCGATTGTAGTTTAGTAAAATGTGGGTTCTTATTTCTAGCAGGTGTTTACTGTATTGCTCTCATTTTATATCAAAAACTGCTTTTTCTAAATCACAAGTGAAGTTGTGTCTTTCATACAAACTTGCAAAACTGGTTCCCAAGCATAACAAAGCCAATAGTTTAACAGTAAAATTTATACATAAAAGAGTTAAGACTACAAAGTATGTTGATGACTTTGTCATGTAACGGTCAGTGAATGTTTTACAGGTAAAAGGTCTCACAATATGATTTACACATGGATTGTTGGCTCTACTCTTGCCAAGTTTGAATAACAGTGGTGTTTCATGGCTACTTTATTTGGATAAATCCCCTCTATCTTCCTCTCTAATGATTACGAATGACATTTCGTACAAGTCAAGTGTTTTTATTCAAGCTGTCAAATCTCCAGACTCAAATTTCTCATCATCATAAACTTCAGCTTTGATTGTCCTTCCACCAAACCATCTTCCATTCAAAATACTGACAGCTTTATCAAGCTCTATATCAATGAAACAATTCATTGAATACATATCTCAGGAATACATACAGGGTGTATAAAAAAAAGCGCAACCTCGGAATTTCCCAAGAAATCCACTTTGTTTTTATTAGCACAAAAGATTTTAGGCCTCGGGAATTTAACTGTTGTTGATACTTGTAAACTAAACAACTTTCATTAAATATAAATGCATAAATTTCGATTCAATTCTGCTTTACGTGCTCGAGTTTGTAGTAATTAGACAGTTGTGCCCATGGAATACGATTACAAGCTATTTTAAATTCCCAGGGGCGAAAATCTTTTGTGTTTAAGAACACAGTGGATTTCTTGGGAAATTCCGAGGTTGCGCTTTTTTTTATACACCCTGTATACCAGCTGTTGTGGTCTAGTGGTTACCACACATGTTTATGAGCTGGGAGACCTGTGTTCAAACCCTGGGTCGGACCACCACTCAGGGTCTTAAAATAATTGAGGAGAAGGTGCTGCCTTTGCAATAACACCAGCAAATGGTAAGACTCTTCTCGGAAAACGACCTTAAATCGTAGGCCCTCGGAATCCCTAATCAGTTGGGTTTTCCGTTCACCTAAGAGTGATAAACTGAATAGTCGAGCGCTTAAAACATGAGCCTCTGGCTCAGATAAATAGGGCAACCTTATCCTGCGCGTGATCGACTCAAAATAACTCATACTCATCTCAGGAATACATATTCCACAAATCATTGTTATAATAATACCTCCTGTATTCATTCAACTGCAAAAAAATGTATAACCTAACTATTTGTAATTGTAGACCAGCTACGACCCAGAAGAACCAAGGACATGGAAATCCAGATGCAACACAGCGCGTAGTCTCACGAGTGCGACCTGTTGCTGTAGCTAACAATTTTTAGAATTTTGCGCGCGGAGCGGGTTCCTTTGTCTTTCGAGCTCTTAATAAAATTACTTCCGCACGATAGTTCACAGGACAAGGGCGTCCCGCTCCACGCGCGGACCTAATTTATTAATTCCATTTCCTCCCAACTCACTTCAGGACCGAAGTAATTGGTGATTGCTGTTGCGGCCACCCTGCCACATGTACTATACTTATAATATAACCTTAGCAAATAATTTATTCTTATATTCATCTTAATCATTACACATTCCAATATTTGTGGCGAAACGAAATAAATAAATTATAATAAAAAATTAGGCTTCCCAGTAACTGCTAGTCTTAAGATAGTTCCATATAATTCATGAGGGGAAACACAAAATTATCTTACCTTCAGTTGTTGAGAACTCAACAAAAACCTTGACTATTACTGCAGCATCATCTTCCTCGCCTTGTTTTTCTTGATATATCACAACACGGCTGACATTACCAAATTTACTGCATTCGCCTGTTACTTCACTCTCTAACTCCTCGTCCACATCTTCAATTCCAACCATGTTCTTCAATACCATTACCTTAGACTAGAGATTAAAATAACAAAATTAACAATAAATATTAGGGACAATACACACATGTATTACACATTACTGATTATTTATTAACATTGCAGAAGTGACATCCTACAGTACATATGCTGTGATTTGTAAATGTGCTGTGTTTGCACAAGGCTATGCAAACAGTAATTATGTCACCAATTGCATTTGTATGCAGATTGGTTCAGCAAATGCTAAGGTGAATTTAGCATTTGGTTGAAATCAAATTGGGTTTTAACCAACATGACAATAGACCTTATGACGCATGAATATATTAATGACTACTACTAACAGAATCCTGTATATCTTTTTGTGATGTTAAGTCGAGCAATTGTTTTACATCTCCCAGAGGAAGAAAGGGATTTTGCAAATAATTATGGTGGTACATGTAGTAGCTAGTCACTAATAGTTCACATGTCATAATGGGTAAGGTCTGTCTGTTGAACATCAAGCAAAAACAAAACGACAACTTCAAGCTTTTATGAGGAAGTAAACCAGAAGTTACAACCCTTGAAACAACTGCTATTTCTGGATTGGCATCAAGATAACAGTTGCCAATAACCTGCTCTCTGCAGTGGCTGGATGTAATGCAAAATATTTTTTCACTTTGCAGCGATAAGGCAAGTTTTCTGGAAAAATTCTCTTCCAGTAAGCCAACAACTTTTCCCCCACAAAAATCATGTTACCTCAGATTTACGGGACAACTTCTGCATCACCATGTAGCGAGCGTTGCTTCCAGAGATCGACATGTGTTCTTCGTGACTTATTGTTGTGTACTCGGCCATCTTTTTCTGAGCTTCTTCTTCGATTTTGCTTTTTTGGGCAGCAACAACAAGTGGCTGCATCGCACCAGCCACAACTGCTGCCTGTGTGGCGACTGGAACTGCAATAGTCGGAACTTGAGCTTGAGCAATGGCGGCGAGTTGAGGTTGAACTACTGCAGCTATGGGAGTGACCGTTTGTTCATGAACAGCTGAGGCTGTTGTATGTACAAGGGGCGTAGTGCCATAGACAGTGGGAAAGCCAGACATTGGAGTTACACCTTGAAAGAATTGATGAATATTGTAGCTTTGTGATATGTTTATTAATGTTGTGCATATACAAGTCATGCAAAAATAAATACAGGACATGTTGAGACTGGCAGTACATATGTTACAATGGTGAATGAACCAGTAATATTGTAACCTTCGCTCTACCATCTGCGTCCATCTAGCTCAATGGGTCTGAGTTGCGTGAACATTACGGTATGTCTGTCAATGTCCGATGTTAGATCTATTGAAATCCATTGACATAAGACCAAGGTGTTAATATTTATGTAACTGACCACAGGTGACATAAAATTAACCTAACCTGGCACTGCAAGAATAACGCCATTTTGTCTACTTACTTGTAAGTAACCCTTGTGCTGGAGCTGCCATCACTGCTGTTGTTACAGTGGGGAGAACACCAGCAAGACTGGACACTACTGTTGGTAAAGCCACCAGGCCAGCACCAGAAACAACTGTTGTCATCACTGAACTAGCAGCAAGTGACATGGATGGCACTGAAACAGAATCAATAGTATAGTGGTACAGCACTCAATGTTATACATGGGAAATCTAGATAACAATAATGATGTAATCTGGAGTGCATCAAACAAGCAAAATGTGTAAAATGCTAAAATTAATAACTAAAATGCTAACATCAATAATCTGCAATACCATCAAAGAACCAGAAACCTATTTACGTCAGATCATGGTATATGAACACTGTCAGCAGACATTGCCAATCCTTTTCGGAAGCAAAATTACATGTGTGCGGTAATTCACGCTCGTAAATAATTTTGGACGTGCGTTTAAAATTATCAATTACAGTATGGCACAGAAATATGAACCTAACTTTTATATTTCCTACGCATCTGAAAAAGAAACTTTTGAAACCTTGCGTTACGTTGTGAGATCTTCCGTTACGAGACCTTACGTTACGCTGTGAAATCTTGCGTTACTCTGTGAGACCTTGCGTTACTCTGTGAGACCTTGCGTTACGTTACGCTGTGAAATTTTGCGTTACTCTATGACACCTTGCGTTACTCTGTGAGACCTTGCGTTACGTTGTGAGATCTTCCTTTACGAGACCTTACGTTACGCTGTGAAATCTTACGTTACTCTGTGAGACCTTGCGTTACGTTACTCTGTGAGACCTTGCGTTACGTTACGTTACGCTGTGAAATCTTGCGTTATTCTGTGACACCTTGCGTTACTCTGTAACACCTTGCGTTACGCTGTGACACCTTGCGTTACGTTGTGAGATACGACATATTATTGAATGAAACTTTCACACATTTTCACAATTGCAATGTGAATTAACAATTGAACATGGCTTTTCACGCGTGCGATAAACGGCACGCACAGTTCGGTTCATTCGTGTGCCAACGCGTTCGCGTGCGATCGCACCCGTCAAACGAAAAGGACTGCATTGCCAGAGTATATATGTCTGATATTCCACTTGGTTGCGTTCGGAAATTATTGATAATAATATGGGAACTCATTCCTGTTTAGAGTGACCTTCCTACTACAGTATCTCAGCCTTTCTACTGCCCAATTAATTTCACTTGTCACAGGATGATGACAGAATAACGCTGCTGCAATATAATACTCTGAGAATTCACAGACATTCTTCAAAAACACTGTACCTGATATTCCTAGATCTTGGGCTTGTATTTTTGCTGAGACAGCTGCTGCTGCCATGGCGGCGGCTGCTGGAAGTGTATTGGGTGCAATTGACGAGTGCGATGGAGGTGTGATGGCACGCCCCACTCTTAAGTATTGACCACCAAGATCAAACAAATTCATAGAAGCAATGGCATCATTTGCTGACTGCTGTATCTCATATTCAATGAATCCAAACCCTTTATGTTTGCCAGTTATAGTGTCTGGTGATAATGTACATGACTTGACTTTACCAAATGCCTCAAATACACTTCAAAATAAAAGGAAAACATAATTTTATATTTTCATCAGACTAATCAACAAGTATATTGAATCAATATTTGGCATTCACAATGTTATACTGTTTGAGTAATTGGCTATACTGTATATCTGTTGAGCAGTGTAGAAATCAAATTACAAATTGAATACTCTAAAAGATTGGTGTACTGCCGAAATACATGTAATATAATAGGAGATGGTCCAATTACATTTTAAGCAAAGGCCCTTTGTCAGAGAGTGAATGAAACATAAAGTGAAATAAATATAACATGCGACCAGCACTCAAACATTTTTCTTAAAGTGCTTATAAACCCAAAATGGGTTTTTGGTGATTCGGATAGAGCATAAAAAGTTAGTTAATAAGTTCTAGATTAGTTTTTGCGTTAAACTTTTAGTTTCGGAGATATAAGGGCTCAAAGTCACAATTTGTGAAAAAAAGTAGCGCAGGCCGGGAGACTGGATCCGAGGAACGTGTTATGTTTCAATACTTATAAAAATATATTACAATTCGAGTAGACAAGGTAACATCGTAAAGACACATCGTTTGGGCATTTTTCAATAAAAACTCTTAAGATAGCTGTCTTCTCCTATACAAAAGCCTAGTTGTTGTTGAAGATGGGTTCCTCGCATCCAGGTCCCTGTGTGTTATTTTGGTGGCGCTACTTTTTTCCAAAAAATGGCACAATTTGCATGTTTGAGCCGTTATATCTCCGAAACTAAAAGTTTAACGCAAAAACTAATCCAGAACTTATCAACTAACTTTTTATGCTCTACCCGAATCACCAAAAACCCATTTTGGGTTTATAAGCACTTTAATACAATTGGTTACCAGTACGGTATGTATTATTATAATCATCAAGTGTTTTCTGCAGTTGAAAAAGTTATATACTGTATGCCAATACCTCTTAATGTCATCTTCACCTAGATCGGAGTGAATCGATGCCACATATATCCTGGCATATTGTTGGGCTTCCTTTTCAAATTGTTCTATAAGTGGCTGGGCTTGGGGGACATTACTGGGTCGTCCAACCTGAAAGAAATAGAGAGAATATTACATGACCATGCAGAGATGAGAATTTCATTTTCGAGGATTGGTATTGTCTAGAACAAGGAGATAAGAAGATAAAATTTGTATGTCATTGTCCATTTGTTCAAATAACTGTTGGAACTGTATACTGTGCAGTGACACCTACATAATTTTATTGTATATTAATTTTTAGCTTTATAATCATCCCTTTGTGTAAATTGTCCAAATGAAGCCTAAAATAAGCGGTGAGTTTTGAAAAAGTCTTTCTGCAGGTACGCATACCAGCATACCCGAACCCAATCCTGTATTTTGACACTGAAATAAAGTTATCTATCTATGGGGAATTCCATGTTTAAATGCACTTTTTGTGATTTCTTAAGTTAAGCAAGAGCCCTTAGTGGCTAAGGAAATGTTATCCTCTTTATGCTTTTTAGCTATAAAAACGTCTAACTTTATTGCCAACATCCAAATACAGTGTTTAAATCAACATCCAAATACAGTGTTTAAATCAACATCCAAATAAAGTGTACAAATTTACCTCTACATAGTTACAATTGTACATGTAATTAAGGTTTTTACACAACATTTACAATGTTTGCATAATATGCTTAAAAAAGTAAAAAGCAGTATTTTGGTGGATTGTTGAAAATATTACAATGGATTAAATTTGTTTTAAATCCAATCCCCTATCAAATTGGGTAACTTTGGGGCCAAATATTAATAAAGAAGAAGCATGAGACAAAAGTGTAATGTCCGTTAAACGGCTTCTGTGTAATATCCGTTACACACAAATTTGTTATTTATTTCAAAAAAAGTTAAAATGTTATCCAACATGTACAAATAATTTTAAAGTATGTACACATGGATTCATAATTTAGGTGTTTTGTTGTAACAATCATTGTAATTGAGAAGATAATGTTGTTTGAAAAAGTACTAAAATAGGCATGTCTTTTCTGGAGTAATGTCCGTTACGCAAAATATTGTGATTGTAAATATATGAAATTTTCCAAAACACTCTGAAAAATTAGTAAGTTGAAAATCGATTGTTGTTCACTAATTATCAGAATTTCTAATTCAAAATGAAACAATGGTAAAAGTGGAAGAAATATATCAAATTAGTTTTTAACATTTGAACTGTGTAATGTCCGTTACATGGAATTGCCCGTATCGTATCTATCTATCTACAAATCAAAAACTCTAAAAGTTGGTGTACTTGTACTGCTGAAATAGTATGCAGGAGATCTAACATTTTGAGTGAACGCCCTTCACCAGAGAGTGAAATGTCGAAAACGTTAAGTTTTCAATTAATATTCTTATGATATTGTCATGTGAAGGGATCACTTACTCTGAGCAGGAGAAAACCTAGTGATTTGTTAATATCTATATAACATTTAATAAAAAATAACTTCCTTTCAAATTGTGCATGTGCATGTACATAGAACAATTCTGATTGGTTGAGTGTAGGAGAATCTCTAGCTATGAAAACATGCTGTTCACTGTACCTTAATGTTTCTACCACCTAGCAAAACACTATTCATTTGCTCCAATGCTAACTGGGCAGCTTCTGGGAGCTCGTATTCAACAAATGCAAATCCCTGTAGTATTGAAAAAAATTCCATATTTATGAACAATACTGAATACTGTTACAGTACATTACATTAAATTATTTAAATATATGTTTGTTTAAAATTTACTGTCTGTAAATAGCCAGCCTCTGTGCCACATCAACCCATCTGTTTGTTAATCTGTATATATTCAAAATCAGGGGGGTCTGGGGGCATGCACCCTGGAATTTTTTGAAAATCGAGGCTCTAAAATGGCATTTCCAGCATTTTGAGACTACTCTGACCCCCATAACATCGAAAATCATGGAAACTTGTGGAGGTTGGAACGAGTGGGGACTTGGAAGGGGTTCCAAATTTTGGAACAAACTTGGAACAAGTCTTGGAGGACACGTACTTGGTGCAACCATATGCAACGTCCTTCTAACGTCGAGGAGAAATGAGCCTGGGTGCGAGATATGCTTGAGTAGATGACTTCATTTGCTTCAAACAGACTGTTTAATAATAAACTGGCTTTCGAAACAGTGCAACTGCTTCTATCATCCAGATATCAGTCACTATTCAGCATAAGTATTTCTGAAAAAATTATGTTCCATGAAAATACTGGTGCAACAAATGTCGCACCGGTGGCTATGGCCCTGCAAGTGACAACTGAAAGTAATCAAACACAATTTAATTTTATGACACTTTACTTTATGCTTCATGGTAAGAGGATCCCATGACAGATCTATTTTCTTTATTGGCCCAAATGGTATAAATGCTTGTTTGATGTGTTCTTCCCGTAGCTCAAAATTTATGCTTCCAACATAAACCCTAAAAGAAACCAAGACTCAATCTAAATTTCAATATCTCACAAAGCCATGATTCCTGTGGAGGAGGCATCATAAACACACCTGCACATTAGGGCCAATGCTCTCTGTCTCTGCGTTACTGAATTAAGAGCAGACATCTGTTGTTGTTGGAGAAGTTGCTGTTTCAATAAAACCTAGAATAAACCACAGACAAAAGTCATTCCAGATAATTTACTAACAATTGTGTTCTTACATTTGCATATAGCTCCTTAGCTCTAGGAGCAGGACATGATATTTTTAAGTGGGATACTAGAATTTTAAATTGTGGTATCCCACCATGAAACCTACTGTAGCATCACATACTTTTATATGTACTTCAGACTTCAACATTCAGTTTACTGGTATCGTAGAAATGAGAATATTATTTCACAATCATCATCAACGTAAGCGCAGGCTTTTTTTATTTGGTAGATTATGGATTTTACTTATCAGTATTCCAGTGTGGGAGGGTGAAATAAAAGTAAAGAATTGTCCAATGCCACAATGACATTACAGTATAACATCATAGAGTGGATAATTACAAATGTGAAGTTTTGTGTACTTTCTACACTGTATATATAGAATCAGACTACAGGAACTTGAAAAATATTGTTTCACTATTCATTGACTATCAAAGCCCATCCAAACAAGCATAATTGGTGAAATATTAAAACCTGGTTGATCCTTGTGAGATCATGGGCACATCCGATATGAAATATGGAAATGCATGTTAATGTTTTGAAATCTGCATGGCTGGTGCATTTCCACACTGAGACAGTCTTGTCTCAGAACATTTAAAATCCTGTTTCATACATGAACAGAAATAGGTGTACTGTAAGAAGAAAATTTATGGTTTTGTGTTTGTTCTGTCTCACTTAATAACACAAGAACTTTGCATTTCTTGTGATTTTTCCTTTTGCTCATCTTGTGTGTTACACTTTTGTTTTTGATGAACAAAAAAATTTCATAGCATAGAAAGGAGGGCAAAATATTTCATGACCCAGGGTCTGAAATTTGTGGTATCCCGATATCCACAGGATACGAAAATTTCGTTTTGGGTTCCCGACAGGATACCACAAAATCGGGATAGTGGTAAATGCCTCAATGAAATCGGTGGTCTCCCGATAGCTTTGTTAGCACAATTAAGTTGCATCTTGGAAATTGAGGAAAGACCTTCTAAAGGTACAAGCACTGGGTATGAGGTTGTTGCCTACTGTTACTGTATATCAGTAAACAAATCGGGTGATAGCTTCACTGATGGAAGTGGTACTTGTCACTGGTGTGCAAGTTACAATAATATTTAATATTGTATTAAACATCATATTTGGTCTTGAAATAAACTTATGATGGTGACCGGGCTAGATATGATGTACAATCACACAGACAAATAGTGGGTGGGATACTGAAAATCATGGTAACTAGTATCCAGAAGTGGGATACTGGATTCCCAGGAGGGATACTAAAACTTTGAACCATGGTATCCCAGTGGGATACTAAAAAAAAATAAATTTCAGACCCTGTGACCTGTGGCAAATTTTACCCAACCCAATAATGTCCAGTCCCTAACAAGCAATCACAATTTTAATATACCAGTACTCAACAGAAAATATAATTAGTCAACAGAAAATTGTTGATTAGAGCAAGATTTAATCTTCAGAATTGCATAATTGTTTTTTAAAATCAGACTCCATTGAATGAGATCATCCTTTCCACACAGTCTATTATTTTTGCATACTTCACTAATCACTATTAACTAGAGGTCAACCGATCATCGGATCGGACATCGGATTTTGCCGATATTTTGCAACATCGGCAAATCATCGGATCGGTAAAATATCACTCCGTGGCCGATGTTTTTGCCGATGTTAAGTTTCTAAATTTTGTCATTTATAAAAAGACAAAAGCTAAAAGACTGCATGACTTAATTTCCATCTCCTGCTGGGAATTGTGTGAACCTGTTTATTTAGAAAGATAAGGTGCGATTGACGAAAGTCAGACCGGAAATTTCAGAGAGCGACTTGTGAAAATGCAACATTTTTGGTGGCAATTGATAAAAGGAGAATAGTGCGAATAGTCGGCGAATAGTCGACGAATAGTGCGAATAGTACGCGAATAGTTGGGCAAATACGGCATGTTGTAAAACATGGACTGATAAAACTAGGCATTCTCCTTTTAACAAGTCAACAAAAAAACACGCAAAATTACAAACGACCAAAACAGCGTATTTTTTATTTAGTTTGTTTACATAACCATAACCGGATATAGCGATTAATCTGGGACAAATGGCCCCATGCAGTAATCTCTAAAAACATCGGATCGGACATCGGCCGATGTTGTAAAAGAAACATCGGCCATCGGATCGGCAAGCAAAATCCATTTCGGTTGACCTCTACTATTAACATATTGTAATATTCTTGATAGCTATTGAGGAGCAAATACAAGGAATTGAATAGCAACTACAAGGCATTAACAATATAAAATCTAGTATCATACTGTATGGTAATGCTGCAAATCACATGCCCCGAGGGTTAAAAAACTTACTTGCTGTACTGACTGTTCCATAGCAAACCTCTTTGCTTTCTTTAATCTTTCCTCTTGATCAAGAGTAAGGGCTGGTAAGGCACGCTTGCATTCTGACGCTCGTGGCTGGATACCTCCAGCACCAGGTCCAATGACAAGTTCACCTTTTTTACCATCATCTTCTGGTTGCTCATCTTCATCTTCTTGGCCATTTTGCGACTCTATTTTGTAATTTAGAAGAGAAATTTTAGTATGTGCTCTGAGAAATTCATTACAGCTGACAGTGCATACATTGTACAATTTGTTGAATTTTGATAGGCTTTTGATAAATCTTCAGATAAAAAAGAAGCTAGAAATTGAGAACTCTAAAAGGTTGATGTAATGCCAAAATCATAAGCTGTCTATTATTTCCAGCAAAGGCCCTTTGGCAGAACCCTCACTCTGAATGGTCAAAACATTCAACCTCCTACTCAGTATTTCAGCAATATAAGCACCTGCAGTCATTGACCAGTAAATTTATCTGTTTGTCTAGCTAATATAATAAAGTCATACTCTGTATATGATTCGTATATTTTTTCTACATGCAGTCACCATCACACTTAGTTTTTTACGAATAATCATACTTAAAAATCTCTTAAAAAGATTAGTATGATCTTTGTTTATAATAAAGTTTATTTTCCCATTTATTTTTGTTTATCCTTTTCTTCCCAATAGTCAGCGAAAGAGAAATGCATTTTTTTGCATATTTTTTGGCAAAAATACTACTTGACTGGCTTTAGTTTATTAGATTTATCACTCTTAGGTGAACGGAATACCCCAACAGGCTAGAAGCCCAATTGATAGGGGTTCCGAGGGCCTACGATTTAAGGTAATTATCCAAGAAAACCCGAAAGTCTTACCATTTACTGATATTATTTCAAAGGCAGCACTTTCTCCTCAATTATTTTTAAGACCCTGAGTGGAGGTCCGACCCAGGATTTGAACCTGTGTCTCCCAGCTCATAGACATGTGTGGTAACCACTAGACCACAACACCTGGTTGTATGAGTTATTTTTCAAGGCCTGCAGTACATCAATATTTTAGAGTTTGCAATTTGTATTTTAACACTGCTTATCACATTTTTATAATGTCATAAATTCTAGTTCCAGTTTCTGATTTACTGAAGTTTACAACAACAAATTGCAGTTGAGCAGTGTCAGCTGTAATCCTAATGAAGTTTGTTTTATTTCGACTTATAACTTTTTAAAGCAATTTGATCTTTGTTTTACTGATTCTCCATCATGGGTTCTTTCAGGAATGTTCCATTGAATTGACAAAATTTAAGGACTAGGTGTTATCAAGTAAGATTACCAAAATGTCGCTCTTCTGGAATAAAATTTGCCTGTCAGGTGCAAGACCTTGTTTTGACAAAAAAAGACAAAAAGACAGAAAAAGAAATACGATGTTAAAAGTGCCCTCAGATTACAAATATCAATATTAAATTTTAAAGCTGTCTAAAATGACATTTTCAATAGTTTAGGAGCGAGAAACAGGAACGCATGTGATTAAATATTAATGTCTTCAATTTCACACAAGGGTAGAAAACCGAATTCAGAACTTTGACTGAAAAATATAAAAGAGAAAACAAGAAGGTAAAAGTGTAATCATAGTATATGTACAATGTTGATTTTTATGGTTAGGTTGTCTTAAATAAAACATTGACATGCAGAATGACACACTGAATGTGACGTAAGAGAAAATGGAAAACTTGTATGTTACACAATGGTCGAAACCATTGGTGTCGCTGTTTTTCATCCCTGTAAAATATCGGAAAACACAAAAAGAAGGAGAGAAGGTTAGATCGTAAGGCTAGCAATAACTTATCACACACCAATTGCTCACATACAGTAAGCAATTACTTTTCTATTTGATTAAACTGATGCCTTGATGTTACACTTTTGCAAAGTACAATAATATTCAAATAATGTCAATCATTTAGATCAATTGTTTATTGAAACTAAGAAGGCCAAGATGAGAAATAGATTGTTGTGAACTCAGCTTGGTATGATATTTTATAGGGTTTTTCATTTCTTAAATTTTAAGGATAATGCAGCCCTGTCACAATGCAATTACTGTAGTAAATTTATCTTCTTCCTGAACCTTGGAACTGATTTTGAGAAATGTTAACACCAACCCAATATTTTTGTTTCACCAAGAGTAAAATCCATGTCAGCAAAGATTTGTTATTGAGAATCATATTTTGTAATTAAAGGACATTGGCAACAAAAGATAAGTACTTTTTATATCAAAGTATGTGACTTAAATCGCCAGAATATAGCAGTTTGAGGTTGTAAAAATGCTTGTGATGCATATTAAAAATAGAGTGTTGGAAATACAAGAAATTGAGCTTGAATTTTCTCAACATTATTTTCTCTATTATAATTACCGTATTTTCTGGGCGATTACACATGCGTTATCTATTGATTTTTCTTTTTTTGAAGTTACTGCGCGTTATAGGACGGTGCGCGTAATTTTTTACAGTTTCAAAAATAAGTTAAATAGGTTTCACAAGAAACTGAATGGGTTTTGACAAAGGGAAGATACTGTTCAATGGTGTCAACTTGCGTAAAAATTCGCTTTTAAAAATAGTACTTTTATCTGAGTTGGTCGAAAATATGAAACTCGAAGCGTATCGTCTGCCCAAACGTCAGTCCGGTTCACGCGGATGGGCTCAATAAAATAAGAAAGATGACCTGTTGGCCTTGTTCCACAGTGACACAGAATACGAAGATTTTGAAGGCTTCGAAGAAGAAAACTTCTAAAAGATGGCTCTTTTTAGAGCCACCAAATTTACAAAAGAATCAAACCATAATACTTCAAAACGTATAATAAAACGGCATATTTCAATAAAAATAAATAGATTACAACAACTACATGTATTTTTATGAAGTCACACTGACTGGTTTAACATTTTTTACACTTTCAAAATATAAAACTGCTATGCGTGTTATCTTCCGGCACGTGTCTAATGTGTCATCAAAAATTAATTTTGACGCCAAAATTGGCAACTGCGCGTAATACACAGTGCACGTAATCGCCCTGAAAATACGGTACCAAAACTGGGCAATACATGGCTTCACAACCAGCACAATGTCAATGCACATATTATTCAAAATGTTTGCCCAAGATGCTGTTTTTAGTGGTAGGGGTAAGGATATTTTCTGGAACTACACATTTCAATATGAAAAGCAATTACATTTTGTTACCAATGGTTTAAAATATGTTTTCTTTTCAATAGCCAATGGTCTTTCAAGATTTCACACATTGTTTGATGATTTGGGAGTTTTTACCTAAATCTTCTGGTCCTACATCAAATCCCCTTTTCCTTTTTCTTTCTCTTTTTCCTTCTTGAGGGACATCTCCATTGGGTTGGTTCTCCTATTAGTGTAATATGGCCAAATTAATAATAAATATGAATATAAAAGTATACCGATACCAAAAAAACGAACACCGATACCAAAAAAAAAAAAAACAGTAATATCGAATATACCGGTATTTTTACAGATCAAATTTTCGCGAAACTTAAACGTTTTTTAGTATGTAATGTAAAGACATCAAACAGCGCAAAATGTTATAAATAGCAGTCATGCACATTCACACAATGCTGGCCTTGGACTGAAAAAGTCTAAGCATGATAAATTAAAAATGTTTTTTCTCACACAGGGAGATGCTGTTTTTTCTCACACAGGGAGATGCTCTGCAAGAAACACCAATATGTTTGCCTTGTCAGGCACTTCCGATCCATGGCCAGCATTATGTGAATGCGCACAACTTGACGACTTTACAGCACATACTAAAAACGTTTAAGTAAAATTTGATCTGTAAAAATACCGGTATACTCAATATATTACCAGTATTTTTTCTCGGTATCAGTATTCGGGTTTTTTCAATACCGCATCAGCCTAACAGTACACAATATTTTGGTAGCACACCAATCTTTTAGAGTTTTTGATTAATATGCCATGATAGAAACAAGTAGAATCTACACAAAGCCGATCTACATCTTCAAATCACACAACGGACATCCTTTTTGTGAATTTTTTTTAAATTTTTTTCTTTCGTTTTTTGTCTTGATTTTTAACGGTTAGGGTTTAGGATTTAGGTTGTGATTAGGATTTATTTTAGAATTATTGGTACCATTACTGACTGCCAGTCATTTAGTTTTTCATAAACCGTGAACGGCTGCCTGCCTCTTTTGCCTTTTATTCATTAATTCAGTTACCATATCTTTATTTTCACATCGACACACAAATGAAAGTGGTAAAAACTCCAATATTAAATTCAACTTCAACTATCACTAGCAACACTTCGAACTAAAGAACATTGACTAAAGTTTATATTAAAAAGTCAACTTAATGTTCAAAACCATCGGAAATTTGTAAATTATCAACGTCAATATGACAATAACTAATCAGTTATGCAGTATGCTGTTTCAACATTGCACAGTTAACACAGCTGTGATGAAGAAATACCCTTATCCAAGAGCTCTATACTGCACTACAACATTGTCCAGACTTTAACGTAAAAATAACCGGTTGATAGAGACAAAATACCTCTGTTTTGTCAGCAATTGTTGCTTCTGGTAGTGGCGGTAATACGGCTACTTCGGACGCCATCTTTGCCTGTTCTCTTGCCGCGTGTGACCACAGCAGCCCAGTCATACTATGTGTGAAATTGGCATCGAATTTCTTTATTTTGAACATAAAAATTCAGCAGGCCGATTTCACGTGAGGAAAACTGTCGGGCCTTGTGATTAACGTTAACTCGGGCTACTTTATATAACTTTAGCCTGCACAGGGAACTATATGATGCAATAGGGTATAACTGTTGAGTCAGCCATTATCGCGACATAGAAAGGAAACTGAACAGATCAGTGACTACCACACGTAGCCCGAGTAATAACGCAGCGCACAGATATATTATCGATGTTTGCCTCTTTTATCATAAATCTAAGTCTTAAACAATAGAACATTTTGGAAATTAATTACAGTCAATAGCACTCCTGTTTGTCCGATTTTACCCATAATTATTGCGGCCATAACAAAAGAAAATAGCTCATTTGCAACATTTGTGAGTCAAATTTGGTTTGTTTGTCCGCATTCTGAGCTATTAATAGCAGCCAGACGCAACGCTATTTTCAGTTTGTATGTCCGCATTTGGGGTTTAAAAATAGAATCTGTTGCGCTCCGCTTAAGAATTCTCAAATGACCCATTTAGTATTGATAGTACTATAGTCATCACGTGCGCTTCATGTGCTAGACAGTGTGTATAAAAAAACGAAACTTGCATAAAATTAATACAACCTATTGTGGTACAGTGGTAGTAATTTGAAAAATCATGGTTTTTAATTTATACACATGGTCATGAAAGTATTTAGAATATTTTTCTCTTCGCTCTCTTCCTAGGGTATTATCTCCGCACCCCGGAGTCTATATATCTGAGATTTTATTTGTGGTCAGGAGCCTTAGGCCGTAAAACCTATCTTTTTTGTTTTTATAAAATGCGATACAATCTCATATAATCCTGAAAAGAGCTAAGGTCAAAAGTCCTGAGGACACCAAGCCTAGTAAATAGTTACTAAATATAATCTTTTCTGCATTTGTTATTCATCAACGACTCCCCTCGCCTAAGGCAATATTGCGGAAACAATCGCGAAGATTTGTGACACAAAAAACAGCATTATACCAATATTATGTCTTATATGGGGACATGAAATGTTACTTTGTACTAATAATTTTGTCCAGGATTGTACAAGACCACTCTACAGTCATTTTACTGTTGCATTTTACTGTGTTTTGAATTTGAACTACAACATGACACCATAGTTAATATACCTATGCTCTTCTTGCAGAAAAAAATACTGAACTAGAAATTTTAGCCCGGTTAGGGTTTTCAGTAAATCCGAAATCAATTTAGAATTTTAATAGATGCTGACAAAATTGACTGAATGGCAGTCACCGGTTTTATTTATTTCTACGAAATACTTGTTTTAGGGAGTGGCAAATAACAAATATTTTACAAACGTCATACTTACGGATCGGATATCGTAAACATGAATCGTTCATTTTCATTCGTCACCAATAACAAGTGTTCTGATTGGTTTAAATCCAACGGATACGCCATCTTGCCATATATAAGGATTTAATACCTTCGAACAACATGAAACTCATAAAATATGAAATCTGCAAGACTTGACTGTCTGTGATTTGGAGAGGAAAGCTCAACGTTATAATGCCCGCTAAGGATATAGAGGTTGGTTCTCGGCTTCCATTTGTTGTGTTATTGCACCTATTCCTGACTTTAGAGACGCAATTATTTGCTCAGTGGTTCTACTATGGCCGCCTGTTTCAACTCGTTGGTAAGTAATGTTTTTATATTGTTGGTAAGGTAAAGAGACGTTTTCCCGAACGGAACTAGAAGAGAAGGTATTCTTATCCGTGATTATTGTAGAATAAAATTCCGTTTTCCACTCTGTTGTAATACAGCGGAAATAATCGCTGAAGGCAAAAGTTCAAAATGGCAAACGAACTTTTAGTGTTTATAAAACGATGACAAGACAGGTTTCGCTGGCAACCATGACTTCACGCTGCAGTAATAATTTAATGATTAAAACAGGTTTTTTCCTTCATAAACCTTAATTTAAACATCAATCCTACATTACAGAAATATATAATATTATTTTTATAATTATAAAGTTTATAGTACTCAGTATTTCTCAGAATGCTTTCGTTTTCGTAAAATTATATATATATTTTCCATCACCCTTAATTTAATGCCCTTTAATACCTTATCCTTATGCTATGATCTCATTGTTTTAAACTTCCATATGACGTTTTGGTTTCACATAATTTAATAAATTTTGAAGAAATAGGAAGTTGTTGTGTTGTTTCCTGTAGGTTATTTACATATGTCCAGTATGAGATTCCATTCACACCAATAAGGCCACTCCAAATTTTTCCTGTCCACCCATTTCTGAGAATTACACGTGGGCGGTTGATCCATTCCCATTTTTCATTATATGAACGTTTATGAAATTTGGCACCAGTTTATACCATATATCCATTTGGCGACCATCAAATCATTGTATTTTGGATTTTTTATCTCCAGAAACAGCAGCAACTTTCATTCACCGGCATTTGCAAAATCACAATTTGTCACAGTGAAATACTTTGCAGCGGGCAAAATTACATGGATTCAATGTTGAAATTATGTCTCCCTTCGTCGATTTGATGTTGAAAAAGGTTGAAAATGCAAATTGGATTGACATTGATGTTGAAACAACGTCGTTGTCGAACGATGTGAAATTGACGTCGATTCTACGTCGTGTGCTGGCTGGGCTTAACAGTTGTGAATACACTTCAACACCTTACCATATTTATCGTTTTTGTCTTTTACTTTGATTTACACGTCTGGCTTTAATGCTAAACTGCCCAAAAGATAATGAATTTTCGTTATTCTGGATTCATAAAAGGCTAATAATGGATATATTATGACAATAATATAGTAGGCAGTGGACGGGAAACTAAAGTCTAATTGGGAGTGGCCTAAATTTATGTCCTTTACTACTTCAGGTCAGTGTGATGCTCAGACCAATTTCTCATGCAAATGAGATTTAAGTCTGATCTGGCTTCTTGTATAAACTAGCCTTCTCATAAATAGCAAAGTTAAAAGGTGGTAAACTGCCAAGATTTTTAGTGACAAAATACTGATGTTTCGAGCGGAGCCCTTCATCAGAGTAAGACGAGATGAAATAAAATAAATAGGACTTATATATATATATATATGCCAAAAGGGTGTCACAAGTAGAAAGTAGCCAATCAAATGCACGGGAGATAAGCAAACTAATAATTAATGAGATTCGAAAAGTTAAATCATTTGCTATTTTTACAGTAGATCAGCAAACAGACTGAGGGGGGATTAGGCAATAGTAAAGCAGTAAGAAACAAAAAACTTGAAAGGAATGAAAGTGCATAAGCTAATAATAAAAAAGTTCTAAGCAAACTAAAATAACAAAAAACTTCTAGGAAATTAAATAAAAGAAAAACGTTCGTTAAGACCAAGAGGATGTGTGCCTAGTTTAAAAATGAGACGCTTCTCTTGCCGTTTGCGGTTATCATTACCACCTGAGACAGGCTCCGCTCGAAACGTCAGTATTTCGTCACTAAAAATCTTGGCAGTTTACCACCTTTTCACTTTGCTATATATCAAAAACACTGTCTACGCAACACTCTACTTTTTTACTTCTCATAACTAGCCTTCCAAAAGTTGTAAGAATATTAATAGTCCAGTCAATCTACCTGAAATAAAGGTAGAACTTCAAACAAATTGCAACAGAAATGGTTTTAGCTTTCTCAGTACCTCTTGATACATTCAGAAATCACATATCAAAAGTCCCTAGAAATCAACCTAGTGGAAAGTTCAGAAAATCAGTTTTTCTTACAATTTAACTACAAAAGTATTATTGTTAATAATTATAACAAATGCTTTTTTCGTGATGTCTTTCTTCCAGACATTTTTGTAATTATTTCAATGGTTCTTATTTCGCCAGAATGTTCTAATTTCTTTTCTACATGCTATCAAGTAAGCTTTGAACAGGGGCTAAATCCAACATTGTATTTGAAATGTTGGGACGTTGGTTCTGTGTTGTCTTATTAACCAATAAGATTTTACTAAGTCAACTGGGAGCATTATTCAACGCAATATATTTACAATTTAATTCCCAAAAAACACATCTGCGTAAACGAGATTTTGTTTCCGAAAATCGGAGATTTTGTTTCTGAAAAAAATACGCAATTACAGTATGTCACTGCACCATTTAGTTTTGGACAGCCTGATATATATTGTCAGCTGAAAATTTCATCTTCATGGAGTTTTTCGCTGTCAAAGTTACCTGATGTGATGTCACAAGATGCATTTCAAACCAGTTTTCTTTTGTTACTTGCCACAAAATATGCCTCTTGTGACATCTCATCTGATAACTTTGACAGCAAAAAAGTCCATGAAGATGAAATTTACAGCTGACAAGATATATGATTTTGCTAATATTACGAATATGTAAAATCCCCAAAATATGATTTTGCTAATATTACGGATATGTAAAATCCCCAAACGTGAGACAGACACTTAATGACATTCTAAAGTATTAACATAAGGAAAACTATTATTAAAAAAATTAACTGATTTTCATGATCACTTTCGGTTTCGATTTGATCATATTCACTCTAACTATAAAATTAAGAATTTATAAATTTCAGTTGGCATAAAATTTGTCAGTTTGTATTTACAATAAAATAAACTAGAAGTTACTATCGCAAGGGAAGTGCTGCCTCAAAATCCAAGGCAGTTGTGATATTTTGCAAAATTGCAAAAATAAGTGGTGGGCTTATTGAAGTCAAAGTCGCAGCGGAGGTAATAGAGCTTCGTATCCATGCGGTTATGGTTCAGGTAATACCAGAGCAGTGAGTTCTACATATATATGGAGTTCACAATGAGCTTGCTGGACCATAAATAACATGAAAATGCCCATTTTGGTCTTGTCCTCCATAGACCTCTTTCATAATGATGTCATTTTAAATATTATTTTATGCGCATATAAATTAGCCTTTACAACCTCGTTGGTAAGTAAAGATTCTTTTGAATTGTTGACATACAAACGAGGCTATAAAAGCTAATTTAGATGCACGTAAAGGAATATGTAAATTGGCCGCCATTATGATAGAGGTAAAGGTAAAGGTGTCATGCTAATCATCCTACGAACTACACGACGGACGCAGTTCAACGCGGCCGAGTCGAAGGTTTAAGCCTGGTTTCCATATGATCGCTGCGATCGCTCAATTTTAAAACCGGCGATCGTAGCGATCGTGGCGATTTTAGCGATCGTCATGGACGAAGTAAACAAAGACAACTTTCTTTTACTATCGCAAGCACAGCTTTTTATTCTGGTTGCTCTTATCAGTAAGGCCTATTTCAGACGTCGAATTTATCATGTGTCGAACGTATAATCGGCGGCTCCCGTAAAAAGAACTCGTTCGGATTGCATTTTAAAAGTACTGCCTTAAATCTCGTCCCAGTTTGTTTGGACGAACTTGCGCCAAGGAAATGTCGTTTTTGAGTTCGACAGATATTTCGAATGAGAGAAGAGCTTGGAGTTTTTCACACTCTTGTCCCACAGCTTCGGGCACAGCTACGTCTTCAAGACCGATAAAATTCTTTTACAGCTATTTACATGAAATATTTATACATAAAATGCTTTAGTTTCACTGTTTCAAGTAAATTTGCGTGATGTATACAATGAAGGAACCGTTTAATCTTATTACTGTAATGTGTTTTATAGATATAGCCGAATGTCGCTGTAGTACATACCGATCGCTGAGATCGCCAGGATCGCTGAACCAGTGTTTCCATATAATCGCGATCGCCGAGATAGAACATTGTCTATCTCGGAGATCGCGATCGCTACAATCGCTGCGATCGCCAGGATCGCTGAGCGTGTGGTTTCCATATGATCGCTACGATCGCCGGTTTTAAAATTGAGCGATCCTAGGGAGGGAGGGAAACCGGAGTACCCGGAGAAAAACCCTCGAAGCACGGGAGAGAATCAATAACTCTACTCACATAAATCTCATGAAGCTCAGGAATCGAACGAGGTTGTCACCCATCCATGTACTCGTCCGATCGGGCTTAACTTCAGAACTCAGCGGTGAGAAGCAGCACGCTAACAGCACGTGCCACCCGTCTATAAGCTTAGCCTGCAAATGTCATATTCTTGATTTGTATATCTCAAACTCATTAATAATTCATGAGCCGAAAACAAAGGAAATCAACACTGAGACGGTGGTTTGGATATCGGAGGAAGAAATTACATAAATTAAGCCAACTTTCACCTCGATTTTCTCTTAAAATACTGATTTGTTTGAGATGTAATATGAAACACTCGGAAGAGTGTTTCATCAGGATATCCAAACACCTCGAAGTTTGTTAAAAACCTTGGCTTCGCCTCGGTTTTCAACAAACGTCTCGGTGTTTGGATATCCTGATGAAACACTCTTCCTCGTGTTTCATATATTACTTCAAGTACCCTCTGCAGCCCAATTTGACAATTTCTCTTTCCATTCTTCAGGAGTTATTGCTAGTCTTTGGTGTTTCTTGCTTCATCAAGAACAACTCTCAGCTGTCTATCATTCGATTCTGTTTGCTGTTGATATGACATTCATTTTATACTTGAACCTCTATAACACAATCGACTTTGGTAGCTCCTTGCTCACTCGCAAGACTGGCCTCTCATTTTGGGACGTGTTCATCCTCTTTCCAATCGTGGTTGGAGCATGGGTGTTCTACATAGCATCTGTCATCTTATACTCAAGGGCTTTCCAATCCCAGAAGCCGTTAGCATTTGCATTTTCAACAACACCTATCATAATCCATCGTCTCTGGTATGAAGAGCCGTCGGAAAATCCACCAATTTTAATTTGCATTTGTGTTTTTGTTTCTGCCTACCTGGTATTACATGCAATCTACGCATCTGCAATAAACATCGTAAATTGTGTTGTTGCTACCTTTAAGATTGCGAGATGGATGTACCGGATGTATGGTTGGACTGTACTATTTGTGTTCCACTGGCGTCGATTGTATGTCGCTGATACTCTGATGGTGTTCTGGGCCATGGTTTATGGTATAAATTTCACCATCCAGCTGTTTTGGATCACGCAGCCGTTGTCCATCTCCATGTTGGTGTTCAGCTCTGTGGCTCACAGCTGTACTTCACTCTTGACTATGTTGAGCATGTGTTTCATCATATATCGTGTTTGTAACCTGATTCTCATGTACGTTAAGAACTACTACCACGATGAGCACATCCCTATTGAGGATTCCAGCGCCTCGCCGTCAGGTGTACGCGAGGCTTGCGGGTTTTTCTTCCTCGCCTTATACACAGGTGTAGCGAGCTGCGATCCTAGTCGTAAAATGTACCTCCTGGAACTCATATTCTACTTACTACTTGCAGCATTAATAAGGTCGATGTTCGAAGTTGTTGAACCTGTTTTACTGGCTCTCAGTTCTCTCCAGAACACTGGCTTCCGCAAACACTTTCGTGTTCTGGGGTTTGTTTTCTGTTTGCTTATTTCCGCTTTCTACTTGGCGTTCAGCGTTTACGAAATGAAAGACCGGATACCATTCATGACGCCCAACCTTATAACGATCGCCCAAATCGTCGCCGCATTGGTCCTCTACAGTCTGTACTTCTACGACGCGCGCCACGAGGGAGCCTGGGAGGAGCTCGATGATTACGTGTACTGCGTGAACGGCACGTGTCGCGTGTTCGAGTTCGGCGTTATTGCCGCCGTGCTGTGCTATCGCCTTTGCGACTTCACGCTCGAGTGGACACTTTTCCAAATCGCCATGGCCCTGTTGCATATATACGTGAATATCTGGCAACCTGCCAGCGAGGGATGGCAAAGTCTTCGAAAGAGACGTCGGGTGCACCAAAAGTTGAACGCGTTACCGGAAGCTAGCCCCGATGAGATCAACTCGCTCGGGGATGTCTGTCCGATTTGTCTGGAAGAGATGAAGATTGCCCGCGTCACACCATGTCGACATTACTTTCACAATCAGTGTTTGCGCAAGTGGCTGAAAGTGCAGAACAAATGCCCAATGTGTCACTCAAATATTTTGAACCTCTGACGAGAGAAAAGCAAAAGACGACTGCACGTGTTTTACCTCTTTTTGTAATGTGGCGTTTTTGCGAGATTAAGTCGTCATTTTTGTGTTTTCATCGCCTGCGTGGTTCCGTATGCCAAATGACGCACGCTGATTAGCTGCCAGACCGGCTAGTTTTGGCGGGAAAATTATTGGTCGATTTTAAGAAAAACAAACAAGATTTGGGAACGGTTAATTTAAGTAAGATTGAGAGCAGCAAGTTGTTTTAGAAAGTAATTCAATTCCTGTCTCAGTGATTTTAAACCAAAAAGGGAATAAACAAATATGAAGTCATAGGTTAATATCAAGCAAGTAAACTTAAACCACGTTAACTCGTAAAACAAAACAGCGTTAGTAAGTGTCAATCGTGACGCATTGCACGCGCTGGGTTGGCCATTTTTCGAAGCACGAAATTCCCTTGTTGAACTGCATCTGTAAATATCTTATCAATCCTTGATATAAATTATTCTTTTTGTTTTTTAATTGAAAGAAGACATACCTTAGAAAGTAATTATTTCTGTATTTTCACAAAACTCAACGTTTTCTTGACTTTCGTTTCGAATTATGTCAGCCTTGACTGACGCGAAGCGTGGAAGACCAAGTGACGAGGTTCAAACCAAAAAATCAGGTTCTGAGTTGACGTATTTGGATTGTGGATGAATAAGAAAGCCTCTATAGGGTTTTCTGAGAAGACTCGGCGAATTTCCGGAGTATTTATACCACATCAAGTTGGCAACGAAGCACTTCAAAACACTTCGTTATCGTATGGAAAGATAAACACAAACGCGCAATGCACGACGGTTGACACTCACTCTTTAAACACTCGTTCACTGAAAGCTAATTATGAGAAAACCAAAGCCATCTAAAATATTTCTTATTAACCTCGTTTGTTCGGTCTGTATACAGACATAGCGAAATATAAGATAGACAGGGGCGTCACTTAGGGAGTGATTACATGGACAGGGCCAACCCGCGTCTCTGAAAACTGTTTGATGTATGCCGATACTCGTTTGTTTATTTGACGATGTGATCAAATAAGACTAAAAAGGAACTTATGTTTCGTAGTTGTTTTGTCACGGCTTATTTTCTGTAAGAGGCATTCGCAAGTAAGCTATACGACAGTGAACACTTGTTTTTATTGACAATATTACAACAATTGTTTCTATTGACAATAATTACAA
Source organism: Chrysogorgia sp. JL179-B06 (assembly GCA_035772405.1). Taxonomy (NCBI): domain Eukaryota; kingdom Metazoa; phylum Cnidaria; class Anthozoa; order Scleralcyonacea; family Chrysogorgiidae; genus Chrysogorgia; species Chrysogorgia sp. JL179-B06. The sequence continues at coordinate 830,731 of JAYKKM010000237.1, forward strand.
ATAATTCCATCGACATAACAACAGTACAAAACTGCGCAAAAGGTAACGTTACTCAGTGCAAATGAAGCGATATTTATCAATTTATTATTTCATAATTGTGAATTTTGGGCTGTAATCGTCGACGTCAACTCAAAACTTATCCCGGCTTACCGGGCCAGCCCGGTTCATGTAATCACCAGAGTATAAAATACTGTGAATCAACCTACAGTTGTAAAATATACGTTCGTAAATTATAGAGAAGCCAGTTAGGGGTGTTTGATACCCCCTCTCCAAAATCCACGTATACGTGAAGGTATTTGCCCTCGGTTTTTCACACATACCTCGCACCTTCGTCGCTTGGGGACCGGTCATTATTTATGGACGGGATGGGGGCCGAAGAGAAAATGGTTGGGTAACTGAAAATTCTAAAACCTAAATGGTTGGGTAAAAAAATCACTTCTCTAAAAGGTTGGGCAAAATTTTCATGACTATTTACATAACAAAATTTTCATGACTATTTACATAAAAAAAGTTAAGAGTTCACCATTTAAAATTGGAATCTCATCATCAGTTCTCCGTAGTCATTATTGCACATTATCTTTTATTGCTGTATTTCTCTCCTTTTTTCCTTGGACTCCTGCTCTGTATAGGGAGATAATAATCTGAAAGTTACAGTAGGATCTGTCTGTATATCTATTTGGGTTTGTTATTGAAACTTGTATCGACGATATGCTGGAAATTGGGCTTTATCTAACTTTTTTCTTCTTGGGTTGAGTAAAAGATTTTCTTTACTCGTAAATGGCTGGGACGGTTAAATTTCTGATATTAATTTGGTTGGGTAAACTTTTTTCCGAGCACCAAATCTATTTCTCTTCGGTCCCTACCATAAATAATGACCGGTCCCTTGATATGTTGGAAAACCTAAGGCAAAGTCTAAAAATTCACCAGAGTATCAAGGTATATGTTAAAGTTTCTGGCTATAGTGGAGGGGCGATTTTAAAATTTTCGTCCATTAATAAGTTTGATTATTATACATTGTAGTACAGTTAATAACCTACATATTAGTGATTAATTTGCTAGCACATATTATTCACTAATCTGTAGGTTGCGCCCACAATGCGAGATTTGCTAATGGACGGTATAGCTTTCCCACTGACAAGCAAAAACAACCTGACTGCTCCATTTTCGTCTTCGACTGTAGAAGAAATCGAAAAATTACTTGAAGATAAAGACTCTGAAAATTATTGGATTCGGTTTTTGTGATATCTGGATGATCAAGATCTCGTTAAGTGTCATCAGCCTTTGGCTGACTGAACACTTACCTCGACCTTGATTATTCCAAATATCACAAAAACCAATAATTGTTTACAGTTTGCTGTTTTCACTCTGGCATTTTGTAAATGCTAACAATATATTTTATAATCGACATATGAAGTATGATATCGTTCAAGACCAACAATAAGTTACAAGAAACATTGCCTATAGTCTAAAGCCGTGTTTACACTGCAATCCTTGCCCTGGCCGGTAAAACTGATGTGTTAACATTACACAGGCCTGGCCAATTAAGGCTCAGGCCAGGCCCAAGCTAGGCCAAGGCTTGCAGTGTAAACATGGTCTCAACACTACACGTTGCAACGTCTGCAATGTCACATGATTGTATAGTATAATTTCGCGTTTTACATTGCATCGTGATTTGTAATTTTTTGGATATAATTGTAGATTAGACCATTCCGAAATAACCACCTTTCCAAATAAACTTCGCCTCTTAAGTCTTCCAAAATAGAATTTCCTTCCACATAATTTCCTTGCTTTCCCAGTGTAATAAATCGAAACAAAGTTAATATTCTTTCATACTGCATATTCTTCGCGTTATTTTGTGTATTAGCCCAATTAATATAAGATTATTTGAGTCAACCTATAGTTGTTAAAACATACGTTTGTAGATTATACAACGGCCAGCTGGCCTCACAAATTTTTAAAAACATCACTCGTTCTTGAAAATCGGGTCTGCTTCATGCAGGGATTTTATGTAGTTTTGTGCCAATTTATGTGTCCGTTTAATAGAGGTAACCTAAATAGATTTCGTAGATTTCAATTGAACACTGTTGTTTGTCTAGTTTTGTTGTCCACATGGAACAAAAGTGGTTAGGATTAGGACATTGGTTTCTTTGTGGTTGATTCTATTGTTTTATTATTTTACTTATTATATTTATTACTTTTCAAAAAAGGCCTTTAAGTATAATGTTTAGAAATGTTAATAGTTTTACAGTATCTGCTCTTGGACTGCTCAGACTCGCGGTCCAGCGGGGGTTCTTTTCAATGTGACGTCACTTGAATGCAAGGAACAAAAGACAAGCACTCAGTGACGTCAAAATTGAAAAGAAAACCACCGCTGTACATCAATCTTGAGCCTTCGAACAAACTCGAAAATTGAAGCATTGCAGATACCGTAAACTATTAACATTTCTAAACATACTTGAAGAACTCTTTTATTTCAAAATAATTTATTTTTGGGTACAGTTCTCCTGTAAGACATATTAATGTTTTGACTTCCAAAAAGTAATCCACTCGAAACTATCAAACTAAATTGAACTGGTAAAATAATAACTAGAAGTTACTATCGCAAGGGAAGTGCTGCCTTGAAATCCAAGTCAGTCGTGATATTATGCAAAATTACAAAAATAAGTAGTCTTATTGAAGTCAAAGTTGCAGTGGAGGTAGTACAGCCTCGTACCCATGCGGTTACCAGAGCAGTGAGTTCTATACATATATATATGGAGCTCACAATGAGCTTGCTGGACCATAGGTAAGACATTCATTATGCACAGCCAGGGCCCTGCGCATGCTTCATCTGCCCCTGGCACATTTGCAGATATCTCACGTTTGCCCCCCCCCCCCCCCTTGTTGACCCCCTTGTGTTGTAACCGACTCAAAACTATCAACTAAATTGAACTGGTAAAATAATTATGATAATTATTATAATTAAACTGATATAATTATTAATAGAGAATCATAAATATTATAATTATTTACAAACACTGAGTTGTGTAGAGTCCGCAGGCTCTGGGGATGAGATTGTGTAAAGCCCTACATGCAGCTGTAGTTCATAAGTAGGCCCAAGGCCAAAATCTGTGATGTTTCTCCGGATGTTTCCCGAACATTCTGAGCCGATGATCGTTCCGAAGATAACTCGGACCTATTACGTCACGGCACCTAGTGACTTCTGTCAAAACTGCCTTGGAAGCTATTTGACACTGGAAAAAGAAGCCACAGAGTTGCCTGCGGATCAGGAGGCTACCGGCAGGCCAAATAAGGGAGTACCCCAGGATTTTGATCAATGTTCATTGTTGTCGATGTCAGCAGGGGGGGGTGCATTCATTCACTGAATAACAGCTGAACGAGAGCGTCGATGTATCGTCGTCAAGACTTCACTCATCACTGATCCCTTTCTCATGGCGTCCACAGCACTGATTGATCTCAATGGAACTTTATATTTCCAAGTCCTTTCCTCGCTTTCTTGCAACTTCAGCCGAAATTGCTGGAATGGCGACATAGAGTCTTCTGCAGTGCCGCGATGCTTTGATTTGCCATTAGTAATATTTCGAGATAAGAAAGTGGACGTTCGCACCTTGTCCGTCTGAAAACTACTACAAGCATCCGTACGGCGAGGATCTTGATACTGAGTAGCATTACGGACAGACGATGGCGTTAAACCAGGAAATTTCACTGACCGTTTTCGAGACTTGTCCCTTGTTTCACCTTGTGTTAGATTGGTTACACCTCGTGTCATCAATGACGCATCGTTTGTTTCCGTGCCATCGTTGACACGTGAACGGTTAAATTCTAAAAACGGTTGTTCGTTGATATATTTCGTGGGAGTGTTGTAAGTTTGTTTTTCTGAACCTGGTGTGTATCCCGTAGGCACTTGCATAACCTTTGTTCGACGACAGTTCAGTTGTGTGTATCCCGTCGGCACTTGCATAACCTTTGCTCGACGACAGTTCAGTTGTGTATATACTGAAACCTCGCTTTCCACAGGATCCAACTTCATCATCTCCACAGAGTGTGTTTCGTCTTGAACATTCCCGATGAACAATTCTCTGTTGAATTCCGAATCATTTTTCGCCATTATAACTTTCATCCGTTTCAGCTCACTTTGCGTCCGTAAGATCCTATCGCGTCGTCTCTTCATAACAGCAACTTCGAAGCTGTGAAAACTCTCGTAGGTCTTTTTGCATTTTTCGATTTTATCCAGTCTGATGTTGAGCAAAATTTGATGTTTATAATTTGCCTTCAGTACGACCGTCTCTTTGTCTTGTTGAATCATTCTTTCCTCGATGCTTACCATGTTAAACACGAGACTGATTGTCTGATTCTTTCCCGCACCAAGATTCCGAGGTCAACGTAGTTCAGCCCGTTGCGTTATTATAATGAACTTCCATTTCATGACGTGCCTATTTTAATCAGATTAAAGAATCTCTTTGCCCAAGCGTCGTAATAATTATAATGAAACCTGAACGTGGTCGAACCCGACGAACCGTCCAGATTTCGGAACTCTGGTTATCTGATGACTTTTAGTGTTTGATTGGATAATCAATCTGCGTTTTGTCTACCACAAGACCTGTAGGCCTATACCGCATGCTAAGAAACCACTTGGCATGCAGTATATTATTATTTACGTTCTCCAATTTCAGTCATGCGACTTTTTCGTACATTGGCATGTTAGTCAATTTGCGCAAACGATGTAAATTTGGCATGGTAAAAACAAGCCACAGGTTTCAATTAGAACCTCATTTGTGGTTATGTAATACTCTTGTAAACGAAAACCAATAACTGCCAGTTATAGCTATTAGGCCAAGTAGACCCATTATGACGCATGAATTATTTTTTTTTTTTAATGTTTTGTATCATTTATTCAAATCATAGTCAATCGAGATATGGTCTGGAAACTATTTTAGTATAATGAAGCAATCATCCAATAGAATCGTTTGGGTTTAATCGCTCAACCGTGTTGTTTAAATATTAATAAACCTAAAACAAAGGATGTGCATTCAACATCAAAACGTAGCTCATTATAGTCGCTTTGAAGTTTGCCGAGTTTCCAGACCATATCTCCATTGACTATGTTCAAATTCACAGATAACCCAAATTGTCTTTTACAAGTCAGTCCTCCGTTACTTCACAATAACATATATATGTATATAATTGTTCATGAATAAGTAATAATACACACTAATTCGATAACTAAATCCAATAATATCCAATAAATAATACATCATTAATTCAATAAAAAAATATATACATATATACATAAATATACGCACACAAATACGCACATATATACCTGCAAATGCAATCATGCATACATACACATACATGTCTATGATAATAGATAAACTTTTATTATACAGTATAGATGGGAGTGTTTTACTAAGAAATATGCAGTGACATATTTTCCATATCCTCACTAGTGAAGATATTGATCACGTGATTAAACATTTTCCCACCTTTTGCATTGAATCTATATAATAAAAAGAAAATTACAAGGTGGCTTGAAGATATGAATTTTATCTTCTCGTGGTAAAAACAATATTTTACTCATTCGCTACGCTCATTCGTAAAATATTGTTTTCACCACTCGAACATAAAATTCATATCTTCGCACCACCGTGTAATATCCTCTATTTATTTCTTTTTTAAACTTGATTTTTGTTTTAGCTTTCTTTATGTCTATAATTAGTGACTAAAACTACCAGAATCCTTTTCGGTATATATTTTTGTGATGTTAATTGTCGAGCAATTGTTTTCCGTTTCCCAGAGGGAGATAAGAAAGGAAATCTCGCAAGGAATTATGGTAGTAGTCACTAATAGATTCGTACGTGGGGGCGATCGAGTTTATGGTATGCGGGTGTTCTATTACATGATCACCTCATCTCCGCCCGCCCAATTTACTGCCCCGTGGCTGAGACGGCTTAGTTGAGCTCGACCAGAGAGTGGCTGTCACGTGTGACCAGATGGAACTGTTCAAACGAACGACGACCTCAACCTGGTTCGTCGAAAAGTAGGAGTTTGCTTGATGAGGCGGTGGATACCCATGTGACCGGAGATGCTAGTACGGTTGCCGTGATAGCCTGTTTAGCCGACGCAAAGGGGCTGGGTTGGGACGGGCTGATAGCCGTGATCGAAGGCCCATCAGGAACCCTGAAAATTCTGAACAATTAGCTTGGTTCCCACTGCCTTGTAGGTGTCCCTGTAAAGACAAAGCCGGGCTAGCGGTGGTAGGCGGGGGGGAGGGGATAACAGCACCCGGCAACGGTAAATACGCACCTAAAGTGAACAGGTTTTGTGATTGGTTACATGGAACAAAAGTGGTTATGGTTAGTCATTGGTTTCTTTGTGGTTGATTCTATTATATTATTGTTTTAATCAACCAATCACAAAACTTGTTCGTAGGTACGTGGCGACTCCGGCAACTCCTGCAGCTGTCCTGTTGCTGCACGTATTTGTACAGTCATTCCTCTGGAGCACATTAACCAGCTGTTGTGGTCTAGTGGTACCACCTATGTCTATGAGCTGGGAGACACAGGTTCAAATCCTGGGTCGGACCACCACTCAGGGTCTTAAAATAATTGAGGAGAAGGTGTTGCATTTGCAACAACACCAGCAAATGGTAAGACTTTGGGGTCTTGTCGGAAAACGACCTTAAATCATAGGCCTTATCAGTTAGGTTTTCCGTTCACGCAAGAGTGATAAACTGAATAGTCGAACGCAGTTAAAACATGAGCCTCTGCAGGCTTGGATAAATAGGGATAATCTTATCCTGCGTGATCGACTCTAAATAAATCATAGTCATCGGGAAGTTCGAGAGGAAGATCTTATGCATGTATACATCTCAGTCCTCCATATACGAATGCACTGCCCAGGATTTTATAGATATGTTTATGAATGATCCATTTCGAGAAAGAAGGATGTCACAATTGAATAACGATCATGGTTTATCATGTAAACATACCTGGTTTGGGGCTATTATAATATATCATAACTGTATATAATGTATACATTATGTATTGTATACGGAAAGACCATACACGGCAGCATCTTCATTTTCTAGGCTAGTTCGTGGCCGGCAGTGGGCAACGACTGGTCGCTAGAGACTTACTATTTATGGACTTTCCATGGCCGTATTCATGTGTCATAACATTTCGAAGTGTTTGTAGAATGAATGAAAACAAGTTCTCGACACTTATTTAAATTAAAATAACGAAGATATTTCGCCATTGTATCTGAATAAAGATACTGTTCTTGATCAACATCTCGCTCGTTGGTACCCCTGTCCAAAAAATGGGGAATTAGAATGTATCCTCCCAGAATTAAAAGAATTAAAATTAGAATTACGTAGATTTTGAACGTTATCTCGGACAATACTATTTACTCTATTTCAATTTGAAAACAGTTTTGGAATTAACGGCCGAGTCTAAATACATAACATACGTGTCTATTATATTACGAGAACGTGCATACCCTTCGTAAAAACGGTTTATGTTCTTAGAAATTAATAAATTATTCGGCAATCAGCCAGCCGCTTCGTCGTATATTATTTTGAACGTTATCTCGATCAATTGTGAAAACAGATTTGGAATTAGCGAGTCTAAATACATAACACATGTACCTATTATATTACGCAAACGTGTATACCCTTCCTAAAAACCTCTTTATGTATTTCGTCATATCACCACTCGCCAATGGCCGACCTCGCCCAAAACCCAAATATTGTCCGATTCAAACGGATCACCCAAGCGCGACCGCTTGCGAGGGGATAAATATATAGTTACTAGATAAACACGTCTTAGAATTTATCTGTAACATTTGAATACAGTTACACCTCGTCTACTAATTTACGTCTTTTATTAATATAGCTTTCCTAAAGCTTTAGTTGGTTCTACGCGCAACAACAGCAAAATGAATATGCTTGATAAAACTATCGATTATCGATAACAAAAAGCGATAAAAATGTCAGATGTTCCGATGGACGTACTGTCGTCTTACGTCTAGCACCTACATATGTTCTTATATACTATATCTTTATATATCAATCCGCCGTCTAGCACTGGCTATATCTAATAAACCTATATGATTACATATAGCTTGAATAAATGCTCGAGTCTATCGACCAAAAGATCTCCGATGATCCTTCATCACAAAGAGATAGATGACCAGTGTGCTGGATATTCTCGACTTTTCTCCGATTGCCTTTATCACGACCCTGTTAGTCTTGTTCACGTTTCTTGTGTCGTTTGCCGGCACGTAGAACTTCAACCTGAAAATAATGTGATCGCGAGATGGTCCCTTGTGTTCTAGTCTCATTCCCTTGTAGTTCGCGTACCCAAAGCTATCCGTGACGTTAAACATGAAATTTTTTTCCTTCGAAAAGTTCTCGATGGTCAGCAGTAAGGTGGAATTTCTGCCCAGCGGTAAGACATACTTTCGCGCGTACAGGACACGCAGACGGAATGGCTTCGCTTCGTCGTAGGTTGACGCGAGTCGTGTGAACGGATGGCCCATCTTGGTGGTCCCTCTCAGCTCTAATTTATACGGACCAGCGTGTACTTTGATCGTAGCTACGAAACGCATGCCGCTGTCCCCGACCTTGTACACCTTGAACTCACCACCGTAGGTTCCGTTTTTGTAAATCACGTGCAGGCGTAGTGACGTGGCGTTAACTTGATTAATTTCTGAGACTTTAATCATCACCATACCATCAATACCTGGAGCCAGCAAAGACAAAAATAAAATTAATACAAAGATTGAACATGTAATTTATTTATTTATTTATTTAACTTTCTCTAAAAACAGTAGCCTGTCAACATTGTACAATATAAAAATATAGAAATAAAAAAATTGTTGTTTTCAATAGGGCCGTGCATCTACTAAAATACTTATTAAAATTTCTATACATATACTATTACTTAAAATTACTATGAATACTATAACTTAAGATTACTACCTTACTGCTATATTATATTATTACATGATTAATAACTTAAAGGTGCTGTCCAGTCCGTTTTCCACATGTCAACAAACTTTAACGGAATAGATTTGCGACAGTTCCTCAAAGGTGGCGAAGGCGCGAGTGGTAGTTTGAGATATTATCCACATTTAGGAACAGAACAGCTTCTTATAACACGCTTTTTAGGTGGAAAAGCTTATGTTCAATGTTTATATAATGCAATGTAAACGAACGATGTAAACAGAAACGTGGACGGCACCTTCAAACTTGATAAAATTGTACTATTTTCAGTGTTCATGTTCTCTCTTAATTTCTTTTTAAAATCATCTATTTTTATCAGAGGGTATTTTTAAGATCTATTGGCAGAGTGTTCCAGACCTTGGCAGGCTTTAGAACTAAAACTACGCTTCATTGCATTTGAAATGGACTTTGACAACACCAGCATATTGTTGTTACTTCGAAGATTATACATTTCATTTAATTTTCAGAAATTTTGAATAATTCAGTTAAGATCTTAGGAGCCAACCTCGTTCCCAGAGACCCTGGGACGAGGTTGCTTAGGAGCATTCTTTTCTATTATCTTGTGAGTCAACACAAGTAGTTGTTCTAGTCGACAGTAATTAAGTGGTTGCCAATTTAATTTCTGTAATATATCTTTCGATCGGATTTCACGTTAGATGTGATTCCAGTACCAGCTTTTAAGCCTTTAAGGATTAAAGCTAATCCAGATTAGATGAAGAGGAATTGAAATGTTCTGAGTGTCATTATTAAAGAGTGAGTGGCAACCGTCGTGCATTGCGCGTTTGTGTTTATCTTTCCGTACGATAACGAAGTGTTTTGAAGTGCTTCGACACTTCGTTGAAAACTTGACGTGGTGAATACTTCAGAAATTCGCCGAGTCTTCTCCGAAAACCCTATAGAAACTTTCTTATTTATCCACAATCTAAATACGTCAACTCAGAACCTGATTTTTTGGTTTGAACCTCGTCACTTGGTCTTCCACGCTTCGCGTCAGTCAAGGCTGACATAATTCGAAACGAAAGTCAAGAAAACGTTGAAAAAATACAGAAATAATTACTTTCTAAGATATATCTTCAATCAAGGATTGACAAGATATTTACGGATGACTTCACCAAGTGAATTTTGTGCTACGAAAAATGGCCGACCGAGCGCGCAGTGCGTGACGGTTGACGCTCACTCAAGAGCTATGAATAACAATAGACCAGCCGAAAGGATGAATTGGATTGTTACAAAATACAAAGTTATATAGAAATATTGTATAACTATAAGAATACAAAATTAGATATGTACATCAAGTAGTAGAAAAGGTGTTAAAATTGTTATTATATTGAGTAAACAAGCTGGAATAAAACTGTTTTTAAAACGATTCGTCTTAAATTTCGGTAATCTAAAACTGTTAATGTGTTTGACAGGCAACTTTTACAACATTGCAATATTCGGAAAATTCACAGGTTTATTCGGAAAATTGGGACCTGTTTTCTTTAAGACTATTTTAAGAGATTATGTCAAAATATACTATTTAAATGTACTTCAGATGTACTGGTAATAGAAAACTTGTCAGTTGAACGCAAGTAACACGTAGTAAAAACAAGAATTGAAAGCTTAACTCAATGCAAATGAACTTAAACAAAATAGTTTCCTAATTTACTCATTGAGTTCGACTCATGAAAAGTTCGACGTTTGACCCGGGCCTAACTGGAAGTAATTGGTCACATTTTGACGCTTTCTGTAATAGTTTTAGTATATGGGTAAAATGCAGTACCGTTACTACCGTACCATAACTGTGATAACAATTTTTTTCCTTGTCGTTTTGGCAGTTGGCAAAGTATTGTGATTATCATTGCTAGATTGGAGGGGGGATATTTCATTCGGAAATTTTAGGTTGGCACCCCCCCCCCCCCTAATTATGACATGTTAGCTACCGCCCAGATGTCTCCTTTGTAACCTTACATATTTTAGAATCAATCTACTCAGAAATCGACAGAAATGCATTTCTGGACATTGCGAAATTAAAATTTTTCTATGGAAGCATGCTCCAAGACCCCCCTATTTTCTAAATATTAATGTCCCCCCCTCAAACAACCCTTGGATACGCCACTTCCATTCATTCATTTCGAATCACAGTGTGTGACCTTTACGTGGGATACTGGGATTTACACTATTACGCTATGGAGCTAGCTTATGCTATATAACGTGTCTATATTATATAACAATATACCATTCGTTCCCGTCGTATACTAAGAGCTCATAGTCAACTCGGCGCTCTACTTAAACGAATATTAAAACAAACTCACCAAGCAATGGGTGAGCCACAGGAATGTGTCTTCCATCTCGTTTTCGCGGATACTTGAAGTAATAATGACTAAAGTCAATGCTCAGTTTACTGATGATCCTAACAAAGTATTCGTGGTCTCCAGCATCGCGTGACACTGTTAGAGTCCAGTTTCCAGTCTTGGGGTTTTTCACCTCGAAGATCACGTTTAGTTCAAGATCATGAGTTACGTTCTGTTCGATGTTGTCCGGTGAATAAAGTATAATGCCGTCCTTTGTGAGGTTTGTCATGGTGACAGTGATGATGATAATATCGATGGTATCATCCACTATGATAATATACGTCTTCTTATTGTTCTTCGCCTTCTGTGCACTCTGCGCCGATACTGTTGCAGTGCTTTTTAAGTTTTGCTTCACGAAATTCGATAGTCTTCTGATCTGTTTGGAGTTGTGTAATTGGAACATGAAGCCGCCCGTGGCTTGCGCCAACGACCGGAAGCTCTCGATATTCTTCGGGTTCCCACAGTCTCCTTTGGTGAAGAAATAGATGGGGATGCCGAGCTCGATCGCCAGTGCCTTGACGCTTTCCATGTTTTCCTCGGTACCGTCTTTCGGCGAGGCGTCGGTGAACACATACATAGCTGAACCTGGCATGGGACTGTAGTAAAGAGCTTTCAGCATCCCTTCGAATGTCTTCTCAGGACAATCACCGCCTCCCTTCACCGTGATATTCTTCAAGTCATCCAGGGCTTCGCTCAGTTCGGTTTCGTCGCGGAATATGATCGGTTTGACGTCTACGAAATGTGAAAAACAGATAAATGACGTCATGTGTTCTACTAATGACGTAATAATGACGACAAGTTTGTATCGTCACGAAACTGCTCCGACACCACACGTGTAACGTAATAGTGACGTCACACCGAATATTGTTATTTGAACGATATTGAGGAAAATCGTGTAGCAATATATTTCTCAAACTAGGAGTGACACAGGAGCAGGGCATGCCAGCAGAATGATGCCAGAAATTTCTATAGCATATAGAGGATAAAATAGACTGTAGAATCTACACCACATATCAAGGCGATCATATAGCCTTGTAATATTAAAATAACATACAGTAATCATATGGCGCGTTTATGTCAAAATTCAATGTTTGAACGCCATACATCTAATTCGAACATTTACTCGAATGCCAAATCGAACTTCACGTTTGTAATATTTGCTGGCGGTCGTGCGGTCATATTTCAAATCGAACAAACGAACGGGAATAGGCGTTAACTCGAACTACAGCTGCCTGAGAGGAACAGATTGGAAAGCATTTGGCGGTAGTGTTTATATATTAACTACAAGGTCTTTATGTTGTCGACAGTCAACAGGCACAAATTTGACGAACATAAGGTCCGCAAAGAGATCTGGGCATGAGGACACAGTAACCCAAGTCAAGATTAGTATGCTGCCTACGACAGCAATAATTGTATAATTTAAAACGTACGGTTGTAACTTCCATTTGTTTTATTTTGTTTATAAAGAAACAGTTTAACTTTAAAACAGTAAGTATACCTGTATACAATTCACACATACTTACTAATATGGATCTAACCATGTGGATATACACTGATATACAGCAAAAACAACAAATTTATAAAATTGGGCATTTTTATTTCAAAAAAAGGCAATATTTTCCAATTTTGAAAAAACTGGGGGGAAATCTGCCCCCAGTGCCCCCTGGTTCCGCGGCCTCTGCATCTAACTAGCCGGCAGAACGTTTCTCTTTTCAACGTCATCCTGAAAGCCATCTCCAACGCACTTTGCTAATCTATATGATTATTATATAATTGTCATAAGAAAGGTATCAATACGATCGTTTTAGTCGACGCTATTTCCCGTTTCGTAAACGGTCGTTGATAACCCTGATGGTGTTAACTTGGAACTGAGTAAGAATGCTTTAAGTACAATTTTTTGTTTGGATTTGTCAGAGTTCTCTTCGTAGTGCATGGTGGTTAGTGTGTTGGGTTGTGGTGCGAAGGATCTAGAGTTCCCTTCGTAGTGCTGGTGGTTAGTGTGTTGGGTTGTGGTGCGAAGGATCTAGAGTTCCCTTCGTAGTGTGGTGGTTAGTGTGTTGGGTTGCGGTGCGAAGGATCTAGAGTTCCCTTCGTAGTGTGGTGGTTAGTGTGTTGGGTTGTGGTGCGAAGGATCTAGAGTTCCCTTCGTAGTGCATGGTGGTTAGTGTGTTGGGTTGTGGTGCGAAGGATCTAGAGTTCCCTTCGTAGTGTGGTGGTTAGTGTGTTGGGTTGTGGTGCGAAGGATCTAGAGTTCCCTTCGTAGTGTGGTGGTTAGTGTGTTGGGTTGTGGTGCGAAGGATCTAGAGTTCCCTTCGTAGTGTGGTGGTTAGTGTGTTGGGTTGTGGTGCGAAGGATCTAGAGTTCCCTTCGTAGTGTGGTGGTTAGTGTGTTGGGTTGTGGTGCGAAGGATCTAGAGTTCCCTTCGTAGTGTGGTGGTTAGTGTGTTGGGTTGTGGTGCGAAGGATCTAGAGTTCCCTTCGTAGTGTGGTGGTTAGTGTGTTGGGTTGTGGTGCGAAGGATCTAGAGTTCCCTTCGTAGTGTGGTGGTTAGTGTGTTGGGTTGTGGTGCGAAGGATCTAGAGTTCTCTTCGTAGTGCATGGTGGTTAGTGTGTTGGGTTGTGGTGCGAAGGATCTAGAGTTCTCTTCGTAGTGTGGTGGTTAGTGTGTTGGGTTGTGGTGCGAAGGATCTAGAGTTCTCTTCGTAGTGTGGTGGTTAGTGTGGTGGGTTGTGGTGCGAAGGATCTAGAGTTCTCTTCATAGTGTGGTGGTTAGTGTGTTGGGTTGTGTGCGAAGGATCTAGAGTTCCCTTCGTAGTGTGGTGGTTAGTGTGTTGGGTTGTGGTGCGAAGGATCTAGAGTTCCCTTCGTAGTGCATGGTGGTTAGTGTGTTGCGTTGTGGTGCGAAGGATCTAGAGTTCCCTTCGTAGTGCATGCAGGTGGTTAGTGTGTTGGGTTGTGGTGCGAAGGATCTAGAGTTCCCTTCGTAGTGCATGCATGGTGGTTAGTGTGTTGGGTTGTGGTGCGAAGGATCTAGAGTTCTCTTCGTAGTGCATGCAGGTGGTTAGTGTGTTGGGTTGTGGTGCGAAGGATCTAGAGTTCCCTTCGTAGTGCATGCATGGTGGTTAGTGTATTGGGTTGTGGTGCGAAGGATCTAGAGTTCCCTTCGTAGTGCATGCAGGTGGTTAGTGTGTTGGGTTGTGGTGCGAAGGATCTAGAGTTCCCTTCGTAGTGCATGCATGGTGGTTAGTGTGTTGGGTTGTGGTGCGAAGGATCTAGAGTTCCCTTCGTAGTGCATGCAGGTGGTTAGTGTATTGGGTTGTGGTGCGAAGGATCTAGAGTTCCCTTCGTAGTGCATGCATGGTGGTTAGTGTGTTGGGTTGTGGTGCGAAGGATCTAGAGTTCCCTTCGTAGTGCATGCAGGTGGTTAGTGTGTTGGGTTGTGGTGCGAAGGATCTAGAGTCCCCTTCGTAGTGCATGCATGGTGGTTAGTGTGTTGGGTTGTGGTGCGAAGGATCTAGAGTTCTCTTCGTAGTGCATGCATGGTGGTTAGTGTGTTGGGTTCCCCTTCGTAGTGCATGCATGGTGGTTAGTGTGTTGGGTTGTGGTGCGAAGGATCTAGAGTTCTCTTCGTAGTGCATGCAGGTGGTTAGTGTGTTGGGTTGTGGTGCGAAGGATCTAGAGTCCCCTTCGTAGTGCATGGTGGTTAGTGTGTTGGGTTGTGGTGCGAAGGATCTAGAGTCCCCTTCGTAGTGCATGGTGGTTAGTGTGTTGGGTTGTGGTGCGAAGGATCTAGAGTTCCCTTCGTAGTGCATGGTGGTTAGTGTGTTGGGTTGTGGTGCGAAGGATCTAGAGTCCCCTTCGTAGTGCATGGTGGTTAGTGTGTTGGGTTGTGGTGCGAAGGATCTAGAGTCCCCTTCGTAGTGCATGGTGGTTAGTGTGTTGGGTTGTGGTGCGAAGGATCTAGAGTCCCCTTCGTAGTGCATGGTGGTTAGTGTGTTGGGTTGTGGTGCGAAGGATCTAGAGTCCCCTTCGTAGTGCATGGTGGTTAGTGTGTTGGGTTGTGGTGCGAAGGATCTAGAGTCCCCTTCGTAGTGCATGGTGGTTAGTGTGTTGGGTTGTGGTGCGAAGGATCTAGAGTCCCCTTCGTAGTGCATGGTGGTTAGTGTGTTGGGTTGTGGTGCGAAGGATCTAGAGTTCCCTTCGTAGTGCATGGTGGTTAGTGTGTTGGGTTGTGGTGCGAAGGATCTAGAGTCCCCTTCGTAGTGCATGGTGGTTAGTGTGTTGGGTTGTGGTGCGAAGGATCTAGAGTTCGATTCCTGCCCCGGCGCTATTTTCTATTTTTCTTTAATTTTTTTGTTCTTTTTCTTTATTTTAGTTAAGGTTAGAGTTAAGGTTAAGGTTAAGGTAAGCAAAAAGACAACGACCATTTATGAAATGGAAAACATTTTTTTCAACTTTAGTGTAGTGTAATATCATAGAGCTGGTAAAAATATAGCGAGAGCCAAAATTTTGGAAGGATATAGGACGCTTGCATGATAACGGAACTATACATATAGTAACTATAAAATTCGTGCTCGTAGTCAAACTCTAAAGTTCTCTGCAATAGCAAGGTTTGAAAGCCAATTACCTGGGTCATTGAATTCTGACAAGATGAAGTTGACTGGAACTTCTCGTTTGTGTTTAATAATTCCTTCAGCAATGGCTTTGGCTGCTTCGATGTCTTCCAGCATGCTTCCTGTTGAGTCGATAACGAACACCAAGGTTACCTATGAATTGCATGAAAATGAGATTGAAAAGGTCAGTGGTATTCAGTAATTTCTTCCCGCCAAATATTTACGCGCGAGTAAATAGATAACCGTGCTAAATATTATCTCATAAATCACGACTGTTCAATCTCTAACTGTTCAATTGAAAATGGTTGGAACGACGTAGAAATGGAAACCGATATTGTTTGATTCTTGTCATGAAATTCAATTCGAACCCTGGCCTCCGAATCAACGTTTCGGCGCTCTAACCTTTGAGCTATTGAGACACGCCGTCAGAACAGTCAGTGATTTCTCCATATATACATATTAAATTCGCCGCTTTCACTCGACACCAACAGGCAGACATCGCATGATTCGCATCTAACCATAACGTGGAGCAAGGCCTCTCGAGCGCACTTCCCAAAGTTGCGAAACGATACACAACTTCTTGTATACAGAGGGCTTTAAGAATAATAATTAATATTCAAAAACTCATTAATATTCATTAACCAAATTGTCCAATCACATTTCCGTATTTAGTCACGCGCAAGGCTTTTATACCTGATAAAACCCATGACCTGCGCGCTCGCATTTTAAATATGACAAAACGCTCCTTCTCGTGTTTTAAATACTACTTAGAGAGGATTTATGCAAAAGTGACTGCCCCAACCGGGAATCGAACCCTGGTCTCCGAATCAACGTTTTGGCGCTCTAACCTTTGAGCTATTGAGACACGGTCAGAACAGTCAGTGATTTCTCCATATATATATTAAATTGACACCAATAGGCAGACATCACATCTAACCATAACGTGGAGCAAGGCTTCTCGAGCGCACTTCCCAAAGTAGCGAAGCGATACACAACTTCTTGTATACAGAGGGTATCGCTGTAACTTGCTCAATTCAGTTTCTGGTAAGCCATATAGGATGCTATTACAGCTGTCAAGTTTTGATGTTATGAATGCATGCACCAACTTCTCACAGTCCTTGTTACTTAAATATTTCCTGATCTTGCCAATATTTCTGATAGCCAAAGTGGCCGATTTACAAATGTTATTTACTTGAGCATTTAATTTTAAATGTCCATCAACAGCAACACCGAGATCACGTGCAACCGGAGCCGATTGGATTATATCACATCATTGACACATTTTTCTGGCATTGGTTCACAATGCATAAAACGTTATGATAAATGGACAATCTCGGTTTTACTTGGATTGCGTATAAGACCACCATATCGTCGGGGCAAATGTACTTAAATTGAACCGTGTTATAATATCCGACATAAAGTACTTCCGCATAGGGAGACCAAGGATCTCGCCATTCATGACTTTACCCAAACACGTCTTGAACTAAATTTAGGGGGCTATTGATATTGGTGGCAGGAGGGCCGTAAGCGGGACGTTTTTCATCCCGTGTTTCAGGTATGAGAATGTTTTCAGATGCGACAATTGCACCCGGGAAGACGTTTTACGCTCGAAGAAGACCTGCCAAATTGATCAACTTGGAGGAAGGAATTGCAAACAAAGCTAACACTAATCACAAAATATCAGAGTAATCGATTGAATATGGCCTATTATTACCATTTACAAGCTCCGTTTTTAATGCATTAGTTTAGTGTAGTTTATTAGATTTAATACTCTTAGGTGAACGGAATACCCCAACAGGCTAGAAGTCCAATTGATAGGATAGGGGTTCCGTGGGCCTACGATTTAAGGTCGTTATCCGCGAAGACCCGAAAGTCTTACCATTTTTGCTGATATTAAGGCAGCACATTCTCCTCAATTATTTTTAAGACCCTGAGTGGACTAGGATCCGACCAGGATATGAACTTGTGTCTCCCAGCTCGTGTGTGGTAACCTGCACTAGACCACAACAGCGTGAGAACTGTTCAAAAATTTATGATAACCTCGTAAACAGCCGCGAATATTCACAGCTTGCAAATGGTGATATTAACAGCTGGTATCACTATCACTCATTTGTATCGGATAAACAAACACTCTACACTAGAAATGGTATTTGGATATCAAGTATTTACATGGAAAAAATTGTTCCGTCTATACCTGGGATCCTGCTTGAGCTGCAAACCAGGATCCCGGTTAGGGGGGGACGGGACAAAATGTTTATTAGGTTTATCACTCTTTTAGGTAAACGGAATACCCCAACAGGCTAGAAGCCTATGTATATGGGTTCCGAGGGCCTACGATTTAAGGTCATTATCCGAGAAGACCCGAAAGTCTTACCATTTGCTGATTTTGTTGCAAAGGCAAATGGTAAGACTTTCAGGTCTTCTCGGAAAACGACCTTAAATCGTAGGCCTAAGGAATCCCTATCAGTTGGGTTTTCCGTTCACCTAAGAGTGATAAACTGAATAGTCGAACGCTTAAAACATGAGCCTCTGGCTCGGATAAATATGGGGCAACCTTATTCTGCGTGATCGACTCTAAATAACTCATACTCATACTCATTATAAAGGCAGCACTTTCTCCTCAATTATTAGTTTAAGACCCTGAGTGGTGGTCCGACCCAGGATTTGAACCTGTGTCTCCCAGCTCATAGTAGACACGCGTGTGGTAACACTAGACCACAACAGCAGCTTTGGTTTAAACCACAACGTCCCAGCAAACACTTTCTCCATGTAAACGGGATGAGATAAATAAAGGGGAAATAATACAAGCAGGATGCGATCCCGAGCTTAACGTCCCGTCCCGGCATGCAACGTAGCCAAACACTGATTCCCACGAAAAACCGTGAGTACTTTAGGAACACTTTGTTTTGACACCAAACACTAGACTATACAAATGTTTATTTTATTAACCTATATGCATGCTAGATGTGCTGGCTGTACAGGTGAGCTTGTTTGACCGGCTGGATTGGTTCCCCTTAGATTTGCTTTTGTCACGGCAAATAATTCAATTTCCCGTGAAACATTGGAGTATTTTTGGAAGATAACCCGGCGCGTATCTCCCGTCTCGCTAAGCCGTTGGCCGGCTTCCGATAGCTGTTGCTTTTGATAATATATACATAAACCTCCTGTAAGAGGCAATCATCGGCACCCAGGTGTACAGATTTCTAATTAAGAAATAGAAAACATTTTCCGTGTTTCCATCGAGTTATATAGAAACACGAGTGAAAGTTTGGGAGAACGAGAAATTGTATAGTGGGAACAATTTCGAGTTCTGCCAAACTTCCACGAGTGTTTCTATAACGTATGTAAACAAGGAAAGATGTTTTCTATTTATTTTATAAAATAACACTGAGGAAATAAGTAATAAGACTCTTTTATTAAAATGATGAAAATATACATTCTCCTTACTCACGCTAGACAGCGCCGTCGGCTGCTGCACAAATGAACATAAACGCTCTTAACTGTGAAGAAAAGCATCCAATCTTCTCGTTTTTCTTCTTGTTGGCTGTCACAGAACATATTTATCGACATTTTAGCTGTTTGTGAGCAAAGGTTCGTCTTACAGTCCATTTTATAAAAATGGCGGGAAAAATCCATGTTTACATACGTTTTTAATTTGTTATTTTAGAAAGTAGAAGTTATAAACTACCTCAAAAGCTAGTCGTTTTGCGTGTTTTGCAGATCGTTGTTACGAATCTTTGTCGAAAATTCTAGGTGATCGGATACAATCCTATTCCTTCGTGAGTTCGTACAGAATTTTGAATTGTATGTCTGCTGAGGTGAGCGGCATGGTTTTCAATGGTCGCCATGGTTTTCTAAATCTGCCGACGACCGTGTTTTATTTTTGTCAAAGTTTTTTCGGCCGCCATATTTGTGTACCAAATCATAGGGATGTGTCAGCGGAATGATTTGTGCTTCCTGTTTCTCCTAATTACGCTCAGTTACCATACAACTAATCACGACCCGATTAATTTTATTTAATTTTAATAACTTTGCCATACATATTACAAACATAAATACAGACATTAAGACAATAGGCTGGGTAACCGCAACAGCTAGTGCCAATTACTGCGGCCCCAAAGCAAATACGATTTAACAGTCACTTTAAAGATACATAGCGATATACAACACACATCAAATTTACTACGATGGTGGGTTTATAAGCAACACGATGGTGGATTCATAAGGCTTCGAGCTGTGTTGCATTTTAAACATATGCTTTTCCATGTTCGTGGGTCGCCTATGTCATATCTGTTGTTAAGTGCGTTAATGTAGTAGTTGAATAGTAACTTCCTGACGTTTGAGAGTGATGTTTTTTGTTGTAATATAGTTTTTTGTAGTATGATTAGTTTGGTATATCGATGTATTTGATTTGTTGGTTTGATATTTGTCGCACTCAGTGTAGGATGATCTTGTTTTTTTGTGATGTTGAGGAGTTGGTAGGGTGGTCTTGTTGAAGATGTTAATCACAGTGTACAAACGTACCTTATAGCTATGGCTTATCGCCTTATCGCTCTAGCTATGCGCAACATATAAAATATTATCATTCGCTTCGTTTCTATCCTGAATTTTGATTGGTTACTTTACCTGCAAATAACTGACTGCAAATAATTTTCGGAGCATGCGCAATTGTAAACTTTGCCTTTTGCAGCAAATAATTTTCTGAGCATGCGCAATTGTAAACTTTGCCTTTTGCAGCAAATAATTTTCTGAGCATGCGCAATTGTAAACTTTGCCTTTTGCTGCAAATAATTTTCTGAGCATGCGCATTAGTAAGTAGCACGTTAGCTCAACAGCTGTTTCACATAATTTTCGCAACCTTGTTTGTTTTCATGTCTTCAGCTGTCGGAGGACGAAATTGAAAGAAGTTTGGAGGCAAGAACAAGTGATAAATCTTTATTATTGAACTATAAATCAATTATTGAATATTCTTATATGCATATAAATTATCTTTTTAGCCTCGTTATTGTGTACGAAATTCAAAATAATTTTTCTTCTGAAACGAAGCTATAAGGGCTAAATGGGAGTCACTATTTGTACAGCATGTCGTTGGAGTGGAGAGATGGACTTGAACCAAGTCTACATGTCGTGACGTCACAATTTTCAACATTATTTGGTTATTTTCTAGGTGCAAAACTAACGGCCTTACCCAAAATCAAACCCTGATCCTAACCCTAACCGTCTTCCGTACTTTGACGTCACGACATGTGACTGCTGTACTGTGAATCCCTAATTTAAATGCACATAAAAGAATATTAAATTGAAGCCATTTTGGAATAAGATATAAACAAACTGATAATTAATAGACCTTCCGTGTATATTTGATTGCCGCTACTTTCAATTACGTCACCCTTTTGCCATATATGTGTATATAAGCCCTATTTGTTTCATTTCATCTTGTTTTACTCTGATGAAGGGCTCCGCTCGAAAACTAAAAATCTCGGCAGTTAACCAACTTTTCACTTTGCTATACTGGTTCGGTTTCTATTGGAAAAATAGTTTAAACAAAATTTGAAAAAAAAAAAAAGTATTTGAAAAATAATTGTTTCTATTTTTCTTTTTTTTTTCTACTGCTTTGAGATCATCAGACCGTAATCTGCTACTTGAGCCAAAATCCAAAACGGTGACTCATGGAGACAGAACGTTCTCGGTTTCGGCACCAAAACTGTGGAATTCATTACCACAGGAAATTAGAAGCTTTGATATGTTGGGTAATTTTAAGTCAGCAGTTAAGACTTTTCTTTCTTAAAATTAATAGGTTTTTTTTTTTGTTTTTTTTTGTTTTGTTTTTTTTGTTCATAGTGGGAAAATATGTAGTAGGCTTTATCTTATAATGAAACTGTAATAAGTTTTATAAGTAAATTTAAGAATATATTGTCGTAAGAGCATTGAGACTATTGTATAATGCTCCTAATACGTCTATTATTATTATTATTATTATTATTATTATTATTATTATTATTTCATTGTTCTCCAGCGGGATATAACATGGCCAACCACGCTCCAGCGATACTTCAGCGGGATATAAATATCCGTATATTGATTCCCGTTCACGATAAATATATATTTTCCCGCAAACTGAGTTTCTTTTATCCGCCAATTCAAAAATAAAAATAATTTTATTGTGCGAAATGCCCGGCCACAGACTGTGCACGTAACAAATCTTAGAAGGCGTTTACAAAATTGTATCGGTAGGGTTATCGTTACGTAAAGTCGGCACCAGATAGCCGCATATTCATGGCGACGAAGCAATACGTGATGTGACGCTCCGCTTCATGTTGAAAGTGGTACATCTGGTGTCGTATAAATATTTCAAAAACTCATTAATATTCATTAACCAAATTGTCCAATCATATTTCCGTATTTAGTCACGCGCAAGGCTTTTATACCTGATAAAAACCATGAATACTAATCAGCATGAAAATTATATAAAGTCTTTACGAACTTTATATAAAATTTCTGCTAATTTGCATTTCATACATCAACCCAATTTACCTCTAATAGAAAATAAAAACCAGTACACTCCCTAGTGATTACAATCAATTGTTTTTGAAGCTATTTAAAACACTCGAACACTCGCGTTTTATCATATCTAAAATGCTCGCGCTGCGCGCTCGCATTTTAAATATGATAAAACGCTCCTTCTCGTGTTTTAAATACTACATCATATATATAATATTTCAAACTATCTAAATTTACACAACTGCCGTAACTCATGGTGTAAATATGCCTTAGTCATTAACTAATAAAATAGTACTATTTTATCTGAAGATTACCACACCGTATATATGTGTGGCACGAAACTAATTAGTAATAAATAAATAAATATATATATATATATATATATATATTAACTTATAATAAATAATATACTAAAATATACTAACTGGTAATAAATAAATAAATAATTATATAATAATAGACCAAACCGGGACCAGTTTCGTAAAAATGCAACTTAAAGGCATTAATTCTGGCTGGAATTGAATCCGCGACCCCGTTACCAAGAGCCTAGTCATGAGTGCATGAGTAATTCAATCGAGTGAAATGCCAAATATTACTTTTTATATAATATATATATATATATATATATATATATATATTATACCCTTTAAATATAAAGGTCATTACTATTATTATTATCATAACTATATATCCGGCTAACCAAAACAAGTATAGAGACCGACCTGATAATCGAGTGTTAAACGTACGAAGTCACACCTCTATATATAACCAAAATAGCGCGGCTAGTCATGCATATATAGTATAGCTGTTCAAGCATCTCTATATACTCTAAACCTCAAAATATAAAAATTTTAAAAGCTCTCTACCTCGCCGTTGACGCTAACAAGTTCTTCGAAGTGTTCTTCGCCGATGTCGTTCTTGATATCGTTCAAGAACGCCTTAGCGCCGTTCAACAGTGCTTCTTTACTACTTATGGTAATGCTGGACCCCCGTCTTCCGAAATTTGTTCTACCTGCGATCGCTTTCGCAGTTAGATTGGCATAGATGGCTCTGCCCAAAGCTTGTCGAAAGTTCTCGATCTTGCCAGACTTTGCGGCCAGTTCCATGATGTGTTTGAAGCTTTCCACGTTCTTGTTGCTGAACCTGTATTTCAGTCCTCCTCCTTGTAAGGTGGCGAGCGCCTTTTCGATATCGTCTATCGCGCGGTTGAACTTATCGTTTGGTTCGTGCCCCTTTTCTTTGAAGATGGTCACCATGGCCTTTCGGAACGCATCCAGGAATTCCGTATCTAAGAACGCGCTATCCTTAACTCGTCGGCTGCTAGTGCGCCAGATCGCACTATACGATCGTCCTCCGTAAGTCATGGCAGCAGTGAGACCGAGAATCGCGGCGCAAATAGACGCGAAAAATATAACACCCTTTCGAATCATCTTTAATTCGGTAAAACGTCGCCCGTGTTGCAATTTATAGTAGAAAAACTCAGTTGCGCAAGTGAGCGCCGCTTATAACCCAGATAGCTCTTGTCGCCAGCGGGGTTATGGATGCAATTGAAGTGGATCGGATTGGAAGCGGCGTTATTAGTTTGCATCGATAACAGCAGGCCGCCAACGATGAATGATCACACAATGCAACGTGCTTACTTTCGAGTCGCTAGGCGGGATAATCCCACAGACAGTCAAAGGTACCGAATAACCGAATGCAATTTCTCACAAGACTATCTCCAGGGCGTCCATAGACCTCTGCTATGCTATAAACGCTTGGTAGCGACAGAACTGCGCGTCATTAAAGACCCACTGAAACGATGTTAATTATGGGATTAATTTTAGTAGCTTAGTCTTGATAATTACTTGAACTCAATTGATACTCTAGCTTAATACTAATAGTTATGCAAGGCCGTCTTTGAGACGCCACTTCCTGATGAAAATCGAACACGGAGCCTTCTAATTCTGATTATCGCGCACGGTGCGGCTTAAGCTGTCTGGTCATTGAGGTTACAGGGTTACAGTTGTGCTGAGTGATGTACGTATACTACATGAGGTCTGCAAGTCTTGATCTGTCTGCATTTTTTATAACTCAACGATGCAGTAAACCTAGAAGTAGTGTACATTTGCGGTTTAGGTTAGAAGTGCCTCTTGGGCCAAACAATTATCCACACATGATAAGTGGACTTTTCACTAAAAGTGAACGAGGTTTGTATTTGAATGTCATTTTCGATCGAGAAATGCGGGGGGGGGGGGGGTTATTCAGGAAAGGCCAAAGACTCACTTTATGTTGAAAGTACATTATTTGTATCTTTGTAACAAAGACAGACGATACATGGACGTTCGTCCAACT
Organism: Chrysogorgia sp. JL179-B06; assembly: GCA_035772405.1. NCBI lineage: Eukaryota > Metazoa > Cnidaria > Anthozoa > Scleralcyonacea > Chrysogorgiidae > Chrysogorgia > Chrysogorgia sp. JL179-B06. Next base: position 855,518 of record JAYKKM010000237.1, read on the forward strand.
CAAATCCTCAGAAAATCCCTCAGAGTCGCGGACAGCTAGGGATCGAACGGGATCGAACGTGTAACCTGACTCCAAGCTCTCACATTCACTACCGGATCAGTGTATAATGTAACGAGAACCTTAACATAGTACATGCATATTAAACATGATAAACTCTTCTTCTTCTTCGTAAACATTTATTTAAACACGATTAAGATATATACATTTACATGTATACCGCAATGCAGGTCTCCGGTTCAATCCCGGATGCCCCCTTCACTTTCTGAGATCCGTCGACGCACGACGGCTCAACCTAGGACGACTGATGTGCAGGTCCGCGTGTATTTATGGTAAATATTATAAGAATGTAGATATAAAAATGTATTAGTAATTATAAGCTATTTATAATTATACTTTTCATGCAATAGTAAAAACATCTTAGTTAGTTAGGTAATAGACTAATCACCCATTACTATTATTATTAAATGTGACTTCCAGCTTGGTTATTTTAACATGGTAAACTGTTTGCTACTCAAACTTTTAACGCAAACTCAGAAAATGTTTCTGAGCCCCAGACGGGAATCGAACCCGCAACCTTCATGATCTCCGGTTTTCAGTGGCAGATGGCAGAACGAATTAGGCTACGTTGCGTACTAGTTCATACGTGCGACTGTGCGACATATATACGTACTGCTAATTCAGCAGTCTCGATATGTCTGAATATCTTATCAGAATATTATTAAATGTGAGTTGGAGATTGGTTATTTTAACATGGTAACTGTTTGCTACTCAAACTTTTAACGCTACTCAAGTTTTTAACTCAAGTTTTTAACGCTATAGACTAACTTTAACGTTTTTAACGCTACTCAAGTTTTTAACGCTTCTCAAACTTTTAACGCTACTTAATGGTAAACTGCATTTTGCTACTCAAACTTTAACTCGAACTTTTAACTTAGTAATATACGTAGTTCAGCTGTGTTTTATTTGTATAAAAGGTATATTAATAACAAATCTATGTTATCTGGGTTATAGTCTTTAAGTTTTCTTTTAAAAGAGATAAAATGGGGTTGACTTTTAATAGCTTGTGGCAAGCAGTTCCATGCTATAGCCAATCTGTGTGTAGCTGACTTGAGGAATCGATAGTTTGTTGCTGGTCTAGTTGTAGTTATATATAGCTTGTATTGGTCTCGTAAATTATAATGATGCCTGATGGCTTCCCGGCTTCATTACTCCATGGCCTCGCATATTTGTTTTGGAACCTATGTCTTAATTTGTACGTGCTTTCCAGTGTCTTCCAGTTTGTCTTTGCTAGTACTTCTTCTGTTGGTATGTTTCAGTCTAGTCCATGAATTATTCTTGCGACTCTAGCGTGCATCATTCAAGCGCTTTGAATTGGGTGGTGTTACAGTCCCCCCATATCACAATTACATAGTTAGCAACACATATTTATTACAAATATTATGATTATTATTCAGTAAAGATAATTTTTGAAGCAATAAAGCATTATGAATGAAAACTTTGTTATTTTTAGGTAATACACATCGAAAAACAACAAACCTTTCATACGTGACAACATTACGCATGACGGAAGTAGATGTGGCGGAAGTTCGTTGCTTTCAATTAAATAATTTATTCACCGCGACATATCAACAGTTTTGCCGATTATTATCTTAAAATGTTTTGCTATATTATAAAACAATTATATCATTCGCTCTCGTCGTGTATGAACTAATAGCCAACTCGGCGCTGTGCGCCTCATTGGCTATGAGCTCATATACGACTCGAGCTCATGGTATAATTGTTATATATATATATATATATATATATATATATATATATATATATATATATATATATATATATATATATATATATATATATATATATATATATATATATATATATATATATATATATATATATATGTATATATATATTAATTTGCAGTAGCGTTGTCATTATATATACTTGGCATTCCGGATACAAATCACTATGCTATGGTTATTTTGTAAACACTCATGGGAGGACAGGTCCGTTAAATCCTACATGAGAATAATATTTATTCCGGAAAACCAACGTCACAAAAAGTGTTATATAGAAAAAATGAAGATATACAGATACAGATATTACCAGAATGTTAGAAAGCTGTGCAAATTATAGCGCTCCGGGATTAGTTCTTTCAATGAGTAAATGCTAACAGAAGTACGTGCTGTGTGTATTAGACTAATTAGTGTAAACACACTGACATTCGTAGCGTTAATTTTTTTTTCATCTGGAGCATTGTCGTCACCGTACTAGTGTGTAAACGTGACCTAAGACGGCAGAGCGAATGTTACGAGAAGTGAGATGCTCTAATGATATATATCGAGCATCAATAAGACATTTGTTGACTTCCCAGATATATATTTTTATGTCTTAAATGCGTGCTGTTATATCTGAAGTTATGAACAACTACTTGAAACTATGTCGCCGGCGTTATGACAGCGCTTATTTTTACAGTCGCTTATTTTTACTCGCTTATTTTGCTGGAAATGAATAAACAAACATGAAAATTCATCACAAGCCGAACAATAACAGACCACACATCACGACGACGACTCATGCTTCCAGTTGTTATGGTGTATTTTTAATGATATAGAAATAACCATGATTAGTATGTTAAAATAGAGTGCTGCGTATGCAGTGTTTTGGATATATATAGCAAAGCGAAGCCGAGATTTATAACGAAATACTGACGTTTCGAGCGGCGCCCTTCATCCGAGTAGCGCTAATTTTATTTTCAACGGTAGCGTATTAAGCCTGGTTTCTGGTTTCATATAGTCACAAACTTCGCCGACAATTACGGTTTGAAAGTCGCCGAAAACGGGTTGTTACTTGGGAAGTCATTTTGAAATTAGCCGCAAAGTGCATTATGGGATACATTTACTGTGGGCGACGCAATTTTCCCTTTCGTAAACGGTCGTTACCATCCCAGCTCTCAGCCTCTCATACAATGTTGGGTAAGCGGAGTGAAATTCCTCGTGGTCCCAAGGTTCCCGCATACTTTGTTTGATGCGGTGTCATGAAATTCAAAATATGTAAATATTTAGTATTTGGTCAGGAGAAGAGCGTTCATGCAGAAGAAATTATACATGGCAAACTCTCACTCCTGGCCCAGTAAATTCGATTTTGTGATCGATAGTCACAACGTATATGTATAGATACTTTCCAAAAGGCAAACGACGTTACTCGGGATTTCGAAATATCAATCGCAACAACGTATGCTGCGAGGTCAGTCAAAATATATTTGTCGACCGACAAAATATATTTGTCGACTGAAACTATTATATGCGCATTGCATATATGGACCACCGTAATATATAACCATAAATGTAGTTCTGCATTTGCCATAGAACATAGTTAATTCGTAAAGTCACTTACTAGTCATAGATGCTTTTCAATTAATAGGTGATAAAACGTGTTGTGCTGCGTAGGCAGTGTAGAAATACAAATCAAAATGTATAAAAAGGTTGGTGTACTGCCGAAATAGCGTGTAAGTTGTACAACGTTTCGAGCGAAGGCTCTTCGTCAGAGAGTGAAACATGAAGTGAAATAATCACTCAGTTATTATTTCACTTTACGTTTCACTCTCTGACGAAGGGCCGCTCGAAACGTTAGACAACTTACACACTATTTCATAGACTTGCTCCAAATCTGCTTCTTGGTTGTTTCGGGTTTGTTTAAATTTGTTTTTTTCAAAGAACTCGCCATATAGATGCTTGTTCGCTTTTTAGATAGAAATATTATGAAAGAACACGAGGAGCCGCGAAATAAAGTGTGCGGGAACCTTGGGACCACGAGGAATTTTACTTCGCTTACCCAACATTCTATGAGAGCTGGGATGGTAACGACCGTTTACGAAAGGGAAATGATGTTTAAGACTATTGTTATAATTAAAGTTAAATTTAGGATTAGAATTTATGATTAAGATTTAGGGTTATGGTTAGGTCTGCATTAGAAACATTATGATGATTAGGGTTAGGATTAGGGTTGGGTTAGTAGGTAGGATTTAGGGTCAGCATTAAAAACCTGTAATATGATAGTTAAGAGTGGTTAGAATTAAGGTTAAATGTATGGTAAACCATTAAGAGGATTATGTTTATGTAGTATATGGTAGCGTATGTAGTATTCTGGTTTCATATGAGTCACGAAAGTCGCCGACAACGGTTTGAAAGTCGCCGAGAACAGGTTGTTAGTTGGGGAAGTCATTTTGAAATTAGCCGCAAAGTGCATTATGGGATACATTTACTGTCGGCTACGCAGGCAAAACGTTGTGTTTCCATATCGTTGCTACACTGCGACTAGTCGGCAATCAGTCGCCAACTATGGTCGGCGACTACGCCGACTACTGTGACCCGCCGACAAGATGTTTCCATATAGAAAAGAGAAGTCGGCGACTGACCGAGTCGCGCCGACTGTTGGCGACTATATGGAAACCAGCTTAGCGTAAACACCTCAGGTCTGTTGACTCCGTTTAGTATAATCCTATATGGGCACCGTTCGAAAGGAATTTTCTGAGATTGGGGATTGACTCTTGGAGCATAAGAATATATATAAGAAGCTGCCAGCTGCTTATAAGTTCTGAAAAGAACCGTGGGCAGTAGCGGATCTAGGAGGGGGTGCATTTGGGTACTCGTGCACCTCCCCGCCTTTCAGCCTCTTTTTAATTCATCGATATTTTAATTACTTGGATCACATTGCCACTCGTACATAGAGAAAGCGTGATGCTTCCAGCTACATTTGTTCTTTGAGTAGTTTTAAAGGGACACTCCGGCCCAAATACAAATGTAGTTCATATGAAAGATCTTACTGACTTTAGATTATTTCCAAAGTTTCAGCATTCCTATCAATTTAGTTAAGAAGATGTGGCTAGTTGAATTTGGAGAGTTTCTCCAATTTCGACGCCATTTTGTTTCTCAAATATGACGTCACTGAGTGACGTGTCTCGTATTATGCCTAAGAAGCTCCTCTACTTTCCTGCATGATGAACTAAATAGTTTATTTCGACTAATTTTCGTCCAAAGACCATTCACAATAACTATCACTATGTGATCGCCATCAAAACAACTCCACTGACGATAAAGAATCACTCAATGACGTCATATTTTCAAAACCAATATGGCGTCAAAATCCTCAAATTTTCAACTTCAACTAGCAATATCTTCTCAACTAAATTGATAGGAATGCTGAAACTTTGGAAATAAACTAAAGTAAGTAAGATGTTTCATATAAACTGCATTTGTATTTGGGCCGGAGTGTCCCTTTAATAATCTACTTGTAATTGTTATTAATGCTACTTGTAATTGTTATTAAAATTAAAAACCTTACGAGCGTTACTGAAAAGGTTCGAGTGTTGGGTTACAAGGAAAAACAGTTGACATCTGCGATGACATGTCTATGACCACATATACAGGATGTTCAGGCTGTGTTTAATGAAATTAGATCAGATGTTTTCACCTTTTATCGCTCCTGATATTAAGAAGCATTAACTAAAGGCGCTGTGTAATGTTTTATGGAACTTGTCTCTCAATGGGCTCGGCAATCTTCTCATTGTAGTTGCATGAAAGGGGGTGTTGTTACACTAAGAAACGTTTCCTGCAACTCGACTTGTAAAGTTTCGCCATTTGGTAAAGTACGCATGAGCATCGAGTCGTCAAAAATGAAAATTGCGAGATATGGTGCAGATGACAGATGAGGTGGCAGAAAGTACAACTCGATACTACTTTCTGCAACGATTGCAGCAACTTGCATAGCAACAATTTCCGCTGTTACAAGATAGATTACACCAACCTGATATTACACCATACAGTGGTTTATGCAATTTGTTTCACAACGCCGTTGCAAGATAAGTTGCACGACACATTACATAGTATAACATCGCCTTAAAATTGATGTAGATCCATTATGTTCTCGCAATAAAAATTGAGTTTAAAAATGTCTAAATATCATGCTCATTGAAATGAATTTTTCGGAAAATTCCTCAGAAATCACTGAAAATACGATTCTAAAGCTTCAAAAGACCAAAATGTTTGGAAAAAAGGTTGTGCATGCGATAAATTTACCAAAGAACAATCCCGCAGAGAATGTATATTCATCTCATCCCGTGTACCCCCATCCCATCCCGTGTACCCAAATCTCATCCCGTGTACCCCCATTTCATCCCGTGTACCCCCCACTTCAAAATCCACTGCTGGATATAGTATAAATAAGACAAATAAGAGAAATAATTTAAAAGTTCTTGCGTATTTCTATTGAGGAGGATGTTTCGGACGATGTTTAATGTGACTTTAAGAAAGTGGCATAGCTAAGACTTTATCGTGGGGGGCAGGCATCCACATTTTCCAAAAAAAATTTGCGTGGTCATATGGATGTTGTCAAATAGAGGCGTTGCCATAAACATGTATCATTCATCTTAGTTGTGCTTTTCTACCTATTAGTAGTACAGTACCTATATACTGAATTAGCAAGTGTATTTACAAATTTTCTGTTTTAAATTCTACAATCATGTAGAATTGTATCTGTAGTGCACGTATACATATGACTGTAGAGTACTAGAGAGATACAATTTGTCCACGTAAGTCATTGAAATATTCTTCTGGTTTTCGAATTTAAAAATGACTTTTGAAGTTCTCTAATAGAAATTGATGAAACAAGTTCTCGATTTATTGAGATGCATGCAAGGTTTGAGAGTCTGGTCGGACATCGTGCATCTCAAGTAGATCTTAACACGCTTCAAGCAGCTGAACGCCCTTAGTTTCATCATGTGCTGATGAAACGGGTAAGGTTAGGTAGAGTTGTTATCAAATTGAGCCGTCAAGTTTGCTTCATTAAAAATAATAAAAGATCTTCAGCATCCCTTGGAACAGCTTCTCCAAACTCCCAGGCATTGAGAAGAGCATGCACGTTCTTGTACTCAAGTACCACCATTTCACTCGACGAAAGGTCGTTAGAGTAAAATTGGCATAAAATGCTCAGTTTCTCTAAACTGGATTCACATCGATGCGAGCGCCCCCTGCCCCCCCCCCCCACCCCACTCCCCCCATCCCACTCCCCCCATCTAGCTACGCCAACGTCATCAATGGAATTTGAAGTATTTTTCGACATCTTGAGGAGCATGCACATTCATAACTGATGCATTTTACAATGCGCAGAAATTACCATTTTCTATCATATGATGCATCTTACAATGGATAGAAATAACCATCTTATATATAACTTATTAGGAAATAAGCTAAAAGGTAATAAGCTAACAGAAATTTATTTAATTACCAGAATTGATCTGTAACACTTCATATACCCTGAGAACAATTAGAACATTTAACATCCCTTAATGCAGGAAAAATAGATTTAAGAATTCATCGTTGCGAGTGCTAGTTACTCGAAATTTTTTATGTCTTAATATTCACGTTATTATTTAATAATGGAAACTTTATTAATATAAATTTTTCTTATATATTTACAATTGCAAATCTCACTTCTTGAGGTAATTTACAATTGGCTAACTTGAATCACATATGATTATATACAGTATTAATATTTCTAAAACAACAGAAACAAATTTATAATTAAATTAATGTTTAATGTTCAAATGTTTAATGTTTAACCACTAAATAGTGGTTCAGGATTGGTCCATTCTTTGTTTCTACAACAGAAGATATAATACGTCGTTCTAATGGCGATAGAGATCATGTTTCGGATGTAGTATTGTTGATGTTTGTTATCGAGTCCTAAATCATTTAACATTTCAATAAAAGTATGGCATTCTTTATCGAAAATTCCGAGTGAGCTGATGGAGAGATTAACAAATTTAACACTTGTGAAGTCCTCATTCTGCTTTCTTACTAGATCTTTGTACTTAGCTTTCTTCCGGTTAACGTTGTTGGTAAGGTTAGACTCAAATCCTACGGTAAGTTCAACGACGTAAAGGTCGTTGTTTGAAGTGGAAAGAAGTAAATCTGGGCGTTGTTCGTCTCCAGTTATAACTGAGGGGCTTTTAAATCCAGGAAGATCAACGAACAGGTTACATCCGTCTATAGATTGAAAATTTTTTGCGAGAAAACTGAGAATGGAATCGTGTCTCCAAGTAAATCGTTCTAGGTAATGTTGACAACCGGCAACAACATGTAGAAGAGTTTCAGGACGTAAACAGAACGAGCAGTCAGAAATAATAATAATAATAATAATAATAATGATTATTATTATTATTATTATTATTATTGTTATTATTAAATTTGTAAATTTATCTATCAGTTCGCTTGGAGTTTTTAGTCAGTCATCCGTAGACTTTATTGAAATGCTGAAAGACCTGAAATTTGACGAACGATGTAGAAAGTACTATACTCAGAAAATTATGAACACTTGCATAAAGACATCTTACTATATATTTTGTAAACGTAACAAAGAATGGGATGACCCCACTTTAATGTCATACTAATATTTTCATACCATATAGTGTTAATTCAAGTAGACATTGGTAAACTACCTGTAAAAGAGAGGTTTATCATTGTAGTATACGTCAATCATAAATGAATAAAGTTTCCATTATTATTATTATTATCTTAGTGCAAAATGGTATAAAATTATGTTTTAGATTATAATATAAAATTAAGGCTATACTATAGAGCACTACAACTGACTACAATTAGTGTTATTATCTATCAAGCCCGATATTCATCTTTCTTATTATACAGTTTAGTGTATAGTATCAGGGGCGTAGCAAGCGCGTGGCATTATTTTACTCCAGTCAATTTTTTCAATAAATTTAACAATATAAGGCAGAATTAACGTGCCGATATATAAATAAGTTATACTTGTCTGGAATACGACAGATTGTTATATATAATATAAATTAATAATATCAATAGACTCGGTGGTTATCAAAATGTGCCAGAACCCACAATTTAAAATCAGTGTTTCATATACAAATTGACAAAAACATTCTTTAAAATCTTTCTCCAAAATGCACAACATGGCATTTCAGAGATTCCAGATTTCAATTCCCGGGGGGCATGCCCCCTATAAGTGTCACAAAATATAAATATACTATAAGTGTCACTTAAATATACTCCACTACAGCCCTGAGTATGGCTAGATATTTTAATTACGAGTCATGCTAGGGCGCGAGACAAAATACAAATGATGAAAATATTATATTACTGTGACATAGTTTTGCCTATAATAAGGCGAAGAGTACATGCAGTGGAATATAAGAGCGGAATACACATACACTAAATACCGTATTTCACTGACTATATACCAGTTTTACCGGTTTGAAATAGGTAAAATACTAAAATCTGCTTCGTATGACTGAAATCAAAGCTAAAATACTGAGCCCACGATGCCGAATTCCTTCATGTCACGCGGGTGTAGTCTTTATTAAAGAGGACTACTGCAGTCAAAAATAAATTATTTTTAAAGAAAAGATTTAAAAATGTTAATATAGTTTGATATCTGCCGTCTTGTACTTGAGAAATAACGTTTTTATTCTCCGGGTACTCCGGTTTTCCTCCCTCCCTAATATCAACCCTAACAGGCTAACACCAATTTTAGCTGTGCTCCGAAGGCCGCGTTGAGCTGCGTCCGTCCTGTAGTTCGTATAGGATGATTAGCATGACCCCTTTACCTTTACCATCAGACTAGTGTTCAGAAGGTTACGGGTAAAGTAACTCTGCCATCTCATGAATTCTAGTAGCTCAATGATTAGAGCAACACCAACTTTATCTGTGCTCCGAGGTCATCATGGGTCGTATGGTGGCAGCCTGTGGCGGCTTTACTAAACATCGTGTAGTTCGTAGGATAATTAGCATGATCCCTTTACCTTTTAGTTATGCCTCTGTACGCTGCTATTGTCATTTTAGAGTTTCCTCGGCAGCTCAAAGTTGATGAACAGCCGTGATTTTCCTTTCAATTCTGACTTCATTGAGTATTTGTGTTCCTTGCGAGCTCAATGACACCAAAATTGAAAAGATTTCCCCGTTGTGTACATTGAGTAATTTGAGCCGTCAAGCAAACCCGGCGTCCAGATGAAACGTTATCATGTTCTCGAGTACAAAAGCAGATATCAAATTATTAACATTTCTAAATAACACTTGAACTTGAATTGATTTAAATATTATTTGTTTTTTTGACGACAGCTAGTTGCCTTCAAAAAAGTACAGTAAAGTACCACGAGTGTCTGAGAAAAGATAATGTAACTATGTCTAACTGCAAGCATATACTGAAATCTTAAGTATATTAAGTGTCCTTGTAGTTGTTATCATCTTGGCAATATGAAAGACAATATATAGACAATACTGAAGTGTTTTAAAATTCACACAATCAATAACGATAAAAATAAAGTGTATGCTGGCTCCGTGTCTCCTTGCTTCGTCAAAATAACTTCAACCTTTTCAATCTTGCCTTTCGGAGCATGCGCGGGAACTGTGAACTTGATCTGAGCAAATCCAATCCGACCACCTTTGACTGTTTTCTCGGGCGTTATCACTTTGCCGTATCCACGCTTATCCTTTAAACTAACTGTGTAGGTCTCCTGCCAGTTGCCAATATCACCACGTCTTATCTGAACTCGAAGTGTCGTTGTGTTCCCGCGGAACAAGACGTTCGGGTTTGGCGTGTAAGACAGCCGCATGATGACTGGTGTGGCTTGGTCCTCTCGTATTGAAGTACGCACGAATTGGTTTCCCTTCTTTGTTCGTCCGTGTAGCTCGAGTTTGAACGCGCCCGATGGCGGGTTGAATTTGACAATATAACGAACCCCACTGGTTCCCACAGGCCGCAACGACAGGTGTTTGTAAACTTTACCTTCTTCATCAATCACTTTTATACTTAGTGATTTAACGTCGACCGATTCAACGCCTGCTATTGTAACAAACACAGCCGCTTGAGATCCTAAATAATATATAGAATCACGAGACCGAGTTAGACAAAGTGTGAGTGCATCAAATCCAAATAGGTGCAGGTCAATATACAAAATACTACAAACTTTTTTTTTGCTTTCACAAAGCTCCACTCTCTCCGCCTGACCACTTAATTACACTCGTTATCTCCCACATGTTTTGTTAATTCGATATTGGCAATTCTCTACAAAGCATGCTTCACAAGTACTAACCCCTACAAATACGCGGATATTACTGATATAGATTCTACAGGTTTATGGTATTTTGAGAAACGAAACAGGTTTGCGAAACGAAACATCAAATTACGAAACGTGTCTTAAAGCTAGTTAACGAGTTTTCTAACCCTAACCTAGGCGGGGGGGGTTAGGGTTAGGATCTTTGTTGTTTTGGGGTCGATTATTAAAAACTCGTTAGGCAAATTTTGGCTTTCTTTTCTTCTTTTCGTGTCATAAACTGGTTGAGGATTTGAGTAAAAAAGTTGATAAAATATCTAGTATATTCAAGTTTAAGTATATCATCAACGCTTGAATTCACAATCAGTGAATTTATTCATTGAAATGGTTTATATAAATAACTGTTCCATTCGTTATTTATTTTAAATATCCCCCCCCCCCCTTCTGAACCGTTATAAAGACTATGTAAATGTAAGATCACACAACATTGAATAGAGGGGCGGGGATAAGATTGAACGAGTTGAAGTACCTGTCGTTTCAACATTTTATTCATTGATTATAGGTGTATCCGAAATTTGACGTCACGTACAAATCTTTATTGAACATCAACGCAAAGCTCAAATCATAAAATATTTTGACATTCAACTATCCAGTACTTCATGTAGAGTTTATATCAGTAATATCATATTTAGGCTTATAGGTAATTTAAGGTAAAAATAAAAATAACAAAATAGGTACGCAGTGCGTACACGTGTCTACTGTCAGTACTACCACTTGTGCAGTATTATAAAATAATTCTACTCTACGCACGCGATGTGATTCATCAGCTTGCAGGTCTCGATCAGGCTATGGAGAAGGGAATGACGTCAGTGACTAATGACAATGCATTAAATCAAAAGCGTTATATATCGTAATTATCCAAAGTATAAGCAACTGTTTCTGAATTATTTTATAAAAATAATATGAATACGTTTGCTTGGGTCTCTATAACGTGATCGAAACCCTCGTGAAGTAATAAAAACACTCGAGAAGTTGGGAAAGCACTCGACTCGGCGGTTCGTACTTCTCCCTACACTTCTCTTGTGTTTTTTTTCGTCACTGAGGTTTCGATAACGTTATAGAGACCCGGGCAAACGTATTCTATTATTTCCGCTGTTTAATCGTATTTAAATATTTCTTCCCACAACACAAACATTGCCATACCTTGAAGCGGCTGCGCTAGAGGTACTGGAATACGATTTCTTCCTTGGCTTGGAATATAAGCATAGTAATGTCCAAAATCGATGTTGGTGCCGCTCACTGCATTGACCCTGTATTTATGACGTCCCGCAGCATCCGGTATAACCAGTTTATAGTGACCAGGAACTGGCTTGGTAATATCGTAAACTGTTCCCCTCGTTAAAGCCACTCGACCTCTAGTAACCAACTTGCCTTTAGGATTAACCAGGGTTATCTTGGCACCGGAGTTTTGCGTTGTAACCTTAACGAGTACTTGTTCGATGGAGTCGTCAATAAAAATGGTGTATACCCTCACTAGTTCTCGTCTGCGCCGCCTCGCCCTGGCAATGTCATCCCCTCCAAAGGCGACGGAGGCCGAGCCACGTAAACTACTGACCACCAGTCGGCCGAGTTTCGCGATTTCGGAACTAGTTTTCAAAGGGTAAACAAGACCACCGGTTTTATCTGCAATTTGTCCAAACACAGCTAGGTCGCTAGGTTTGCCACAATGACCTTTATTGAAGAAATTCACAGGAATGTCCAAGTCGTGAGCTAGATTGAGGACACTCTCGATGTTTTTAGGCGAGACATCTTTAGGCGAGGCGTCCGTGAAAACGTACATAGAGGATCCTACCTCTGGACCGGATTCCAAGGCGTCGATCATTCCTTTGAAAGCCAGCTCAGCGCAATCCCCTCCGCCACGAGCACGTAAACGTGTCAGAGCTTTCACGAATTCGTTGCCTTGCGTTTTATTGTTCACCGTTATCGGACCTGTCTCTGTTTAAAACGGAAAGGGGACAGTTTGGCACTCGTTTAAAAGAAGACGAAAAGACCGTGTATAAACATTAAAAATTAAATAATAAGCACGGGTGGCGTGTGTTATTAGGGAGCTGCGGTTAGTATTTGGATGGGTGACCATTTGGGAATATCCTCGTGTCGATTCGCGAGCTTGAACTCCGTGCTTCGAGGGTACGGGGTCTCCGGTTTTCCTCCTTCAGTAAAATTAACACTTAGAACATAGCTGTGCTCCGTGGTCAGACATGGGTCGTATGGCGGCAGCCTGCGGCGCCTTTGACATACCTTCGACTCGGCCACGTTCGAGCTAAAAAATATTATTACTGAAAAGCCCCTAGAGGAGTACGTATGAATAAAGTATGTATGTATGTATGTAATTTAAAGGAAAAACTCTGTTTTCTCTGAATACGCTAAACCAACTACGATTGCGCTGGAAAATTCACTCGAGTACGACGTCATTGGTGTGTTGCGAGGAGACCTCCTCTGAGAGATAATTGGAATGACAAACCCGTGATAATTGGAATGACAAACATTTTGAAAATAATGATGGGAAGATATGGATAATTATGCTCAAGATGCGTGACCAAATATCAAATCGTGCTCTTCAACACACTCGCAAGTGACGGCGTGATCATGACGAACCTGTAGGGGCAGCTCCGCTACTTATGGTACGATTAATATAATTTATATAGTTTATATGATTAAGCAATATAATTAATCTAATTAATCTAATTAAGATTTTAATATAATTAATTTATTTAATTAATATAATTAATATTATTAATATTAATTAATCTTAATTATATTGACAATTAATATAATATGATTATATAATTAATAAGATTATATAATAGTATGATTAATATTATTAATATTGACATAAACAATAATGTCATATTACTTATATAGAGAATAATACATAGTGTGCGGAAATATGAAATTTATTTCGAGTGAGGCTCGCAAACGAGAAATAAATTTCATATTTCCAAGCATCCATGTATTTTTCTGTTTATTATATAATCAACAAAAATAGAGCACAAGAGTGTAATGCGATTTTACAAACATTTTAAAACACGATAATCAACACATGTGTGATTACCATAAATAATCGCACATGTGTGATTATCAGTTTTATTAGTGGCAGAACCATCAATATGTCTATATATATAGACAAAATGTCTATTGATAAAAAAAAAGTTATAAACAGCAGTAATCTCTTACTTGGATCATTGAATGGCGATAGAATATAATCCACTGCGTAATCTCTTTTGGCTTTCACAATCTTGATGGCGATTGCAATTGCACCGTTGATGTAACTTGTCATACTTGCAGTGTCATCAATGGCGAAAATCAACGTCACCGAACCATTGACGCTCAGGTATTTCTCAAATAATTCTTCTCCAACATCGTCCCTGATACTTTGAAGGTACGCAATCGCTCCCTCGAGAATGTAGTTGTGGTATCTCCGTTTTGCAATGGCGTGCAGCAATGGCGGCAACACCTTAATCGCAGGAGTTACCTTAATCTCGCTTGACAGCGTTTGAGCCAGGAAAAGACCTTGGGCGGTTAAGGAACGGAGGATTCCCCTGTTCATCTTCGAGTCGATGGACGCTTCCTTGATGAGTTTCTTGAGGTTTTCAGCCAACCTTGGAGTTACCTTTCGCGAGCCAAGTGATGCCTGGAAATTAGCTATGTTTTTCTCGAAACCGTCGATGACTTTGAGAAATGCGTTCGTGACATGTTTCTCTCGTCGTGTCTTTGCGCTAAGTTCCAGCAACGCTTCACGAGCTAAATCCAAATACCTCACTTGACTTTCAACTGCTATGTCTTCCTCTATCTCGAACTCGTCGATTTGGTGTGCAAAGGTTAAGCAGACGACGAAAGAGAATGCTAAGAGAACTGTGTACTTGAACATGTCGGCCACTTTTTAGAGAAATCAACGCGCAACTGTACAACTCTAGATATAGCACGTCTTTCTATAAGGCTTGTCACTGTTTAGTAACCAAGGTGTCTGGTTACTGTATTTATATCTATTTTGGCAGGGTTGATGTGTTGAGAGTTGTGAGTAAGCACATCGTAGGATCTCGAGAGCTTTATTTTTTAACATCGAGGAAATGAATGATATAGTGTTCATGAAGAAAAGGATACGCTCTCCCGGAAAAATATATCGATCGATCTAGAAGAGCGTTTCGTAACAAAAACGCCTTTCTAAAATCGAAGAGTCTCGCACAAAAGATATATACGCCAAACGTAGATCTTAATATAGTGTATCCATTAGCGTTATGCTGTGTAAGCGTGTTAAATCACTTTTGTATGGCAATTATAAGCTGTTGGAGTATTCACTTAATATTTATCGTCCTGCCTCTTGAAGATATGGTTTGCATTCAGGCCAAGCACAGCTTCGTCTCTATAGCGACCCGTGTCCTTAATTACATTCTGTTCTATTTTTGCGGTTATGTCATTTTTCTATTTCCATGTTCATATCCCGAATCCTAATTCTAGCCCAAATCCCACCCTAATCTTTACCGTAATCCCAATCTCAACCCCAAACCCTTTTCAGCATTTAGTTATTTACTTTGCCAAAGCAAAATGTAACAACAGCAGTTGGCTGGGTTACCGCTGAACAGTTTTCGCCAATTACTGCGGTCCCTGAAGGTAACAACATAAACTATAAACAATTTACATAGTTACGGGGTAATATAATATACAGATACAAAGCTAGTATAGCAAGTTAGCAACACGAAATGCATGGATTTCTTTTGGTTATACGCACAAGCCCGCAGGGCGAGTGTTTCCACGCTATTTCGAGTTCTCCTAAACTGTGTTTTTATAACTGTATGTAAAGTGTTTTTATAACTGTATGTAAACACGGAAAGATGTTTTCTATTTCTTTTATATTCTGCTGGCATGCCGAGGCAGCATTTCACTTCTGACAAGAAACTCCTATAGTTATAGTGCTATATTAATATTTACAAGTGAACTGCTTGTGATTTGTTTTCCCATGCAGCAGCTGGTATTTTCAACAGCGTTGGCGTGGCCGTATTTTCTAATTAATTTTCGAGAAATTAACCGAATTGGAGCAGCTGTACCACTACATTATCTAGCTTTTATAAATGGTTTAGTTAAATTAATAATGAAAGTTTTGGGGTTTGGTATATAGTACGTTCCAGATTCTTGTTATCAATATAATTCTAATGCCGCCCGAAGATTCTCAGCCCGGACTCACCAAGGAATTCCGAGCTGGAAGTTTCTGAAAGATATAAAAAGTAGAGTGCCCTGCGTAGGATGCTGCAGTGGTTTTGGATATCGAATAATAAAATAACAAAGCCCAGGAAAAAACACGAAATATATACTGGGCATATTTAAAAGATTATTTAGAGAAGATCTTACATTTCGTTTCTACCGCGTAACATCATCAGAGAATGAATGAATAAATTATTTACAAAGGTGATAAAAAGTGATATACTATGAAAGGTGATATAGTAAAGCGAAAAAGTAGTGAACATGAGTCGAGATTTTAAGCAACAAAATACTGACTTTCTAATGATTACTCTGATGAAGTTGTCTGCTCGAAACAGGGGCGGATCTAGGAATTTTCATACGTCAGTCAAAATGGCGGGGTACACATATGTAGGGGGGTACGGGGGGATTCTCCCCCGGAAAATTTTTGAATTTGGGTCTCTGAAATGGCATTTCCCGCGATCTGACAGCACTTTTGAGCATTTGATTTAATGTTTTCAAACATGTTTTTATGAAACATTTTATTATTTTTTTTTATCATTTTTTATAAGTTTTTTTGTCCAATTCGAACTTTGATAAAACATTAATTATTTATTCTTAACTTCCTGTCAAAAGCAATGAATAGCCAGGTCGTATTTCATACACCAGACAACGAGGTTCAACAACAATCGGTCAATATGAAGTTTAAACCTTGTTAAAGTCAATACGAAACGCTTAAATATAGGTTACACGGAACCGGTAAACTCGAATCGAATATAGCTTAATCTTAATCGTCGTTTTGTCGACGGTATATATGTAAATATATGTTATATGGTAATTGAGCAACGATTACGGCCAGAGACGCACAATTCGCAATAGCAATAGTAGATTATCAATACACTAGTTTAAGACTAGTAAGACGGTAGTTTATCAATCAATATATATATATATACATTTACATGATCGCCGTGGCCTGTACAACCCTTGCCTTTCCGATCGCGGACATCTTTTGGATTAGTTTCTCTGCGCCAAAATTCCTGCTAAGAAAGCTTGAAGTGCTGTTTACCGCACGGAATAGTTCGTCGACAGAACTCTTGCGCGAAACGTTGATTTGCCTCACCAGATCATCGTACACTTCTTGCAGACAATGTTCATCGTTTCTTTCAAACCCTGATAGAACAGTTTCGTAAATACCGCGAGCCAATGCTGAATAATACAGTAAACTGATGGATACCACACGCTGTGAATTGGTCAAGATCGGTCAAATGGAGTAGCGAATAAGAACACTGTATTTGTCTGAATTAACCAATCAGGTGGCTCATGTATGAGACCCTGATCACCAAGACCGGTCAGAACGCCCCGCAGATCGGTCAAATTGGCCGATCACCATGGAGATCGGTGTATTGACCAATCAAATAGCTGGAAAATGACTCAGATCGGTCAAAGCTCATGCGGAAGACCGCTGAGAAGAAGAAGACTGAAGACTGCTCACATTGTTATTTGTACCACCTCCGCGGGAAAGACGCGGGCGAGAGAGCCTGTGCCGTCAGTGCCGATGAATTACGAATAAAATCACGAATGATTATGAAACAACTGGACCTTGTTGTAATTGCGCAATTTTTACAGCGACTGCTGAAGGTCGATTCGGAATTTTTTATGCTAGCAAAAAATTACATCAGTCGCATGACCGGTTTGACCTACGCTAAATCCGCCCCTGGCTCGAAACGTCAATATTTTATTGCCATTAATCTCGGCAGTTTACCACATTTTCGCTTTATACTGGAAGTTTCTGGTCAACGGGGCTGAAATATCCTGTAGTCGTTCAGAGTTTTGCCGACTTCCTCGGTTGAATTGTGCGCGTGTGAAAATTCATTACGCATGTGTAATGTAGGAAATAAATTTACACACATCGTGGTTTCTTCACACTTTCCGCGTATTTTTATTTTTAGTCGAAGCTTGAAATTGCTGAAATTGAAGTAAGTAACAATTAGGTCGTAACTAAACCTATATATAACTAAAAAGAGAACTTTAATATTTCTAAAACTACTAGTAAAAGTAAAAGTACTTATACGTATAAGAAAAGTAATTAATTAAGTAAAAGTAAAAGTAGTCGATTAATTTCAGCAAGTGAGCATTGTACTTATCGTAGAATTTTCAAGGTGGAAATGGAATCCAAATAAAATTACAGGGTTTATACCTGACGTCGTAACAGTTTTAGAGAAATATGATTTGTGGAGACACATGGATGAATTTTTGAAATCTGGATATTTTCCAAGTAAATCTGAATGGAAAAGGTTGGTTACTGAGAATAGTTAGAAATTCAGAGATTGCAGCATGGAAAATAAAGATTCAAAGCATGCCAGGACTTCAGTTATACCAATATGTCGTTAAAGATTTGGCACCTAGTATGTGGTTAAAACTAGCACAAGATAATAGTTTAATGAAGGAACATGTGTGTACAATTGTCAATATCCTTTGTGGATCATTCCTTGTTGCTAGTGTGCGGTTCAATGGAAATGACAAAGATATGTTTTGTAATTTTTGTGGCCGGAATTTAAAAAATTTTGTCAAGCACGCTATGCTTTATTGTCAACAAACAGTTGTAATAAGAGAACGATTTTGGAATTGGTTGACAGATTGCCTGCCCATAGAAATTTCAGCCAAGCTCAATATGTTGGATGATGACAGCCTGTTATATACTCTCTTTGGAGACGTGGGGACACTGCAAGAACACAGAAGAGATCTGATAAAACAATTTTATTTTGGGGTTAGAGTATATCTCTGAGACAATTAAAACAGTTAGTTATATTGACAGATATTTATGATTAGTTCTTTATTTCAAAAATAACAAAAAGATGTAATATATGCTTATTTATTTTTTTATATTTTATATAATTTTGTATCTTCAAATATGGAGGCAATAAAGAATTTTACTTGCTTGCTTACTTGCTTACTTGCTTACTTGCTTACTTGCTTACTTGCTTACTTGCTTACTTGCTTACTTGCTTACTTGCTTACTTGCTTACTTGCTTACTTGCTTACTTGCTTACTTGCTTACTTGCTTACTTGCTTACTTGCTTACTTGCTTACTTGCTTACTTGCTTACTTGCTTACTTGCTTACTTGCTTACTTGCTTACTTGCTTACTTGCTTACTTGCTTACTTACTTACTTACTTACTTACTTACTTACTTACTTACTTACTTACTTACTTACTAACTTACTTACTTACTTACTTACTTACTTACGTGTTCAATCAGACGATATATACTTCTTCTGATCTGTAGAAGGACACATCGTCTATAAAAACGTCCGTCGTCAATAGAAATACATATATGTTATTTACCGGCTGGGAGGTCCGTATGGAGAAATATTTCCCAAGGTCTCAAAAATGCCGAGGGACGTTTTTGAAACCAAGGAAAATATTGGCAATACGTACCTACCAAAATGGTAAATAACTTATTTATTTGTTCCTTAATATCGTGGTAGCTTGTTTTTTGGTTGTCATGATCAAGGAAAGCCCTGTGCTTTTAGCTGCGTCAAAGGAAATTGAAAGTTAAATTAGCCTCCTCCGCAGGCATGTGGCTTCTTAAGTAATATTTGACATTTCACTCGACACTATAATATAGTAAGTAATATTTGGCATCTCACTGGATGTTCCCTGCAATCCCACTCAAAACATTGCTCGCACAAGCCACAGAGTTAAGTCTCTTTTCGGATAAAAAATTCACTTATATGTCTTTCAATATGTTCAATCTCGTTTAACTTCATTTTCAAATGTTTTGAGAATATTTTACGACTTATAAAACGCATTTAAAACTGAAATTATGTATGGGGCTCGTTAGCCAATCAGAAAGCAGGATTTGGTAGGATATATACGGACCGGAAAAAATAACTGAAATACATGATATTACATTGTGGAAATTCTACGGTGCGAGGGAGTCTGGGAAATTTAGCGTTTAGGATTTCGTGACCGTGTTGATGGTCAAATTATCAAATATCTCAAAAATACCGGCCGCTGAGGCAGCCAATTAAATTGCAAAAAAAGCTTTCGAACTTCTCACGATTAATGCAAGAAACTAGAAATTACTACTGCAAGGAAATGCTGCCTTTAATTATTATAAATTTACAATTTCTTTACACGCTCTTACAGCTCGCGAGTTCTCATGCACGAAAGTTGCCAAAATTAATAAATGTTTTCATGTTCACACATCACACAACGAGAAGAGGAATGCTTAAGCTAGCTATCAGCTTGGTTTCGTTCATATATCACACAACGAGAAAAGGAATGCTTAAGCTAGCTATCAGCTTGGTTTCGTTCATATATCACACAACGAGAAAAGGAATGCTTAAGCTAGCTATCAGCTTGGTTTCGTTCATATATCACACAACGAGAAAAGGAATGCTTAAGCTAGCTATCAGCTTGGTTTCTCCTTTTCTAGTCAAATGAATTTTAATCGGCTCAGATTTTCCTTTCGGTGCATCTGCTGGAACAGTGAACACGATCCTTGCAAATCCAATTCTGCCACACCTGACCTTTATGCTTGATCTTAACACCTTACCATACCGTGAATCCTTCAGAGTGACTGTGTAGGTCACCACGACGTTGTCACAGACTTTCCCGCGTTGTATTTGGATTCTAAGCGCTGTGGTCTTCGCCCTAGGCAGGGTATTGGAGTTTCGGTTGTAAGACGGTCGCATAATCACTGACGCGGCTTGGTCCTGTAGTAATGAAGTACGCATGAATTGGTTTCCTTTCCTTGTTTTTCCGTGTATCTGGAGTTTAAAGGGGCCGGACAGCGGGGGTAGAAATTTGGCTGTATAGCGAACTCCGCTTCTGCCAACTGGTTGCAATGCCTGGATTTTGTGAACTGTGCCGTCACTATTGACCACCTTAATTATCAATGAAGATGACGTAACAGATTCGGCGCCCGCCACAGTGATGAATACAGTCGTGGTAACTCCTAGAAAATAATTATAAAGAAACCATGCACTGAGTACAATGTCAATACTTTATAACAGTTAATCTCTCTCTCTCTCTAGGTGTACGGTAAAGGTAAGTTCCACTAATCTCGAAAGAAGACTGGATCAAGCAACTATTGTTCAGAAAATGAAGCCGGAAGTCCGCCATTATTAAGGGACCAACTGAGGATCCTATGAGGTTTTTTGTTGGATTATGTGCTCTTACCATCGACAAAATAAAATAATTTTACTATAAATTAAGAGAACCAGAGGACATTTTTAAAATTACTGGGTAAAACGATTCATGGCCTACCTACAGATTTACTGCGACTTTTGTCCCTTAGTAATTGGCTCTAATTATACAGTGAGAGAAGCCTGATATGAGACGTCAAATTAGGTTCAAGATTTTATGCATTTAATGTTAACAAAGAAACTATATTGGCCAGACATTAAACCTATTTCGTGAGCGTCACAGTTTGATTTGCTTGCAAACTTGGAGCTTCAAAATCAGCTCATCAGATACAATAGAAAGCTCAATCCAGTCCTATTTTTGAGATCAGTGGTACGTTTACACACTGTGATTAATTGCGCCGATTTATGGTTTAGATGTATGTTAAGTAAGGAGAAAGGGATTAATACGAGCCTATGTAAATGATTCTGCTGACAGTTTCAATCAATCAATCTCCCTCACTTCTTCTTCTCATCCTTCTCCCCCGCCCCTCTCGCTCTCTCTCGCTCTCCCTTTGTTACTCTCTCTCGCTCTTTTTCATCTTTTAAAGACAAATATCGTGAAATACCTTCAAGCGGCTGATCTATGGGTATTGGAACAGGATTTCTACCTCGCCTTGGAATATAAGTGTAGTAATGTCCAAAATCGATGTTCGTACTACTAACTGCATTCACCCTGTATGTATGACGTCCTGCAGATATTGAGACAACCAACATATAGACACCTGGAACTGGGTTAGAAATATCATACAGCACTCCCTTTGTCAAAGATAGCCGACCAACAGTAATTATCTTCCCTGTAGGATCAACCAGCGTTATCGTTGCGCCAGAATTCTGGGTGGTGACTGTAATGAGTATTTTTTCAATAGAATCATCAACAGTGATACTGTATTCACTGCCCGTTGCTCGTCTACGTCGACCTGTGGTAGTTCCACTTCCTCCAGAGCCAATAGAAGCAGAACCACGCAAACTGTCAGACACCAGTCTCCCAAGTTCCCTGATTTCCGCAGTGGTTTGGAGAGGATAAACAAGACCGCCTGTATCGGTTGCAACTTGAGTAAACGCAGGTGGGTCACCACCACTTCTACAGTTTCCCCTGGTGAAGAAGTTTATCGGAACGAGTAAATCATGCGCGAGCTCGATCACGTTGTCGATGTTCTCAGGAGTGGCGTCCTTTGGGGAGGCATCCGTGAAAACGTACATGGCAGATCCTGGTTGAGGACCGGATTCCAAGGCATCGATCATTCCTTTAAAGGCCAGCTCAGGACAATCTCTTCCACCGTGAGCTCTTAATCCAGCTAAAGCTGTCACGAATTCTTCGCCTTGAGTTTCATCTTTAACCGTAATCGGACCAGTGCCTGTTTGGAAACAGCAGAATATATTGGATTATTATGCCTCAACTATAAATTGTCCAATCAAAGAGCTATAGATTTGTACCACGTGACCAGTCAAAACAGGAGAATATATAGGATTATTATGCCTCAACTATAAATTGTCCAATCAAAGAGCTATAGATTTGTACCACGTTACCAGTCAATTTAAACTCGAATTCCCCGAATCACCCGATGATGACGAATACACCGGGTGATTCGAGTTCGAATCACCCGCTGATCACGAATGCACCGGGTGATCCCGATGATCACGTGCGAATGTACCCACTGATCACGAACAAGACGTTTCAAGACGTTTCTAGACGTTTCAAGACATTTCTAGACGTTTCAAGACAGCATTCAAGATTGTTTCGGTATAATATATAATTGATAGACACTCCGCTTGGGGAATTCGTCGAAATATTACCCCTCGGGATGATATATCCCGAGGGCGAATCATCCGTCGGGGTAATATTTCGTCGAATTCCCCTCGAATTATTATATAGACAATATATACACGTTTCGATGCCATCCTAGCATCATTTTCAAGTTGAAATGATTTATACGTTACATGCGTGAGTTCGTTCAAACTTTAAATGACGTAAGCAAATAGTTTTACTTATTTCTTATTGTATTATATTAAATCTATATAGTTTTAACTTTTTAATCAGTACTAATAGTATAAACGATGAATTGAACAGACCAAATTTTATTCGAATATGTACTGTAAATATAATATTTTATGTTAAGTGTTAATAAAGTTCCATCCTAATGACGTAAGCAAACAGTAATAATAACAATAATAATAATAATAATAATAATAATAATAATAATAATAATAATAATAATAATAAAATAATAACTTTATTCAATAAAATCTCAATTACATCTGAAATTAATTAAAAATTAGATAATACTATATTTTACAAATTAATGATAATTTATTACATAGCAATAATAATAATAATAATAATATAAGGAAAGGAAGATAATAGTGAAAATAAGTAAATAATAAAAAAAAAGGGGGCGAATGTCCTAAGAATTGGGGGGGGGGGGCAATTTCCTAGGATATTCGCCTCCCTCTAGGAAATTTGCCCCCCTCTCATCAAAACTTCTCAAGAACATTGTTTATTAAATTTAATATTTTACAAAAAATACTTAAATATATATAGTTGACCAGTTCAGACACGGGTTCAGGGGACTAGTTAAGTCTTTTTGTAGCCATTGGACTTGTTTAGAAATAAATGAATAAAAATAGAAATTATCAGATAAAGTGCCTCAAATTTTGACAATAGAAATCGTTAACAATGGCCTTCGCGGTGACCACTTTTTAACAATGAACGATGACTCACACATGCAAAACAACAATATGAACAAAAGGGTCTAGAATTTGAATAGGGTACGGTTGCTAAACATTGGTCTCTTCCACAGATCTCTAAAATAGGACTGAATCGGACCTTCCTATTGTGTGTGATGTTTTAACTTTATCTTATAATCGCTTTTTGATTCTCTGGGCTGTGCTTCCTATTCATGATGTAGCTACACCCTTCCCTCTGTTTATATTATTACCAGAAATCTTAAAATAACGATTTTGTCGTGGTGAAAAAATTAAATATTGCTTTGGAAAATGCATTCATGAAGGTGAATAGCAATGTTGGATAGTTCTTAAAAGAAGTGTTCAAAACTTAGCAGAGTCAGAGTTAAGAAAAAAGTGGAGAAAAACATTAAAATAAAAAAGGATAATGCATTTCGGCGAACAATTTATCAACAAAACAGAGCGGGTATTTATACCATAAATGTTGAATAACGTCACCCCCGTTAATGAAGTGACGCTATATTTAATGATGTTTTTCCAATCGCTGAGTCACAACTGACAATTGGCTCGCTTTGGCTGCTGATGAGTGGAAATAGTTTTATTTCGAATGACAGAAGACACGTGTTGTTACCACAAATTGACGGCAAGTGGATTCCAATTTATATCTTGCGACTAAAGGAGGGCGAAATTCCTAAAGGGGGGCGATATTCCTAGGAAAATCCCCCCCAAGGGGGCAATATTACGGCGGGACGAATTTACTGGGACACCGGAATGAGATGAAGTTCAATCCGGATTGAGTTCATAACGGAATGAGTTTCATTCAGGATTGAGTTTCATTGAAATTTCATTCCGGTAACGTGTCATGTAAAGGCGGTGCGAGATTTCATTCCGGAAGGAAAAATACGACCTAGAAAACTGAAATGAACAACACATACATGCTTTTAACATTTATAGACGACCATTTGCAGCTAGAGACAGGAATTGCGCCGACGTCATATTGTTCAATATAAATAGCTCTTTGAAATGCTTGTTTATTTGTGACAGCATCGATTATCGTTGCTAGCAATGCTTTTTCCATTTTCTTTATGTTTATTATTCGCCAAATTATCAGTTTAAGAACTTTAAGGCACATGTTGAAATGTATAAGCATTAAGCGCAGAAATTTCAGATTTCGCGCGATTTTCGATCCTGGTATCCGGAATGAAACTGAGTCCGGATTCATGTAAACACCCCCCTATCTTCTAGCCCAATTTTCCATTTCCTTCAAATCCGACGAGAAATTAATTGCTGGGGGTTCGAAAACTAAAGATCCCAAGACTAGCTCACATAACAATTAACAAATTCATCAAACATTTCACAAGAGCAATCAAAGTGGCTCTTACTTCGTGTACCGGACACAGAATATTACATCATTGAAATATTTAGTTTAAAAGTAGGGTTAGTATTCCTTTATTTAAGGGTTAGGACTAGAGCTTTTATTTGGGTTATGGTTGGGGTTTTTGTTCTTGTAAAGCTTCTGAATCCCAAGAAAATAATTTGATGTATCTATATGACGTAGTCTGTGTCCATTGTGTAATTCGGTATACGAAGGAGATGCCATTAACGTAGCAAAGTACTATTTACAACATAAGCGGCCATGTTGTATCGGATATATTACAAGCTGGAGCCGAAAGCTTAGGATACTCGTACATCTAAATGTTTATCAACAATATTGAAGATTCAAGTTATTTTAGCCAAGTAAATCAAAGTAAAAGTTTATGTAAATCAACAGAATTTTGTTCACTTTGCCACTAATTTCCTTTGTCTTGTCTTCGTGATTTATTAATGATATTATAAATCGGATATACAGACCATCATGCAACCTCGTTCCCAGGGCATTTTGCTTCCACGGTGGAAGGTCGGCGAAAATGGCCCTGGGATCGGCTGGTCACATGACACCCAGAATTTCTGGGTGTTTAGTAATGATAATTTTTGTGGTCTTTGTTCCATTGCCTTTGTCTACTTTGTTGACCTGAATAATTGAGAAATATTCAGGTCAACAAAGTTGTTGTTCATGTCGCATTCGTCGTCATAAAAGCAGCTAATAAGCTTAATAATCCACCATACATCCATGGTTATCTCTTACAAAAGGTATGAAGAAGCATATATCCAATTTAACGAAAGCTATCACGTCTAATTTGCCGTAAAATTTGAAGACAGCATTCAGATTTCGATGAATAAATTATACTCAGCTGAATTAATTGAGTTTTACCCAGGGCCATTTTCGCCGACCTTCCGCCGTGGAGGCAAAATGCCCTGGGTACGAGGTTGACCATCATGTGATTTTGCTCTAAGCGTTTTAATATAAATTCAGTTTAAGTTTAAAAATCATGACGTCATCACTCAGTCGTTCGTGACCAACCCTCGTACCCATGTTTGTCCGCATTTACCCATAATTATTGCGGCCATAACAAAAGAAAATAACTCATTTGCAATAATTTGTGAGTCAAATTTGGTTTGTTTGTCCGCATTTTGAGCTATTAATATCAATCGCTTAAAGGGCTATTAAGGTTGATTCGTGACAGTCATTCGTGACTTCACACCCATAGTAATAATCCCTCGCAAGCGAGGGTGATATATAAGGTATATATACATTAATTGAGCGGAGCATGGTAGGACCAATCTTTCCTTATAAGGAAGTAAAAAGTCGTTTTGGATGATCCGTTTGAATCAGACAATATTTTGGCAATGTCGTGAAGGGCGGCCATTGGCGAGTGGTGATCTGACGAACTACATAAAGAGGTTTTTACGAAGGGTATACATGTTTGCGTAATGTAATAAGTACGTACGTGTGTTATATGTATTTAGACTCGGTAATTCCAAATCTGTTTTCACAATTGAAAACGGTTAAATATTGATCGAGATAACGTTCAAAATAATATACGACGAGGCGGCTAGCTCATTGCCGAATAATTTCTAAGTAAATAAACCGTTTTTACGAAGGGTATGCACGTTTTCGAAATATAATACACACGTTATATAAACATTGGCCGAGATAACACATTGGCCGAGATAACGTTCAATCTACGTACGACGAACCGTCCTTGGGATTTGTTATCGACAGACGCTGTCTGGGCACTGGGGTGGTTGGGTAACGACCAACGACCTTAAATCGTAGGCCCTCGGAACCCCTATCAATTGGGCTTTCTAGCCTGTTGGGGTATTCCGTTCACCAAAGAGTGATAAATCTAATAAACTAAAATAAACTAAACTAAACTATATATCGATAATGGTGATTGTTGTTGTAATGTTGATTTGTGGAAGTGACGGCATGCATGATGAGTGCGGCGTATAAGATAAGATAAAAACCTTATTTCAAGAGGGTTGCATGCGTTACAATATAAAATTGACAAACTTGTGGCCCTCATGACAACAATTATTATAACTGTGACGACAATGCCAAATAATTGCATGGCCAGTATGAAGTAATGACAAGAAATATAGTTAGATATGATTTGCACTCAGACATTCAGTCTTCTGACCAGTCGCGTCCTCCCCAAAAACCCGCGCGCGCTCAGCGCAACTTCCCCAAACGAGGCTGTCAACTTAGACGACTGGGTACGAGGCTGTCAACTTACCTGGATCGTTGAACGGCGATAAAATATAATCCACTTCGAAATCTCGATCAAGTCGCACAATCTGAGTGGCGATGGAAATCGCTGCTTTTATATCATTCCCCATACTCCCTGTATCGTCAATGACAAACATGAGTGTGACCAAACCACTGACGCTCAAGTACTCTTCAAACGCTTCTTCTCCAATGTCTTCCCTAATGCTTTCCAGAAACGCCGTGGCCCCTTCGAGAAGCAGGGCGTCGCGTTTTGCGCGCGGCCTATCGTCGGATTTCTGCGCCAAAAAAAGTCCTTGGGCAGTCAAAGTTCGGAGAATGATTGTGTTGGCTTTTCTGTCCTTCGCAGCTTCCTCGATGAACTGTTTCAACTTTTCAACCAAGTCAGGCTTCACCTTTCTTCTTCCTAACGCAGCTTGGAAGTCGGCGATCTGTTTCTCGAAACCGTCGACGACCTTAAGAAAGGCGTTGGTAATGTTTTTACCTTTTCGCAAACCTCTGGCAAATTCAATTAGCGCTTCGCGAGCTGCGTCCAGGTGTCTCACATGCCTGTTAACTACTTCGTCTTCTGAGGTCGTGTCTAGTTCACTATCAAACTCTTGACTCTCGTCAAACTCTTCGCTTGAATCGTCAAAGTCTTGGCTGTCGTCAAACCCTTGTCTCTCGTCAAACTCTTGGGTAGTCTCGTCAAACCCTTGACTGTCGTCAAGCTCTTGGTTAGCTTGGGCTACATCGAAATCCTTATTTTCATCAAACTGCTCGCGGAGTTCATCAAATGTGACTGCAAGACAACTTCCAATTGCAAGCAGCACAACGACTACAGTTAATTTAAACATTTTTATCTTGTCAACTCTGACACGAATCATCAAGACTAGACGAAAACGCGTTATTTATATGCTATGTTCGTATGCAAATTATTATTATAACCACACATTGAACTTTTGTCCTGGTGTTCCACTAAAACCTTTTGTTGATAAAACAAATTAAAATATGCAACAAATAATTACTTGTTTTTAACCAAAGCAGTTTGTAAAACCGCAACGAAATAATTAACTTCCTCTGCGGCACAATATATCCTGTCTGCCCACATAATTATACCAAGTGTCTAATAATGAAAGGTCGTTACACATCCTTTAGTAAAGGAAGTGTACTGTCTCTGTTAAAAATATATTCCCAAAGGAACCACCCTTACTTTCAGGTTTCGAAAAACAACATCGGTTGTGGTTCCTTTTCTAAAGCTCAGTTAGGGGGGGGGGGGGCGAAGATAAATAGATTTGGTGCTGAAAAAAAATTTTACCCAACAAAACTTAAGATCACAAATTTAACCGTTTCACCATTTATGGGTATAGAAAATCTTTTACCCAACCCAAAAAGAAAAAGTTAATAGATAAAGCCCAATTTCCGGCATATCGTCTATACAAGTTTTAATAACAAACTCAAATACATGTACAAACAGATTCTATTGTAACTTTCAGATTATTATATCCCTATATAGAGCAGGAATCCAAGGATAATACAATAACAAAAGCTAGTGTGCACTGATGACTAAGGATAATTGATGCATGATGAGATTCCAATTTTAACTGATAATCTTAATTTTTTTATGTATACATATAGTCATGGCAATTTTGCTTCCCAACTCTTCAGAGAAGTCATTATTTTACCCAATTCCGTTTAGGTTTAAGAATTTTCAGTTACCCAACCATTTTCTGTTTGGCCCCGGCCATAAATAATGAGTGACTGGTTCCTTAATTAAAAGGCAACTAATACAAAGAGGATTAATGAAAGCTGTGTCAACGAAAGGCAAAGATATTCGAAGTTTTCTATTCATGCAAACACATCAAAATAAAGGGATTAGCCGGGGCTTACACAAACCGAACTCATATATATGCTAATGCCGTTATTCTAAAAAAGGTCACATTTTACTATACTGACAAGTCAGGGTTTTATATACCGAGTGACTGTCTCTATAAGCAAGGCAGGAGGTTGACTATTATATATGCCGACATCTCTAAGACTCGCTCGATAGTCTAAAACATTTATTATATGATGGATGACTTACAATTCATGTAAACTGGTTATATATTCTTTCTAAATGAGTAATAAAACGTGTTGTGCTGCGTAGGCAGTGTAAAAATACAAATCAAGTCA
This sequence comes from Chrysogorgia sp. JL179-B06, assembly GCA_035772405.1. Lineage (NCBI taxonomy): Eukaryota > Metazoa > Cnidaria > Anthozoa > Scleralcyonacea > Chrysogorgiidae > Chrysogorgia > Chrysogorgia sp. JL179-B06. Next base: position 885,467 of record JAYKKM010000237.1, read on the forward strand.
AATATCTAAAGGCTGGTGTACTGCCGAAATAGCAGGTACCAACCTTTTTAGATATTTCAAATATCTATATTGTGATATATATAGTGATGATATACATTCTTTCTCGTCGTATGCACTCCGTGGGCCGATACCTATATATATAGTTAAAACTTTTACAGCATCAACGCCATTAAAGCGTCTCTGCCGTAAAGAAGAGGATCAAAACTTGGTGAATGATTCCTTTTACTACGAATCATAAATAGGAATTGAGTGTCGTGTGTAAACGATTGCAATGCATATATATACGTAAGGAAACTGAATTGCAAGCATGACGCGCACTGAACTAGCCTGCGTGCAGTAGACGCTTCCTGTGCACTTAATGGGAAGTACACGCATGCACAGGAACTGAAGTCTATATGACGTACGGCTTAATACTGCATGGACTTTAAGGGAGAACAGTTTGATACAAGTGATATAGAGTGCAGACTGGGGGGTAAGTACGTTCTGCAACATATATACCATACAGCAAATCATAAACAAGAATCTGATTTTGCATGTTTTGGGATATTTCAGGGATGCTATACACCGGATGATTTTTATGGCCGATTTTTAACGCAAGATGGTCGTTAAGTTAAGGGAATGTAAAAAAAGGAATGTTGCACAGAATATAATTGGTAAATTGACATCCCATTTTTGTCGATTTTTGGCCCTTTCTCGATAATCATTTTTAGGGTTAGGATTTGGGTTAGGATTAGCGATTATTTGAATTTCGGTTTGTTCATATATCGAGAAAGCGCCCGATTTTTAACGAAGGGCAACATGTTGTTGCAATAAAAATCGTAATTGCTCCGTGTTTAACAAATTAGTAAGAAACAGCGGATGACGTCGGATATTAGACTAGTGGGAGTTTCTAAAGCACAGCTGAATTTTGTCTATAGATATTGTATATATACAGGGTGTATAAAAAAGGCGCAACCTCGGAATTTCCCAAGAAATCCACTGTGTTCTTAAACACAAAAGATTTGTAATCATAGCTTGTAATCGTATTCCAGGGGCATAACTGTCACGTAAAGCAGAATTGAATCGAAATTTATGCATTTATTTAATGAGAGTTGTTTAGTTTACAAGTATCAACAACAGTTAAATTCCCAGAGGCCTAAAATCTTTTGTGCTAATAAAAACAAAGTGGATTTCTTGGGAAATTCCGAGGTTGCGCTTTTTTTTATACACCCTGTATAACTATAACATGTCTACACGCAAATAATTTAAAGGAAACAAAACTAGACGTGCATGTTATTGTTCTTGATCCAAACACACTGGGATGCACTTACTTACTTACTTACTTACGTGTTCAATCAGACGATATATACTTCTTCTGATCTGTAGAAGGACACATCGTCTATAAAAACGTCCGTCGTCAATAGAAATACATATATGTTATTTACCGGCTGGGAGGTCCGTATGGAGAAATATTTCCCAAGGTCTAGTAAAAAATGCCGAGGGACGTTTTTGAAACCAAGGAAAATATTGGCAATACGTACCTACCAAAATGGTAAATAACTTATTTATTTGTTCCTTAATATCGTGGTAGCTTGTTTTTTGGTTGTCATGATCAAGGAAAGCCCTGTGCTTTTAGCTGCGTCAAAGGAAATTGAAAGTTAAATTAGCCTCCTCCGCAGGCATGTGGCTTCTTAAGTAATATTTGACATTTCACTCGACACTATAATATACACAGGGCGAAATCTCAGAATTATTTGCATTTAACCAAAAGTGTAAAGTTTGCGAAATGTCGCTTTACACCCTTTACACCTTGATTATAGTTGAATAAAGGTTAGCCGTGGTTTACTTAACTTTAACGATGTGTAAATGGTCCTTTACGCTGAAAGAACGCCAATGAACCTTTACATAACCTTTATACTATTATTTAAAGAGAAATAAATATATTGTGAAGTTTATATATCTTTACACCGTCTTGATAAAGCTGTTAAAGCTCGGCGATACGCGCGCGGTAGGAAGTTTTTATCCTGGTAACTAGATTGTTATGGCAACCGGAGAAAAACAAATAAACCTTTCTTCTTTGTAAAGTCGAATGTGAAGTCGAAGTCTTCAAAAAGGTTTACTTCTTGATCTGTTCCTTCGTTGATCTCAAACTTAATACACTTGGATTGGGGAAATGTATTCGAATGAAAAGGGTGCTTCGTTGCCAAGAAAAAATGTCCGAATCGACGTTTAGAAAACTGGTTTCGGAAAGTCACGTCAAACGTCACATTTCACGACCAAGCTCTTCATCAGTTCATCTGAGTCCGAGATAGTGAATTTTCTAGTAAGTAATTACTAGAAACAGTATTTACCCAGCATCATTGGCCATGGACTCTGTTGAGAACAATGTTGAGAACGATGCGTCTGAAACATCACAGAACCAAGAGGAGATGCAACCCTGCCAGGTTATTATCATGTTATTGTTTTTATTCCGTACTCGTTATTCTCATGATTGAGTTAATTAATATGAACAGATATAATATTCAGTATTTTAATATTAAGTTACCATGGCATGCACAATGAATATACTAGACATCCTATGTATTATTCATTTTCTATTATTCAAATTCGAAAAAATCATTATGAGTGAACAGACAAGAAGAGGATGTTTGTCAATCTTATGTATAATCAGAAAAATGTTCACTCTGCCATCGGTCCATTGGACGGTAGTATAGAGTAGGTATACTGTATAAGCTTGACAAACACGTCCACCTCTCATCTGTAGGTATTAAGTTAGAATTAGTATTATAATTATGGTACCGGTACCATTTATCCAGTAATTGAACCTGCACCCAGGCTTTGATGTTGCTTGTTTGCAACTGGTCCTGGTTCAGTCTTAAAATGTATATATTCACTAAATTGTCCTTCACCACAAATTATTAGAATATTATATTATGAACACTGTACATTCATGCATGCATGAGGCTTTAAATTTTATTTCTTACTAAAACTGCCAAATACTAACATTGATATCCAGTATCTCATATTATAGTACATAACTTGCACTTCAGTGTTACACTAACTCACCTGATTATCTAAAGTACATAACTTGCACTTCAGTGTTACACTAACTCACCTGATTATGTACAAAGTTTATGTATTTTGTCTGACGGCTAACCAATCTGTAAATGTACTTGGTGTCTGAAGTGAATGCTTTCCCTGAAAAATGTGTTACTGGTGAAAATTCAGGCTGCACCTGGCCAATTCAGTTATGATGAATACTGATGTACTAGTTTGAACTGAATTTAATATTTGTCTGTTGACCGGTATCATTTTATTTATTAATTTTCCTCCTTAATTTTTACTTTAAGAGCTCTTCTGATGATTCATTACAACAGTGACGAGGAAATTACTTTTGCTGAGGATTAGAGTGATACCGGTACTAACAATGAGTTCTGGACTGATGTTCCTGGAGATTTGCTCAACCAGGATGTCTTAACATGCACCTTCACCCCTTCCTAAACAATTGGCAAAGAAAAGTAAATTGCATTTTGTTAATTCACTGTTACAATGGTTTTTATACCTTCTGTTGACCTGGCAAATTGGCAATTATTTGTCATAAAGTGACAAAGAAAACACTTGATTTCCATGTACCAAATAGCATTTTTACAGAACTTGTTGCTATTTTCCCAACTTCACTGTAAATGGTGAGGCAATATCTGAAGGCATATATGGATGATTTTACAAAGCTTATTGTGTGTCCAAAGTGTACTAAATGCTATAAATATGAAGAATTTTGATGAAAGTCAATGGTGAGTACATTGCCAATGAGGGAAAAGCAATTTATGTAACAGCCAGTAAAATATGGAAGGATTGTGCAAAGTACAAAACAAGTTTTTTAATGCACCAAGGAACTACAGTATGGATTACTGCTAAACACCGACTGTTTTCAACCAATGAAGCACCGAAAGGATTACACGTTGGTGTGTTGTATTTGGTTGTCCCTACCACAAAATGAAATATTTAAATGGTAAAATGTTATTATTGTTGGAGTGGTTCCATTGATGGATTGTGAACCCAAAAATTTAAATGAATTCCTGAAGCCTGTTGTTGATGAGCTGAATTATCTGCTTCAAGCCTAGGCAATCTGCCATTGTTTCAGGCAGCATTATTGTGCACATCATCAGTTTAATATACCAGCCACAAGGAAGTTGGCTGGTTTGAAAGGACAGTACAGTACAGAACTTGGCTTCTCAAAATGTAAAAAGAAATTCCCTGATTCATTTGGTGAGAAATGCAACTATTCTGGATGACGGTGGATGTATTGATAGATACAGTATACTGTAATGATCAATAAGTTAACTGGGAATTGGGCCCTTTCTCAATATATGAGCAACCAAAATGTAAAAGTATTCTAGCGTCAACCCAAGTCAGTTTTAGGGTTAGGATTTGTCTTTTGGTTGCTCATACTGTATAATGTGAAAGATAAGCAATAGTAAATATTTAGCATTTTGAATCATTTCCCCAGGACTACACATAATGTAAGCTTAGTTTTGATATCAAATCTTCAATTGTTGGCCTCTTTGAAGGTGTACCATGAATGCACTGTCTAGCAATATTTTTAAGTTCTTCAGAATGATTACAGTGAAAAAAATTACCTGGCCAAACAAATAAATATCACCAGCTAAACTACATGTATGTGATGCTTTTTAACTGATTTTCGAACCCAGGCCCCTGACCATGTGCTGTTTTGTTACAAATGTCATTATCCACCTTTTGTTCCTCAAATACACCATCCAAAGTGTCACATATTTCATAAGCTGTTTGAGAGTTCTCCCAACACTAAAAGTGCCCATCAGGCTATATGCAACCACAGCAAAAACACTTATATATGGTGACAATACAGTACATGTATGCAATATGGATGCAATGGGGACATTAATGTGATGTAATGACCATGTTTAAATACCGGTAGCTTGATGCAAACACAATAACTGACCAATAGCACAGCAGCACAACTTACTGTATTTAACTATTAGATATTTGCTAAATTGTTATTTTACAGCATTTTCTTATTTACAGTAAAATAGTCTGTAAAAATAGCATGTCACAGTAATTAGTTCAATTTAGGAGCCAAATATATGCAGAGGTTCAGCCTAGTCTGAATATAAAATATAAATGTGAATTAGGTCAATAATGCTATAAAATGTTGAACCAAAATGTTTAAGCAGCTGTTATTGCCCTCTGTCTGTCGGTCGGTCGAGATGTACCACACATGTCTATTACGCGGCAGCTGGGAGAAACAGGTTCAAATCCTGGGTCGGCCCACCAATCAGTGTCCATGTCATTATGAATACTTTTAAGGAGGTGGTTACCTTTCCTGCTGCAATTCCTATTATTACAATATTATTACAACTTGGGTATTTTACTTGGAACTAAAACACTTTTTAGCTTGTAGAATCATTATATGTCAGTATATCACACTTGCAAGTGCTGTATTGCTCTAATGTCATGCCTGCTTTTACTGTAAGTTTGACCAAGTAAATTTTAGCTAGTATGTAAGATATAAATACTGAGGATGGATGTTTTATAGATATATACCCAAGGGCCTGTAGACACTGAGAGATGTATCTGATACATCCCAAGGGCTGTACAGCTTGACGGATGTATCAGATACACGCCAAGGGGACTATGGCCCCTGAGCATGGCCGTAGCTAACATGTCAAAAATGGGGGTTGCCATGAAACCTAAAATTTCTGAATGAAATACTTTTCCCCAAATCTTGCAATACTTTGCCACTGCCAAAAGAACAACGACATAACCAAAAAACATTTGTATCACACTTATGGTAGTAACGGTACTGCATTTTCCCCATATACAAATCTATTACACAAAGTGTCAACATGTGACCAATTACTTCCAATAGATTATAAGACATAATTAAAATGGCAATTAACAAAATGGCAATTTTGTAAAAGTTGGGTGGGTGGGCCTCACCACCCCAATACCCCCCTCGCTATGGCCCTGGCCCCCGAGGGAATGTATCTGGTATAAAGCCAACACCTGGGGTATATTTATCTAACTTTATTAAATAGTTGTGGTTTTCCTAAGTTATTATTATCCCCTTTTTTAATTTGATACTGCAACCTGACTTGTCAGCTTTAAACAAGATATTCTAATAAGGATATTGCTATAACTATGAAATGCATATTAACGTAACAAGGTAAAAAGCATAAAAATAATGACAGAGTTATAGTGCTGCACTGCTGCCTGTTATTTTGACACAGACAAAGGTCAAAGCAAATACTCTGAATCTTAATACTCAATATCAAGATGTCGAACATTAACAGACAATGTAAACAACAGACAATGTAAAAGTGCTAGTATAAGCCAGCTGTGAAATTTAAAATAAAATATGTTCAAACACATAAAAAGAAAGCTTACGGACAAATCATATCTTTGCTTAGAAATTCTTTCCATTTTCGCCAAAGGCCCAAAAACACAGCCTGGGTTTGGGCTGAGATCAACACTACAGCTCGATTATTCTCTATTTCTTTTGTGACATACGCCCGTCGCCTCAATAATATATTTTCTGCCTTACTAATACAGACCAACGATGTTGCTTCCTTCGAGATTTCTTTCGTCGTATTTCATCTGCAGTATACTATTTGACCGGGATAAACGGCGTTGCTTTGCGTTTTTGAGCTGTACTGATGGCGCTGGGATTTCTCCCAGATCGTTACACATCCCACTGGTAGCAAGTGCGCCACTCGCAGTGTGGAAGACCTCGCCAAAATGCGCCATTCCGGCCGGTTTTGCATAAGCTCTCAACCATCAGACAGTTCAATTAGCAAGCAACGAATATTCGTTGATATCATCAGCTTAGTATACCAGAATGCTGCCAAGGACGTTTGCAAAGGACATCTAACACTCGATTTTGGCGCGCGCGCGCTTGGATGCTTGTTGTGTATAGCGCGTTGACAATCTGGGACTCCTCCCTTCAACAATAATAGTGCAGTTTTGATGGCTGAATTACAACTTGTTTGATATTCGTTTGTTCAATTTTATTCATATAAATACATTCGAGTAATATTTCGTTCATATAAAAGTTTTCAATTCACAATAAGTGATCTAAAAGCTGCACCACTAGTTTACAGATGGCATATTCAGTGTGTCAGCCCTCCCCACACAGAAATTATTTTGCGCTACTTTACCAAAGTTGGCGCGCAAATTCAAATCAGTCGCAATTTACATAAACGGTTTGTGTGAGTAAAGATGGAGGCATATGGAGGCAAGAAACCTTTGTTTATCCCATTCTAACCATAGTCATGAACGTTTCTATTGGAAAATTTCGTTGCGGAATATAAAGCCTTGAGAGAGCAGGTTAATCAAGTCGTCGCAAATGACAAAGCCGCATTGACGGTTGATTCATAACAAGATCGAACTGCTGACAGCTTCGTCCAGACTCCAGTCCGATGCCTGAGCGACGTACACTATAGACAAACTGGAAGCTCTATTCATGTGCCGAAAATGTGCAGGTATGGTTAAAACATGTAAACATTACACATATTATATACTATATATATTTATTGATAAATTATTGCTCCTCATCTTTCTTCATGCTCACTAAAAGCGTGAGGCAGACGCTATATTATATATGTTTTATAGCATGACGTTCGACGATAATTCTAAATTTTCGAGAGATCTGGAGAAACGCAATCGTTCGTTTCAGATAACGCTACGATATTAGATTTGTAGTTCAAAAACCTTTCAGGAAGACAAATTAGTGTTTAAATTGAAACAGACGGCGGAGTCTGGGTACGAGTTTTGCAATGGTCACGGAATGCTAAAAATTTTTATCGTGATTTTTGCTTCATTATTAGCTGGAAAATGGAAAACTAATACATAATTTGATTCAACTAAGCTGGAAATAACTATATTATACAAAAACTAAGGTATTTTGGTTTGCTTTTCTTTCCTTATCCAAATAATGCAGTTTTACCGAACTAAAGTAACTCAAGTATTTTACCTTGTATAATAAAAAAATTAATATGTTATTTACCGTTTTTGGTCGGTCCAGATAGAGAAATATTTGCCCTCGGGACGTTTTTGAGACCTTGGGCAAATATTTCTCTATCCGGACCGACCAAAAACGGTAAATAACATATATATATAATGTAATATAATATAATGTAATATAATATAATATAATATAATATAATATAATATAATATAATAGTAATAATAATATAATAACATATATATTATATTATATATGTTATTTACCGGCTGGGAGGTCCGGATAGAGAAATATTTGGCCGAGGTCTCAAAAACGGCCAGAGGCCAAGGGACGTTTTTGAGACCGAGGGCAAATATTTCTGTATCCCGGACCGACCAAAAACGGTAAATAACATATTTACGTTTTATTATACAAGGTAAAAGACTTGAGTTACTTTAGTTCGGTAAAACTGCATTGTTTGGATAAGGAAAGAGAAGCAAACCAAAATACTTTAGTTTTTGTATAATATAGTTATTTCCAGCTTAGTTGAATCAAATTCTGTATTAGTTTTCCATTTTCCAGTTAATAATGAAGCAAAAATCACGATAACATTTTTTAGCATTTAGGATTCCGTGACCGTGGTCAAACTATCGTAAAATTCCACCCGCTGCTGCAGCCAATCAATTGCAGGAAAGGCTAGGATTCCGCCCGCTCACGATACAAAAAAATAATAATAATATAATATAATAATAATAATAATATAATATAATTTATTATATAAAATAGAGTATATATAAACATATATATATAAACTAATAAAAGTGATAATCTCACATGTGTGATTATTTATGGTAATCGCACATGTGACGATTATCGCTGATACAGCACTATAGTTTAAAGCTGCTTTTTCTAAGCAATTGGACATTTTTATATAATAAACAGAAAAATACATGGATGCTTGGAAATATGAAATTGATTTCCCGTGTTAACCAGGATATCTCACTCGTTCGATATTGTGGTCAACACTCTAAATAAATTTCATATTTCCACACATCCATGTATTATTCTCTATATAATAATAATATAATAATAATATAATAATAATAATATAATATAATATAATATAATAATATAATATAATATATAATATAATATATAATATAATGTAATATAATGTAATATAATATAATATAATATAATAACACAAATAGTTATATAGTTTGATTTGGCTTCCTGTGGTTGCAGTGCTGAAATTTGAGATGGTCGGAGATCTGTTAAATTATTATATTTAATTATTATTTTTAATTATTAAATTTTTGTATTTATGAAATCCTCGTGATCTTTGTAGATTTTAAGATGAGCAGTTGTTTTGTTTTTTGTATGGTGTGAGCTAACACTACAGATCATGTTTTATTTCACATATGCTGTGAAGTCAGGAGGCAATGCCTGAACAGGTGGAAATCTCAGCAGTTAGCAATAACGATTTACGTGGTATTTCCACAAAGTTCATTCGCTTTTTTTAATTTGTACTTAAATTCTTTCATAGTATAAAGTCAGAGCACAAGATCAGCATTTTCCAAAAACCTGTGAACGAGCTTAACCATCAATATGGAGGTGAAGACAAATGTCCATGGAGTTTGTTGCAGTTGAAAGGTATGTATCGTGTTTTCTTTTCAGTAATAAATTATTTGTTCCATATTCTCTAATTTTACAAATTAAGGGTGATTATGTACATTAAATCTTAAAGGTGCAGTCCAGTCCGTTCTGCGCATGTATGATATTTCAAACGTTGGCGACTCCACATGTCAACAAACTTTAACGGAATAGATTTGCGACAGTTCGAAAGAGAGTATTCGTTAAATGTGGCGAAGGCACGAGTGGTAGTTTGATATAGTATCCACATTTATGAACCAAACAGCTTCTTATAACATGCTTTTTAGGCGGAATAGCTCAAGCGTGTGAAAAAAATCCGCAATACTTCATGTTCAATGTTTATATAACGTAATGTAAACAAACGATGTAAACAGAAACGTGAACATGCGCAGAACGGACTGGACGGCACCTTTAGTGCTTTGCATGATTATATTTATTGTGTACACACCATTTTGGTCTAAATTATGGAAAATGCGCATCACGTTTGTCATGAACTCTTTATTTACCAAAAAATTGCATATAGTTTTTCTTCAACTAATTTGAACCATTAGTTTGGTAAATATTCTTTTATGTACATCATCATACGCCTTTCTGGGCTCGTTCGTGTTTCTCCAATTCAAATTAATATTTTGCTCCCAAGAAGGCTGAAAGGCTAATTAAGATACACATAACAGAATATTTAAAATGTGTGCCATTATAAAAGAGGTCTATTGGTATGTATATAGATGTTTCATTGGAAGTTTCTAATATGAACGTTATTTTGATTCTTGTATAGAAAGTTGCAAAAGAGGTTGACCAGGCAAACGTTGCTAAAGTTATGATGGCATCCTACTGTATATTTCCAATGAAGATAGTGACTCTTCACAATGGCAGAGTACTGAATTGAAAAATATTAAGAGAAGGCTGGATAAATTCCATCAGAATACATTAACAGATCAAGTGGCAAAAAGAACATTGGAAAGAGTAATTGGGGGAAATTCTCAAAGAGAAAACCAGAGAACTGTCCAAAATATTGTACAACAGAAGCACCAGAGGCAACCGATGTCCAATAATTCACCATAATGTACGCAATTGGAGTTGGCTGACAAATATTGAAACAGACTTCAAATATAGACAGCTACAGTTGTACTGTTTTATTGATTTCCAACTGAAACTGGTCTGTGCAAATTAAGGCTTTGTCTGCCTCATTGTAGATTAAAATTTGCTTTTAACAAACATAATAATAACTTACACTTACTGAAATTAAATAAGGCCACGTAACGCTATTTTGATGGTAATACTGTACATTAGTAATATATATATTTAGACGATATCAATATGTGACATACCTCACGATGTCATTGATATACATGAATATGCTAATACCAGAATAAAAATATTGTAAATTGTACAATGTATATTTTGTTTTGAATTTTTTCCCAAACTGGTGCGATAATTGTACCAAGGTTGATAAAGCAATCATTAACACTGCTTTACACACCTTAAACTAGGTGTTAAATCTGCGATTTCGTGCTGTGATTACACCTATTTAACAACGCGGTGTACGTAAAGTTGTATAAATGTGCGCGAACTTTAAACAATGGTGTTAAACATGGATTATAAACGTGATTGAAGGTATCTTTACACGTATTTAACAACGCGGTGTAAACGGAGATAAATGTGCGCGAACTTTAAACAATGGTGTTAAACATGGATAAACGTGATTGAAGGTATCATTACACGTATTTAACAACGCGGTGTAAAGGGAGATAAATGTGCGCGAACTTTAATCAATGGTGTTAAACATGGATAAACGTGATTAAAGGTATCTTTACACGTATTTAACAACGCGGTGTAAAGGGAGATAAATGTGCGCGAACTTTAATCAATGGTGTTAAACATGGATAAACGTGATTGAAGGTATCTTTACACGTATTTAACAACGCGGTGTAAAGGGAGATAAATGTGCGCGAACTTTAATCAATGGTGTTAAAGTATGGTAAATGGAAATTTAACATTGTTTATTCGCTTTTAAACTGACAGTTTAAATGTAGCTTTATCAAGATTTATAACGTCTTTACACAGGGGGTGTAAAGCCGTCATTACACAGCTTTATTATTGTGGTATAAAGGTGTGTAAAGGGACCTTTCACACCATTACGCTATATGATTAAAGCTGGATAAAGCAATCATTAACACTACTTTACACCAGCATTAACATGTGGTTAAATCTGCGATTTCGTCCTGTGATAGTAAGTAATATTTGGCATCTCACTGGATGTTCCCTGCAATCCCACTCAAAACATTGCTCGCACAAGCCACAGAGTTAAGTCTCTTTTCGGATAAAAAACTCACTTATATGTCTTTCAATATGTTCAATCTCGTTTAACTTCATTTTCAAATGTTTTGAGAATATTTTACGACTTATAAAACGCATTTAAAACTGAAATTATGTATGGGGCTCGTTAGCCAATCAGAAAGCAGGATTTGGTAGGATACGGACCGGAAAAAATAAAATACATGATATTACATTGTGGAAATTCCACGGTGCGAGGGAGTCTGGGAAATTTAGCGTTTAGGATTTCGTGACCGTGTTGATGGTCAAATTATCAAATATCTCAAAAATACCGGCCGCTGAGGCAGCCAATTAAATTGCAAAAAAAGCTTTCGAACTTCTCACGATTAATGCAAGAAACTAGAAATTACTACTGCAAGGAAATGCTGCCTTTAATTATTATAAATTTACAATTTCTTTACACGCTCTTACAGCTCGCGAGTTCTCATGCACGAAAGTTGCCAAAATTAATAAATGTTTTCATGTTCACACATCACACAACGAGAAGAGGAATGCTTAAGCTAGCTATCAGCTTGGTTTCGTTCATATATCACACAACGAGAAAAGGAATGCTTAAGCTAGCTATCAGCTTGGTTTCGTTCATATATCACACAACGAGAAAAGGAATGCTTAAGCTAGCTATCAGCTTGGTTTCGTTCATATATCACACAACGAGAAAAGGAATGCTTAAGCTAGCTATCAGTTTGGTTTCTCCTTTTCTAGTCAAATGAATTTTAATCGGCTCAGATTTTCCTTTCGGTGCATCTGCTGGAACAGTGAACACGATCCTTGCAAATCCAATTCTGCCACACCTGACCTTTATGCTTGATCTTAACACCTTACCATACCGTGAATCCTTCAGAGTGACTGTGTAGGTCACCACGACGTTGTCACAGACTTTCCCGCGTTGTATTTGGATTCTAAGCGCTGTGGTCTTCGCCCTAGGCAGGGTATTGGAGTTTCGGTTGTAAGACAGTCGCATAATCACTGATGCGGCTTGGTCCTGTAGTAATGAAGTACGCATGAATTGGTTTCCTTTCCTTGTTTTTCCGTGTATCTGGAGTTTAAAGGGAACGGACAACGGGGGTAGAAATTTGGCTGTATAGCGAACTCCACTTCTGCCAACTGGTTGCAATGCCTGGATTTTGTGAACTGTGCCGTCACTATTGACCACCTTAATTATCAATGAAGATGACGTAACAGATTCGGCGCCCGCCACAGTGATGAATACAGTCGTGGTAACTCCTAGAAAATAATTATAAAGAAACCATGCACTGAGTACAATGTCAATACTTTATAACAGTTCTCTCTCTCTCTAGGTGTACGGTAAAAGTAAGTTCCACTAATCTCGAAAGAAGACTGGATCAAGCAACTATTGTTCAGAAAATGAAGCCGGAAGTGCGCCATTATTAAGGGACCAACTGAGGATCCTATGAGGTTTTTTGTTGGATTATGTGCTCTTACCATCGACAAAATAAAATAATTTTACTATAAATTAAGAGAACCAGAGGACATTTTTAAAATTACTGGGTAAAACGATTCATGGCCTACCTACAGATTTACTGTGACTTTGGTCCCTTAGTAATTGGCTCTAATTATACAGTGAGAGAAGCCTGATATGAGACGTCAAATTAGGTTCAAGATTTTATGCATTTAATGTTAACAAAGAAACTATATTGGCCAGACACTAAACCTATTTCGTGAGCGTCACAGTTTGATTTGCTTGCAAACTTGGAGCTTCAAAATCAGCTCATCAGATACAATAGAAAGCTCAATCCAGTCCTATTTTTGAGATCAGTGATACGTTTACACACTGTGATTAATTGCGCCGATTTATGGTTTAGATGTATGTTAAGTAAGGAGAAAGGGATTAATACGAGCCTATGCAAATGATTCTGCTGACAGTTTCAATCAATCAATCTCCCTCACTTCTTCTTCTCATCCTTCTCCCCCGCCCCTCTCGCTCTCGCTCTCTCTCGCTCTCCCTTTTTTACTCTCTCTCGCTCTTTTTCATCTTTTAAAGACAAATATCGTGAAATACCTTCAAGCGGCTGCTCTATGGGTATTGGAACACGATTTCTACCTCGCCTTGGAATATAAGTGTAGTAATGTCCAAAATCGATGTTCGTACTACTAACTGCATTCACCCTGTATGTATGACGTCCTGCAGATATTGAGACAACCAACATATAGACACCTGGAACTGGGTTAGAAATATCATACAGCACTCCCTTTGTCAAAGATAGCCGACCAACAGTAATTATCTTCCCTGTAGGATCAACCAGCGTTATCGTTGCGCCAGAATTCTGGGTGGTGACTGTAATGAGTATTTTTTCAATAGAATCATCAACAGTGATACTGTATTCACTGCCCGTTGCTCGTCTACGTCGACCTGTGGTAGTTCCACTTCCTCCAGAGCCAATAGAAGCAGAACCACGCAAACTGTCAGACACCAGTCTCCCAAGTTCCCTGATTTCCGCAGTGGTTTGGAGAGGATAAACAAGACCGCCTGTATCGGTTGCAACTTGAGTAAACGCAGGTGGGTCACCACCACTTCTACAGTTTCCCCTGGTGAAGAAGTTTATCGGAACGAGTAAATCATGCGCGAGCTCGATCACGTTGTCGATGTTCTCAGGAGTGGCGTCCTTTGGGGAGGCATCCGTGAAAACGTACATGGCAGATCCTGGTTGAGGACCGGATTCCAAGGCATCGATCATTCCTTTAAAGGCCAGCTCAGGACAATCTCCTCCACCGTGAGCTCTTAATCCACCTAAAGCTGTCACGAATTCTTCGCCTTGAGTTTCATCTTTAACCGTAATCGGACCAGTGCCTGTTTGGAAACAGCAGAATATATTGGATTATTATGCCTCAACTATAAATTGTCCAATCAAAGAGCTATAGATTTGTACCACGTTACCAGTCAATTTAAACTCGAATTCCCCGAATCACCCGATGATGACGAATACACCAGGTGATTCGAGTTCGAATCACCCGCTGATCACGAATGCACCGGGTGATCCCGATGATCACGTGCGAATGTACCCACTGATCACGAACAAGACGTTTCAAGACGGTTCTAGACGTTTCAAGACATTTCTAGACGTTTCAAGACAGCATTCAAGATTGTTTCGGTATAATATATAATTTATAGACACTCCGCTTGGGGAATTCGTCGAAATATTACCCCTCGGGATGATATATCCCGAGGGCGAATCATCCGTCGGGGTAATATTTCGTCGAATTCCCCTCGCTCCGGATCTATAAATGACAATTATTATATAGACAATATATAGATGTTTCGATGCCATCTAGCATCATTTTCAAGTTGAAATGATTTATACGTTACATGCGTGAGTTCGTTCAAACTTTAAATGACGTAAGCAAATAGTTTTACTTATTTCTTATTGTATTATATTAAATCTATATAGTTTTAACTTTTTAATCAGTACTAATAGTATAAACGATGAATTGAACAGACCAAATTTTATTCGAATATGTACTGTAAATATAATATTTTATGTTAAGTGTTAATAAAGTTCCATCCTAATGACGTAAGCAAACAGTAATAATAATAATAATAACAATAATAATAATAATAATAATAATAATAATAATAATAATAAAATAATAACTTTATTCAATAAAATCTCAATTACATCTGAAATTAATTAAAAATTAGATAATACTATATTTTACAAATTAATGATAATTTATTACATAGCAATAATAATAATAATAATAATATAAGGAAAGGAAGATAATAGTGAAAATAAGTAAATAATAAAAAAAAAGGGGGCGAATGTCCTAAGAATTGGGGGGGGGGGGGCAATTTCCTAGGATATTCGCCTCCCTCTAGGAAATTTGCCCCCCTCTCATCAAAACTTCTCAAGAACATTGTTTATTAAATTTAATATTTTACAAAAAATACTTAAATATATATAGTTGACCAGTTCAGACACGGGTTCAGGGGACTAGTTAAGTCTTTTTGTAGCCATTGGACTTGTTTAGAAATAAATGAATAAAAATAGAAATTATCAGATAAAGTGCCTCAAATTTCGAAAATAGAAATCGTTAACAATGGCCTTCGCGGTGACCACTTTTTAACAATGAACGATGACTCACACATGCAAAACAACAATATGAACAAAAGGGTCTAGAATTTGAATAGGGTACGGTTGCTAAACATTGGTCTCTTCCACAGATCTCTAAAATAGGACTGAATCGGACCTTCCTATTGTGTGTGATGTTTTAACTTTATCTTATAATCGCTTTTTGATTCTCTGGGCTGTGCTTCCTATTCATGATGTAGCTACACCCTCCCCTCTGTTTATATTATTACCAGAAATCTTAAAATAACGATTTTGTCGTGGTGAAAAAATTAAATATTGCTTTGGAAAATGCATTCATGAAGGTGAATAGCAATGTTGGATAGTTCTTAAAAGAAGTGTTCAAAACTTAGCAGAGTCAGAGTTAAGAAAAAAGTGGAGAAAAACATTAAAATAAAAAAGGATAATGCATTTCGGCGAACAATTTATCAACAAAACAGAGCGGGTATTTATACCATAAATGTTGAATAACGTCACCCCCGTTAATGAAGTGACGCTATATTTAATGATGTTTTTCCAATCGCTGAGTCACAACTGACAATTGGCTCGCTTTGGCTGCTGATGAGTGGAAATAGTTTTATTTCGAATGACAGAAGACACGTGTTGTTACCACAAATACGGCAAGTGGATTCCAATTTATATCTTGCGACTAAAGGAGGGCGAAATTCCTAAAGGGGGGCGATATTCCTAGGAAAATCGCCCCCAAGGGGGCAATATTACGGCGGGACGAATTTACTGGGACACCGGAATGAGATGAAGTTCAATCCGGATTGAGTTCATAACGGAATGAGTTTCATTCAGGATTGAGTTTCATTGAAATTTCATTCCGGTAACGTGTCATGTAAAGGCGGTGCGAGATTTCATTCCGGAAGGAAAAAGACGACCTAGAAAACTGAAATGAACAACACATACATGCTTTTAACATTTATAGACGACCATTTGCAGCTAGAGACAGGAATTGCGCCGACGTCATATTGTTCAATATAAATAGCTCTTTGAAATGCTTGTTTATTTGTGACAGCATCGATTATCGTTGCTAGCAATGCTTTTTCCATTTTCTTTATGTTTATTATTCGCCAAATTATCAGTTTAAGAACTTTAAGGCACATGTTGAAATGTATAAGCATTAAGCGCAGAAATTTCAGATTTCGCGCGATTTTCGATCCTGGTATCCGGAATGAAACTGAGTCCGGATTCATGTAAACACCCCCCTATCTTCTAGCCCAATTTTCCATTTCCTTCAAATCCGACGAGAAATTAATTGCTGGGGGTTCGAAAACTAAAGATCCCAAGACTAGCTCACATAACAATTAACAAATTCATCAAACATTTCACAAGAGCAATCAAAGTGGCTCTTACTTCGTGTACCGGACACAGAATATTACATCATTGAAATATTTAGTTTAAAAGCAGGGTTAGTATTCCTTTATTTCATGGTTAGGACTAGAGCTTTTATTTGGGTTATGGTTGGGGTTTTTGTTCTTGTAAAGCTTCTGAATGCCAAGAAAATAATTTGATGTATCTATATGACGTAGTCTGTGTCCATTGTGTAATTCGGTATGCGAAGGAGATGCCATTAACGTAGCAAAGTACTATTTACAACATAAGCGGCCATACTCGTACATCTAAATGTTTATCAACAATATTAAAGATTCAAGTTATTTTAGCCAAGTAAATCAAAGTAAAAGTTTATGTAAATCAACAGAACTTTGTTCACTTTGCCACTAATTTCCTTTGTCTTGTCTTCGTGAATTATTAATGATATTATATATCGGATATACAGACCATCATGCAACCTCGTTCCCAGGGCATTTTGCTTCCACGGTAGAAGGTCGGCGAAAATGACCCTGGGATCGGCTGGTCACATGACACCCAGAATTTCTGGGTGTTTAGTAATGATAATTTTTGTGGTCTTTGTTCCATTGCCTTTGTCTACTTTGTTGACCTGAATAATTGAGAAATATTCAGGTCAACAAAGTTGTTGTTCATGTCAGCATTCGTCGTCATAAAAGCAGCTAATAAGCTTAATAATCCACCATACATCCATGGTTATCTCTTACAAAAGGTATGAAGAAGCATATATCCAATTTAACGAAAGCAATCACGTCTAATTTGCCGTAAAATTTGAAGACAGCATTCAGATTTCGATGAATAAATTATACTCAGCTGAATTAATTGAGTTTTACCCAGGGCCATTTTCGCCGATACGAGGTTGACCATCATGTGATTTTGCTCTAAGCGTTTTAATATAAATTCAGTTTAAGTTTAAAAATCATGACGTCATCACTCAGTCGTTCGTGACCAACCTCGTAACAACAGCACTTTATCGAGATGACGTCAGTACCCATGTTTGTCCGCATTTACCCATAATTATTGCGGCCATAACAAAAGAAAATAACTCATTTGCAATAATTTGTGAGTCAAATTTGGTTTGTTTGTCCGCATTTTGAGCTATTAATATCAATCGCTTAAAGGGCTATTAAGGTTGATTCGTGACAGTCATTCGTGACTTCACACACATAGTAATAATCCCTCGCAAGCGAGGGTGATATATAAGGTATATATACATTAATTGAGCGGAGCATGGTAGGACCAACTCCTTATAAGGAAGTAAAAAGTCGTTTTGGATGATCCGTTTGAATCAGACAATATTTTGGCAATGTCGTGAAGGGCGGCCATTGGCGAGTGGTGATCTGACGAACTACATAAAGAGGTTTTTACGAAGGGTATACATGTTTGCGTAATGTAATAAGTACGTGTGTTATGTATTTTGACTCGCTAATTTCAAATCTGTTTTCAGAATTGAAAACGGTTAAATATTGATCGAGATAACGTTCAAAATAATATACGACGAGGCGGCTAGCTCATTGCCGAATAATTTCTAAGTAAATAAACCGTTTTTACGAAGGGTATGCACGTTCTCGAGTCGTAATATAATAGACACGTTATATAAACATTGGCCGAGATAACACATTGGCCGAGAAAACGTTCAATCTACGTACGAGGAACCGTCCTTGGGATTCACTGATCGACAGACGCTGTCAGACACTGGAGACCATGGATGGGGAAAAGAAACTCTCGGGGTTGCCTTGGATAACGACCAACGGCCTTAAATCGTAGGCCCTCGGAACCCCTTCCGTTCACCAAAGAGTGATAAATCTAAATAAACTAAAATAAACTAAACTAAACTATATCGATAATGGTGATTGTTGTTGTAATGTTGATTTGTGGAAATGACGGCATGCATGATGAGTGCGGCGTATAAGATAAGATATAAGATAAAAACCTTATTTCAAGAGGGTTGCATGCGTTACAATATAAAATTGACAAACTTGTGGTCCTCATGACAACAATTATTATAACTGTGATGATAATGCCAAATAATTGCATGACCAGTGTGAAGTAATGACAAGAAATATTTAGATATAATTTGCACTCAGACATTCAGTCTTCTTACCAGTCGCGTCCTCCCCAAAAACCCGCGCGCGCTCAGCGCAACTTCCCCAAAGACGCCTGGGTATGAGGTTGTCAACTTACCTGGATCGTTGAACGGCGATAAAATATAATCCACTTCGAAATCTCGATCAAGTCGCACAATCTGAGTGGCGATGGAAATCGCTGCTTTTATATCATTCCCCATACTCCCTGTATCGTCAATGACAAACATGAGTGTGACCAAACCACTGACGCTCAAGTACTCTTCAAACGCTTCTTCTCCAATGTCTTCCCTAATGCTCTCCAGAAATGCCGTGGCCCCTTCGAGAAGCAGGGCGTCGCGTTTTGCGCGCGGTCTATCGTCGGATTTCTGCGCCAAAAAAAGTCCTTGGGCAGTTAAAGTTCGGAGAATGATTGTGTTGGCTTTTCTGTCCTTCGCAGCTTCCTCGATGAACTGTTTCAACTTTTCAACCAAGTCAGGCTTCACCTTTCTTCTTCCTAACGCAGCTTGGAAGTCGGCGATCTGTTTTTCGAAACCGTCGACGACCTTAAGAAAGGCGTTGGTAATGTTTTTACCTTTTCGCAAACCTCTGGCAAATTCAATTAGCGCTTCGCGAGCTGCGTCCAGGTGTCTCACATGCCTGTTAACTACTTCGTCTTCTGAGGTCGTGTCTAGTTCACCATCAAACTCTTGACTCTCGTCAAACTCTTCGCTTGAATCGTCAAAGTCTTGGCTGTCGTCAAACCCTTGTCTGTCGTCAAACTCTTGGGTAGTCTCGTCAAACCCTTGGCTGTCGTCAAGCTCTTGGTTCAGGGGCGGATTTAGCGTAGGTCAAACCGGTCATGCGACTGATGTAATTTTTTGCTAGCATAAAAAATTCCGAATCGACCTTCAGCAGTCGCTGTAAAAATTGCGCAATTACAACAAGGTCCAGTTGTTTCATAATCATTCGTGATTTTATTCGTAATTCATCGGCACTGACGGCACAGGCTCTCTCGCCCGCGTCTTTCCCGCGGAGGTGGTACAAATAACAATGTGAGCAGTCTTCAGTCTTCTTCTTCTCAGCGGTCTTCCGCATGAGCTTTGACCGATCTGAGTCATTTTCCAGCTATTTGATTGGTCAATACACCGATCTCCATGGTGATCGGCCAATTTGACCGATCTGCGGGGCGTTCTGACCGGTCTTGGTGATCAGGGTCTCATACATGAGCCACCTGATTGGTTAATTCAGACAAATACAGTGTTCTTATTCGCTACTCCATTTGACCGATCTTGACCAATTCACAGCGTGTGGTATCCATCAGTTTACTGTATTATTCAGCATTGGCTCGCGGTATTTACGAAACTGTTCTATCAGGGTTTGAAAGAAACGATGAACATTGTCTGCAAGAAGTGTACGATGATCTGGTGAGGCAAATCAACGTTTCGCGCAAGAGTTCTGTCGACGAACTATTCCGTGCGGTAAACAGCACTTCAAGCTTTCTTAGCAGGAATTTTGGCGCAGAGAAACTAATCCAAAAGATGTCCGCGATCGGAAAGGCAAGGGTTGTACAGGCCACGGCGATCATGTAAATGTATATATATATATATTGATTGATAAACTACCGTCTTACTAGTCTTAAACTAGTGTATTGATAATCTACTATTGCTATTGCGAATTGTGCGTCTCTGGCCGTAATCGTTGCTCAATTACCATATAACATATATTCAGGGGCGGATCTAGGAATTTTCATACGTCAGTCAAAATGGCGGGGTACACATATGTAGGGGGGTACGGGGGGATTCTCCCCCGGAAAATTTTTGAATTTGGGTCTCTGAAATGGCATTTCCCGCGATCTGACAGCACTTTTGAGCATTTGATTTAATGTTTTCAAACATGTTTTTATGAAACATTTTATTATTTTTTTTTATCATTTTTTATAAGTTTTTTTGTCCAATTCGAACTTTGATAAAACATTAATTATTTATTCTTAACTTCCTGTCAAAAGCAATGAATAGCCAGGTCGTATTTCATACACCAGACAACGAGGTTCAACAACAATCGGTCAATATGAAGTTTAAACCTTGTTAAAGTCAATACGAAACGCTTAAATATAGGTTACACGGAACCGGTAAACTCGAATCGAATATAGCTTAATCTTAATCGTCGTTTTGTCGACGGTATATATGTAAATATATGTTATATGGTAATTGAGCAACGATTACGGCCAGAGACGCACAATTCGCAATAGCAATAGTAGATTATCAATACACTAGTTTAAGACTAGTAAGACGGTAGTTTATCAATCAATATATATATATATACATTTACATGATCGCCGTGGCCTGTACAACCCTTGCCTTTCCGATCGCGGACATCTTTTGGATTAGTTTCTCTGCGCCAAAATTCCTGCTAAGAAAGCTTGAAGTGCTGTTTACCGCACGGAATAGTTCGTCGACAGAACTCTTGCGCGAAACGTTGATTTGCCTCACCAGATCATCGTACACTTCTTGCAGACAATGTTCATCGTTTCTTTCAAACCCTGATAGAACAGTTTCGTAAATACCGCGAGCCAATGCTGAATAATACAGTAAACTGATGGATACCACACGCTGTGAATTGGTCAAGATCGGTCAAATGGAGTAGCGAATAAGAACACTGTATTTGTCTGAATTAACCAATCAGGTGGCTCATGTATGAGACCCTGATCACCAAGACCGGTCAGAACGCCCCGCAGATCGGTCAAATTGGCCGATCACCATGGAGATCGGTGTATTGACCAATCAAATAGCTGGAAAATGACTCAGATCGGTCAAAGCTCATGCGGAAGACCGCTGAGAAGAAGAAGACTGAAGACTGCTCACATTGTTATTTGTACCACCTCCGCGGGAAAGACGCGGGCGAGAGAGCCTGTGCCGTCAGTGCCGATGAATTACGAATAAAATCACGAATGATTATGAAACAACTGGACCTTGTTGTAATTGCGCAATTTTTACAGCGACTGCTGAAGGTCGATTCGGAATTTTTTATGCTAGCAAAAAATTACATCAGTCGCATGACCGGTTTGACCTACGCTAAATCCGCCCCTGCATATATTTACATATATACCGTCGACAAAACGACGATTAAGATTAAGCTATATTCGATTCGAGTTTACCGGTTCCGTGTAACCTATATTTAAGCGTTTCGTATTGACTTTAACAAGGTTTAAACTTCATATTGACCGATTGTTGTTGAACCTCGTTGTCTGGTGTATGAAATACGACCTGGCTATTCATTGCTTTTGACAGGAAGTTAAGAATAAATAATTAATGTTTTATCAAAGTTCGAATTGGACAAAAAAACTTATAAAAAATGATAAAAAAAAATAATAAAATGTTTCATAAAAACATGTTTGAAAACATTAAATCAAATGCTCAAAAGTGCTGTCAGATCGCGGGAAATGCCATTTCAGAGACCCAAATTCAAAAATTTTCCGGGGGAGAATCCCCCCGTACCCCCCTACATATGTGTACCCCGCCATTTTGACTGACGTATGAAAATTCCTAGATCCGCCCCTGTCTTGGTTAGCTTGGGCTACATCGAAATCCTTATTTTCATCAAACTGCTCGCGGAGCTCATCAAATGTCACTGCAAGACAACTTCCAATAACAAGCAGCACAACGACTACAGTTAATTTAAACATTTTTATCAGGTGCCAACTCTGACACGAATAACATAAAAGACTAGACGAAAACGCGTTACTTATATGCTATGTTCGTATGCAAATTATTATTATAACCACACATTGAACTTTTGTCCTAGTGTTCCACTAAAACCTTTTGTTGATAAAACAAATTAAAATATGCAACAAAGAATTACTTGTTTTTAACCAAAGCAGTTTGTAAAACCGCAACGAAATAATTAACTTCCTCTGCGGCACAATATATCCTGTCTGCCCACATAATTATACCAAGTGTCTAATAATGAAAGGTCGTTACACATCCTTTAGTAAAGGAAGTGTACTGTCTCTGTTAAAAATATACTCCCAAAGGAACCATCCCTACTTTCAGGTTTCGAAAAACAACCTGGGACCGTTCATTATTTATGGTCGGGGTGGTGGTGGTGGTGTGTGTGTGTGTGTGGGGGGGTTGGGGGTAGAAATAGATTTGGTGCTGAAAATTGTTTTTTACCCAACCAAACTCTTAAATTTAAATTCAGAAATTTAACCGTCCACCCAACCCAAAAATAAAAAGTTAATAGATAAAGCCTAATTTCCGGCATATAGTCTATACAAGTTTTAATAACAAACTCAAATACATATATGATATTGATATATACACACAGATCCTATTGTAACTTTCAGATTATTATATCCCCTATACAGAGCAGGAATCCAATTAGGATAATACAATAACAAAAGACACTATAGTGTGCACTGCATGATGCAGACTAAGGATAATTGATGATGAGATTCCAATTTTAAATGATAATCTTAATAATGACCGGTTCCTTATTCAAATTAAAAGGCAATTAATCCAAAGAGGATTAATGAAAGCTGTGTGAACGAAAGGCAAAGATATTCGAAGTTTTCTATTCCTGAACACATCAAAATAAAGGGATTAGCCGGGGCTTACACAATCGCCCTTCTAACAACCGAACTCATATGCTACAGTTATTCTAAAAAAGGTCACATTTTAGCTGTGTACAAGTCAGGGTTTTATATATATATATATTTTTTATTTACAAGCTTTGCCACATTGAGTAGCAGGGATAAGACGCTTCCTGTGCACTTAATGGGAAGTGCATGCACGCACAGGAACTGAAGTCTATGATGTACGGCTTACTGCATGGACTTTTAGGGAGAACAGTTTTATACAAGTGATATAGAGTGCAGACTGGGGGGTAAGGACGTTCTGCAACATATATAATACAATGTAGCAAATCATAAACAAGAATCTGACTTTGCATGTTTTGGGATATTTGAGGGTGATGTTATACACCGGACGATTTTTATGGCTGATTTTTAACGCAAGATGGTCGTTGAAGTTAAAGGGGCAGTGTCATGAAATGCACATGTCTCAAGATTTATTTAAAATATAGCATCATATAGGATTGGGAAGGCTTAATAAAAAATAATTGCCGAAAAAGTGCTTTATAGAACACATACAGTAGGTCAGAAATGGCTCGTATGAGCACTGGCATGATGAATGGAAATACAAACTTGAAAAGTTCAGCCTGAATTTTTCAAGTTGTGAACTCATGACATTGCCCCTTTAAGGGAATGTAAAAAAGGAATGTACTTGCACATAATATAATTAACATCCCATTTTTGTCGATTTTTAACGAAGTTTCGTGCATGCGGGCAACATGTTGTTCAGTGCAATAAAAATCGTAATTGTTCCGTGTTTAACAACATTAGTAAGAAACAGCGGATGACGTCGGATATTAGACTAGTGGGAGTTTCTAAAGCACAGATGAATTTTGTCTATATATATATAATTTGTATTTATATATAACTATAACATGTCTACTACGCAAATATCCGTGTTTGGATCAAGCTATCCAAACACGGGATTTAAAGGAAACAAAACTAGTGTTTTATTGTTTTTTTATAAAAGAAATACCTATTTGCATGTTTGGATAGTGATATTGGGATGTTGCTCGAGTCGAGAAAAGAAAACGCTTGCACAACATCCCAGTGTGTTTGGATCAGGCCATCCAAGGAAACGTGCATTGGTATTTCTTTAATGAAAGACGTCTTTGTTTGAAACGAAAAGAATGATACGCCGCGCGTTAGCTAATTAGCTGCGTTTTCCTATATATCGAATATAGTATCATGTAGTATAACGTGTTGTAGTATTTATTTGTGTCTAAAAGGCTGCGATATATAGTGTGTAGCCAACTTTTTTGTATTTCTACACTACCTAGCTATGTAGTATTTATATTTCCAAATACTACTGATCTACCTAATGCATATCCCATCTTCTATACATGTCACAGGAGTCATTATAGTATATGATAAACAGACAACTTCCTGTTATCAGTTCCTTCTTTCTCGATTCACCGTTCAGTTCAGTTAATTGGATTATCTTGAAGTCTGTAAATAAGTAAAAGTCAAAACCTGCATGCAGTGACCGATTGTATTTTAAAGTAAATGGTTTGAACCTAGGAGTATCATTACATGTGTGAAGTTCATCGTCCAGGTTGTTATAGTCTTGAGAAAGACTGTTGTTGGTGACTGACGTTTCGACGGCCTCAGCGGCGGTTTACAAACACGCTTTACTTGACTCTGAAGATGACCGCCGCTGAGGCCGTCGAAACGTCAGTCACCAACAGCAGTCTTTCTCAAGACTACAACAACCTGGACGATCAACTTCACACTGCATCTAACGATTATATTTTGAAGGCAACTTCGTAGCCAACATAGGTCATACATGAAGCCAGAATTAGTTTTGAAAAATAGTTTTCAACAAATTAGTTTTATTTAAATGATCCCTTCAGTGCAAGGACGTGCATTATATGAAGCCCTCTTGGTAGGGCTGGCCAGAGTAAGAGTGATGGATTTCACCTTGTGTTTTGACATATATGTGAATATTCTAGCTTTCGAGGAGGGCTGACTTGTTTACCGAGTTGATAACATGTATTTTCCCACTAAACCCGCTGAATTCCATTTTCCCGCACAAGTTTTCAATTTAAAACCCTACGTACGAACAAACAGAACTTGT
This sequence comes from Chrysogorgia sp. JL179-B06, assembly GCA_035772405.1. Taxonomy (NCBI): domain Eukaryota; kingdom Metazoa; phylum Cnidaria; class Anthozoa; order Scleralcyonacea; family Chrysogorgiidae; genus Chrysogorgia; species Chrysogorgia sp. JL179-B06. Next base: position 911,619 of record JAYKKM010000237.1, read on the forward strand.
CAAATAAAGAGTTGTCTGGGCAAAGACCAACTTAATTTGTCGCGTGTACGGAGGTTTGACTGGAGGGCCAGCCCTCTTCGGAGCCCTTGTAAGCGAGATCCCGGGTAGTCAATAGCGAGATGTCGCCTACGAGGGCTGTCCCCACCCCTCTCATATAAACGAAAACAAATTTTACATAGGGCGTGACTGAGAGGCGGGATCTCGGTAAAGAGGGCCGCTATAAACAGATTAGCGTGAGTATCTCTATAATTTCCCATATATTAAAAAGAATATTGGCACAGAAACATCAAATTCTGAACTTCCTCTATTTGTTATCTGTTGAAACTACTTCATAATAACAATTGTGTTTTGTCTTCTAATCGTGGTGTTCCTTGATAATGTACGTCGATCATAAAGTAGGAAGTTTAATTATTGCCGAAACAAAAACCATTATGATGTAAGAGTTAATCACCGAGAACGAGGGCTGTATAACGACTTATTACATGATTGAGACTTGGAAAAAGATTTTCCTAGTTTTTTCTTCATTTCTTATCTAATTAGTATTCACTCAATCATGTAATGAGAATTATTACACACTTCTATATCAGTTTAACCGATTTAGAAGAGGCAAAATCGGCCTGGTATGGAAAATCCAACTAAAATGTCGGATGCGAACTGTCTATTTTATTTGAACAGTCAAGTAATAAATCCCCCGCTGTCTATTGAATCATGGTTTTATCCGATCGATAATACGGTCGGGCATTTTACTTGTTTCTCGCATTTTTCTTCGCCCTTTCAGGCCTCGGGAAAATACATCCGAATCTCGTAAAATACCCGACCGTACGTATTATCGGTAAAACAATTCAATAAGATGTATTATGTACATCCGGCACTCATGCCGTTAACAGATGTATACCGATGTTTCCCGCCAAAAATTTCCTCAAGATTTCTGCTCGTTCTCTTGTATTATTCTATAAAATAAATACCTAATAGCTTTTCGAAAGTCGAAACCATGAGCCAGATTAGGTATTTCTTTAATATATATACTTTAAAAATGTTGGCTCAGTTAGTTCACGGTTCCTTAATAAAGTTATGTAACTATGGTTTCAATATGTGGTTTACAAAACAGCGTAAATTAGCGTTTAACTATCTATTTTACTTATTAGACCTCATTCACACCAGCAAAAGGTTTTACTAAATTGTGTTTTGGACTTCTTCAGAATTTTCAGCCGTGTCATTTATTTTACCCAAAGTTAAACCGATCTTGCTGGAGTCTATAGGCATGAAAGAGTGTTGATGTAAAGTTTTAGGTTGGTTAACTAATGTTTTGGTTGGTTAAGTTTAGATTGGTAATTAACTAATATTTTGGAACATTTTTACACCGGACGATTTTTAACGCAACAAATGTTGCGCAAAATGTATAACATGCCATTTTTCGTCAATATTTAACGAATGTTTGTTGCGGCAACACCGCAGAGGCTTCTTTTGCGCTTTAGGAGTTAGGATCACAGGGTGTTTCGGGGACGCGTGGAGAGAATGGGGACGCGGAATTGCGAGCGCGAGGGTTAAAAATCCCGCCTCGCCCGGGGTCATTTCCATAGAAGTCTCTGCGGAGGAGAGTATTGCGGTAACAATGTTTGTTGCGCCATAAATCGTCTTTAAAAATCGTTTCGTGTTTAACAATATTACGTTAAGAAAGAGCGCATGACGTCTGATAAGAGAGTTACTAAAACACAGTTGAATTTTGCTTATATATAATTCGCATATATGGAAAACGTCTTTGTTTGAACTGATAAGGATGAAAGCTTAACGCCTGCATGCTGCAGTCATGAAATCTTCGCGGGGAAACTTTCCTATCAAACTATTGTCTGAGAACCGGTTTAATAATGAGCTTGTAACACTTTCTATATAAATCCCTATAGTCGACACAAACTTTCATCGCTCGTATCTCCCACTTTGTTTATCCGATTCTCATCAAACTCCGTTTCTTTACTAACTTAAATACGCTCTTTCTAGCCATGATGTTCAATTTAGCCTACAATAAAAATTTAGAAAGACACCATGGGGTGTTACAAACTCATTAAATCCTTGTCATCTTTCTTCAAATCTGGAATGAAAGTATGAAACCTTCAATTTCCCCACCCCCAAACTACTATAGTACTGGAGTAAGAACTAAGACATGTAATAAATATATATTCTGATGCTGTATCGTAGATGTAACACAATTAAAACAAACACAATATCACGTTTTAGAAGATATAGTAAAAAGTGAGTAACATTTTCCGACGGTGTCTAACTCTTCCCCAATATTTTTTATAATTAAAAAAGAATAACGAGTACACTACAATTTTGAACAGTACAAGTGTCACTTTTTACACTGAAGTTGGGCCAGACGAAGTGCGTCTTCCAAGATAAACACTAAATGACAAAAAAGCAGGAGTTATCAAGCCACTAAATACTTGTGTATTGGACAACAAAAAAATAGATTTATCGAGGACATAGGGAGAAATTTAATTATCTTGCTGATTGGTTACCATTGTCAAAGAGAAATAAGAGAACTTTAAAGGACATTGGCAACAAAGTTTGTCTAATATGAAAGAACTCGTAAAATAATAGAGTAACACCTTTTACAACTTTTCCGTATTTTACTTCGTTTTTGAAATATTTCAGTTTGTTTGATATGTAAATGAGATGGTCTCTGACGTTATGTACAGGGTAGAGAATTTTCACTCATTAAAAATGTCTTATATCTCAGTGATTGCTAACTTTACAACGTTCATTATCATGAGGAGTTATTATACGCACATTTTCAAGTAAATTTGTGGAACAAATTTGAAGATGTAACTAAACATTTTAATGAGTGAAAATTCTCTACCCTGCACCTGAGATCAGAGTGGTACCATCTCATTTACATATCAAACAAACTGAAATATTTCAAAAACGAAGTAAGTAGTAATAACGCGCACCTTAGCTCACCCTCATTAAAAATTCAAAAATCTACATTCCATTCTAGGGCGTGGTTTTTTTCAAATTTCTGGAAATGAAATTTGATCTCTAATCTTCGCGAAATCTCCTCCTCCTCCTCCTCGTGAAATCTCCTCCTCCTCCTCGCGAGATCTCCTCCTCCTCCTCGCGAAACCTCCTCCTCCTCCTCCTCGCGAAACCTAGTGGCGTGGTTTTTTTCAAATTTCTGGAAATGAAATTTGATCTCCTCCTCCTCCTCCTCCTCCTCCTCCTCCTCCTCGCGAAATCTCGTGGCGTGGTTTTTTTCAAATTTTTTGAAATTGAAATTTGAAATTTAGTCTCCTCCTCGCGAAACCTCGTGGCGTGGTTTTTTTCAAATTTCTGGAAATGAAATTTGAAATTTGATCTTCGCGAGATCTCCTCCTCCTCCTCCTCACGAGATCTCCTCCTTCTCCTCGTGAAATCTCCTCCTCCTCCTCGCGAGATCTCCTCGTTTGGATTTGAGATTTGACCAAAAGTCTTTGAGCTATAATAAAATGAATACAAACTCTATCAAGCAAGTGCGTGAGCAGAATTTTGTAGCACGTCTCTTGTCTTCTGACCCAAAGGAGGTTAAGAAAGAGAAGGCACGTCAAGCGAAACAAAAACAGCGTAGAGCCAAGAGTTTGGAGACTCTAGAGCAAGCCCATCGTCGTCAACAAGATCTCCAACAAGACCAGCATCAAGTAGCCTTTGGTAAGCTGAGAGAGAAACAAGATACCATTCGCACTAGATTGGAGAGTGCGTTCGAGAACAGACTCCAAAAACTTGTCGAGAAACCGAGACATACCAAAGTTCAGGTAGACACGTTGAGAGCGAGACACCTCAAAAATCTCCAGAAAAGGACAGCGATTGTTGCTAGACAAACCAAGAGGCTAGACAAGAGTCAGCGAGGGAAGAGAAACACCCTTGTCCAAAAACAAGTCAGACAACGTCGCAGAAAGACCAAAGAGCCAACCAAGCCGTTCGAGTTACAACGTGTAGGAACGAGACTTGTCAAGAAGTTCAACACGAATTACGACGAGTTTGCGGTGAAAGTCAACAGCGAGAGCGTCAATGTAGCCGATGTGTTCGTCGAGGCTTTCACGGACGTGATTAGCACGCGTGGTCTAGTCTCTGGTGACCGAATTCGAATGGTTCTCAACCACGAGACGTGGTCAAAACCTATTAGTACCAAGCTGACGAGGATTCCAAACGGTGACTTGAGACTGTTTCTCTATGACCTAATCAAAAAGTTACTGGAGTTCGCGGAGTACAAGGGTGTTCCACTCAACGAGCTCGTGATCACTGTTTCCTCAATCGTAGTGCCACGTGGAAGTGGTAGACTCAAACCCACCAAGGAAAACATCGTTAAGAAGAAGAGTATCGTTTGTATCAAAAACAGCGACACGATGTGTCAAGCTCGCGCGATCGTGACTGCGCTAGCGAACATCCAAAAAGACAAGTGGTCGCTGTCCGATGTAAAGAATGGGTTCAACGCCTCCAGAAAACTTCAGGGAGACGAAGCCAGGAAACTCCACGAGTCAACTGGTGTTGAGATTAGTGACGTTGGAAACGACCTTGAGGATTGTCTTGCATTCGCAGAACATCTTGGTGTTCAAATCAACGTGATCGACGGAGACTTCTTTGACACTCTTATCTTCTCGGGAGGTCCAAAAGATTCTGGTACGATCTACCTGTACAAGCGTGGTAACCATTTTGACGTTATCAAGAGTATGCCTGGGTTCCTCTGTAAAGACTACTACTGTCACGCGTGTAAAGTGTCGTACTGTGACCGCGACAAACACCGTTGTCCTTTCAAGTGTGTGGTGTGTTTAAGTAGCAAGTGTTGCCAGAGTGGCAAGCAAGACGTAGTCTGCCAGGATTGTAATAGAGCCTTCTTTGGACCAAAATGTTTTGACGAGCACAAGAGAGTCCGTGGTGTTTCCAAAGGGGAACCTGACGCTGTGTGTAGTGTGGTGCAAAAGTGCGTGACATGCAAGAGAACCGTGAGAAGTCTCAAAACTCACGTGTGTGGTTTCTCGGAGTGTAGCAATTGTAAACTCTACTGCGACCGCGACAAACACCGTTGCCACATGAGAGAGCTACGATGTAAAGGTGGTGAGTGTACGCGTGAGGTGAGCTGTCACGAGAGTCTCGAGAGTAAGAGTAAGTGGTGTTACGCGTGCAAGACAAGAACTGAGAAGTACGCGTTCTACGACTTTGAGACGTCTCAAGACACTGGAGTTCACATCGTCAACTACGCTTGTCTCTGGGATTTCAACGGTTCGAAACGTGTTTTCTCAAACGTTGAGGACTTTTGTAAGCACGTGCTCAAACTCAAGGGTTACACTCTAGTGGCACACAACGCCAAAGCCTTCGATTCGCAGTTTGTTCTCAAGTACTGCATCGAGAATGGCGTCAAACCCTTCGTTGTCTACAATGGTACCAAGGTCATGTTCATGTCGGTAGAAGCAGGTGTGGGTAGAATAAGGTTCGTAGACAGCATCAACTTCGTGAACTCCAAGTTGTCAGATTTCCCAAAGACGTTTGGTCTCTCTGAGCTGAGAAAGGGGTTCTTTCCCCATTACTTTAACAAACCATGTAACCAAAACTACGTTGGACCAATGCCAAGTAGGAAACACTATAGCCCTGACCAAATGAGTTCGGAGCACCGTGGGAAGTTCTTGGAGTGGTATCAAGACCGTGTCGACGAGAGCTATGTCTTTGACTTCAAAAAGGAACTACGCGAGTACTGTGAGTCGGACGTGGACATTCTTCGTAGATCGATGATGAAGTTTCGTAGAGACTTCATTGAGCTTGAGAATATAGACCCCCTCCAGTACATCACAATAGCGTCCGTTTGTATGACCGTGTATAGGTGTAACTACATGTTTGAAGAGTCGATAGCAGTCGTGAGAGACGTTGTTGGTGCCGAGAGTTTCAGTGAGATTAGTATAAATTGGCTGAGGTACGTCGCGGAGAAAAGCAAAACACACGTCAAACATGCAGTCAACGGTGGCGAACACTCGGTAAAGGGAGTCGGGAAAGTCGACGGGTATTGCGAAGCTACAAACACGGTCTACGAATTCCAAGGGTGTTTCTGGCACGGTTGTGCGAAGTGTTTTTCGACAGACACTATCAACAACAAGAACCAACTAGACATGGGTGAACTCCAATCTCGAACGACGACAAGGAACAAAAAGATTAGAGACTTGGGTTACGATCTTGTCGAGGTGTACGAGTGCGACCTGAAGAAAGATCACGAGTTCAAGTCATGGAGCAAAAAGACCGACACTACGGTAGTGACACCTCTCAACCCGAGGGACGCGTTCTTTGGTGGTCGAACGAACGTCACGAAATTGAGGTATGTATTTGGTCGAAACGAGAAAGGTCGTTACGTAGACTATGTCAGTCTTTATCCGACAGTTCAGTTCTCCAAAGACTACCCCGTTGGTCACCCAACGACTATCCGTAACCCTGAGACCTACGACAAGAGCTGGTTTGGGATAGTCAAGTGTAGAGTCACTCCACCAAGAGGTCTATACCACCCAATCCTTCCTGTAATCATAAAGTGTGGCGAAGACAAGAAACTAGTGTTCTCTCTATGTAGAACGTGTGCCGAGAGTCAGTCGCAAACGAAGTGTTCTCACACAGCTTACGAAAGGTCTTTTGTTGGCTCTTGGTGCACGATGGAAGTGGAGAGAGCCATAGAGAAAGGCTATGTTGTGAACGAGGTGTTTGAAGTGCTGAATTTCGAGAAACGCTCTTCCGAAATGTTCAAGGGGTATGTTCGTCGGTTCATGAAGATCAAGCTTGAGTCGGCCAAACTACCAAAGACGGGTCCTAACGAGAAGTATGAGTCTATCGACCACTTCAAGAGAACCGTCAAAGAGAAGTTGGGAGTTAAGCTCGGAAAAGTAGAGTTCAACCCGGGGATGCGTGCTATCGCGAAACTGTGTCTGAATAGTCTTTGGGGAAAGTTTGGTCAGCGGACCAACCTTAAACAGACAAAGTACGTAAACACGTTGAGAGAGTTCTACAACATTATCCTTGACGATAAACTCGACGACCTAGATGTCCACTTTATCAACGACGAGATAGTCCAGATGAGCTACACAGTGAAGGGTAAATTCGCGAACAACGAGAACAACACTAACATATTTATAGCGGCATTCACGACGAGCCACGCTCGAATGATGCTATATGATGTGGTCGACAAGCTAGGGGATCGAGTTCTTGGCTACGACACTGACAGTTGCTGGTACGTGGAGAAACCTGGTGACACTCCTATCGAGACTGGAGACAGTCTTGGTGATCTCACTGACGAGTTGGGAGGTGGATACATCACGGAGTGGTCAGCGACAGGACCAAAGTCGTACGCTTACAGGACAAACACTGGAGAGAGTGTGTGTAAAGTCAAGGGGTTCACACTGAACCACGAAAATAGCAAGTATATTAACCTCGACGTAATGAGTGATATGGTTGACGGGAAGAAGGATCGTGTCACCACCGTGAGAGAGTCTGCGATCACTCGTAACGCGCTTACCCGTGAGCTAGTGAACAAGTACCAAGAGAAAGATTTCAAGCTAAACTACAACAAGAGGGTCGTCCAACCTAGTCTAGACACACTACCATACGGTTACTAGATCATAATTGCCACCACCTTGTACCCGGCCCACCCAGCACCAACGGCGAGAACCCCCTCTGTTACCGACAAGTACTTTTGCATCTCCGGTGATGGCGTGTAGTAGTCGTGCAACTCTGGTTCCTTGTGGAACTTTGCAGTCTTGCGAAGCGTAGCAGAAAGTACGTCGAGAGCCGTGTTCGTGTCGTTGATGCTGTGGTTTGCGTCCGACAAGGCGAGACGTAGTCGCGCGACTTTGTCTCTGTGAGCCACCTCTTGCTCGTTCCACAGTTCCCTATCTCGCGTAAGTTTCTCCATCGCGAGATTGTGGCGACTGATCTCCTCACCATATTTGTTCCCCTCGAGGTGTTTGAAGAGGAATCCTGCACCTGCGAACGCAAGTGCGTTAAATAGTCCACCTGCCATCATTGCCATATCTTTATCTTAGTGTCCCAAGTTTTGAGCAACTTTTGAGCAAATCGACTTTGCTGCGTAGCAACTTTTGAGCAAATCTTGAGCAAATCGGCTTTGCTGTGTAGCAACTTTTGAGCAAATCTTGAGCAAATTGGCTTTGCTCACGAGTAGGTTTGAGCAAATCTCAAGCAAATCTCAAGCAAACCCAAGCAAATCTTTGTGAGTAAGATAAAGATATGAGTGAAGCAACAGAGACAATCACGTCCCAAAAACCCAAGGATCCGAAGAAGGTCGAGGGAGGAAAGAGACTCGCCGCGATTAGCAAAGCTGCAAAGGCGAAGAAGGCTCAAGAGAGACTCGAGCAATTTGAGCGAGGTGGTGGAGACCAGAGCAACCAACTCGTTGGTAAGCTTGGATACGTCGTTGGAGCGATTGGTGTCGCTGGAGGGTTGTACTTTTACTTCAAACGTGACGACGAGCCCACACCTCGCCACGTCGTCTCCGACTCCTCGGAGACCGTCGCTCCAACGGTGACTCCGTCGTGTTCTAGAGCACAGGCCAAAGATTGTTCAGACCTTGAGTCTTTTGATTAAAAACTTTTCTCTCATGTAATAAAAGGATGTCAGAACGAAAGGAAATCATGAACGAGGTGTACGACGCTCTGCTCTACACCGCCGCAGGAGTTGGAATTAGTATGGTGTCTAGGAAAGTTTTTGGAGAATCTCTCAGTGCGCCAACTACTCTCGTGGGAACGTTGAAACTCGCAGTCGCAATCAGCGCTGGAACGATCGCTGTAAAATACGCGCAACAAAAGAAGCTAATCCCGGACGACCCTTTCAAGTGAGTTGGACGTTTTATAGTCAATCGACTATAAAACCACCTTGTAACCTCGATAAACTGTATCGTACGCCTCACCTGGTTTGGCTCGCGCAGTTCTCTCCACCACAATAAAAGATGAACCCTGAAGGCTTTGTGAACAACAATGAGCGAAGCGACGCGGAGGAGGCGACAAGTGACGCGAAGGAGGAGACGAACCCTACGGACGGTGCGGAGGACGTTGCAAAAGACGTGGACAAGAAAAGAGAAGAACTCCTACTCTTGGCGAGCGATGGCGAGATCAAAAAGTCTGAAGCGTACGTTAGGAAGGCCAACGCGAAAACCATTCTGAAGTTATACGTAGAGTATGTGGCCGACGCACTAGAGAAGAGCACCGTGATCTTGTGTGACTTGTTTTTGTCAAAGTTCTCCGCGATGATGGGTGGACTCGACGCGGTGGAGAAGCCAGAGGAGATGGAGAAAGAGTTGAAACGCGACCCTTATCTCAACAAGGATTTGAGAAAACTCGTGTCTTACATTACACCTATGATCCCGTTCCTTGGACTTTTGTCTGGTGGACTCACAGTGGGAACACACGTGTACAGTCACAAAAGCAAGGAGGACGAACCAATTTAAAAGGGACACGTCTCGTAGTAAAAATGAACGAACTGGGACCAACGACTATTAAGCTAGAGAAAAAATACACGTCTGGATTCTCTCTCTTTGACCAAGCTTTGCTCGAGTACAACACAAGAACCGCGGACCAGGAAGAAAGGAGCGACTGTCTCCACGAGTCTCGAGAAGAGTACCACAATTTCACAATGGTTTGTGTCGAGTGCGGACTTGTTCTACCGCGTACGAAGGAAGACCCCGTGTACGTCCCTTTGAACCACGAGACGTACGGCATGAACAACATTAGGAGTTACAGAGACCCTCGCTGGGCAAACTCAGGCAATCGTCTCGCGAGTTTCGACAATCTATTGGCGAAAGTGAGAGAGAAAATAGACGTTAGCGACCACGTTCTCTCCAACGTGACGAGTGACTTTTTCGCTTTGGAGAGAGAGTTTAGCGACGGGAACGACGCGAACAAAAGATTTTTCAACGTTAACTTTGTCTTACAGAGGCTCTTGGAACGTTACGGCGTGCATGTGGGGAAAGAAGAGGGGGTCAAACTCCCAAAGAAGAACGACAGACTGGACGAGTTTGAGGAGTGTTTTAATAAATGGCTGAGCTATCATGGAACAAGTACCACGACAACCTTTTGAAAAAGTGGGCGGAGATGTCGAAGACCTATTCGATAATGCACTCCCTTTGCGCCCAATATTACTCGAAATGGCACGACAGACTGGGGATCCCAGTGGTTGTCCTTGGGGGTGTTACGGCCTCGTCGATCTTCTCTTCGGCTTCGCCACAGGAAGATTACCATAGGATATGGACTTATGTCAACGGTGTTTTGGCGTTGGTCGTAGCGGCGTTGGCCGGCGTTAACAACTTTTTGGGTACGGTTGAAAAGACAACAAAGCACCAAAACGCGTCGTTCAAGTACACCAAAATCGCGTTGGATATCGACACGCTTCTCTCCTTTAGGCAGGACGAGCGTCCCTTTACCCCACAGGAGTTCATTCAGTCAAAAAAGCACGAGATGCTAGAGATTCGAGAGAACGTACCGGAGGTTTTACCTTGGGTGATGGACGACTATTTGAGAAGGCTGGACAGGTCTCTGACGAACACAAAGTCAAAGGTGAACACTTACGTCGTGTCCGGAGGAAGCCAGTCGTCTGAGGATAGCGTCGACGGAGTTAAACTATCCTTGGAAAACGTCGAACGGGGAAGAAAAACGAGCGTGGCGCATCTGGCTGACTTTTCGGATAAGAAATCATCAGCGGTGATTGCTGCAAGCGAGAGGATGCAGACGATCCATAGCGACAGTGAGGAAGAGGGATAGAGAATTATAATACCTAAAAAGGGTATTATATTTCAAGAGGACGTCTCTAGTCGTTAGTGAACCATTTGAGTGTATCACTGTCACCCCTTCGGTGTTCCGTCATCTCGTGTTTGGCAAACTCCTTTCCTCCACCAGGGATAACAACGTTACACTTCGAGCACGTGAAGTCTTTCGTTATTGGCTCTGCGTTGTGAGCGACCTTCATGTGGAGTCTCATCCCAGTTTTCGACGCTTCGTGACCACAATCGGCGCAAGTAGAATAATCTGAAACTTTCACCCCCACAAGTTTTGGCTTTCTAATTGGCATTCTTTAAGGGATTTTCTTGGAGACTAAAGATCAAATCTCGATTTCATAAAGGAGGAGGAGGAGATTTCGCGAGGGAGGAGGAGGAGATCTCGCGGAGATCAAATTTCAAATTTCAATTTCAAAAAATTTGAAAAAAACCACGCCACGAGATCTCGCGAGGAGGAGGAGGAGATCTCGCGAAGAGGAGGAGGAGGAGGAGATCAAGTTTCAAATTTCAATTTCAAAAAATTTGAAAAAAACCACGCCCTAGAATGGAATGTAGATTTTAGAATTTTTAATGAGGGTGAGGTTTCGCGAGGAGGAGGAGGAGGAGGAGGAGGAGGAGATTTCACGAGGAGGAGGAGGAGATTTCACGAGGAGGAGGAGGAGGTTTCGCGAGGAGGAGGAGGAGGAGATCAAGTTTCAAATTTCAATTTCAAAAAATTTGAAAAAAACCACGCCCTAGAATGGAATGTAGATTTTCGAATTTTTAATGAGGGTGAGCTAAGGTGCGCGTTATTACTACTGAAGTAAAACACGGAAAAGTTGCAAAAGGTGTTACTCTATCATTTTACGAGTTTGTTCATATTTGCAAAATAAGATCTGAAATCAAACAATTGCCAATTATTATCCTTTCATAAAAATACCACAGTACAAAAACCACAATCACCTTTCAGATCAGTAATCAACACACTGAGTGAGACATCAATTTAAACATTTCTCTCCAACCACAAAAATATGTATAAGCTCAAATCACACACTATATATAAGTCCTATAAGTACATAATTTTATGTACAGTAAGTCGCCTACACAGATAATTAATTTCTCATGAAAGTAGCTATTTCATTTGTGAGGGTACAATCCCACCACACACGTTGGCTTAAGACCACCGGTTTTTCAGAAGGGGCCACATGGACACAAGAAACAACGATGTCACCAAAAACCATGGAAATCGAAAAGACAGGCCACACCGCAAAACCACAATCAACCATGGGCACCACTGCAAAACCACCACTGCAAAACTACAATCAACTACCACTACAAAACCACAATCAACCACCACAGCAAAACCACAACCAACCACCACCACAAAACCACAACCGCAAAACCACAATCAACCACCACAGCAACACCTTAAAGCATGATTTATCTGAATGAAATGACGATCATCAAGCTCAAATAACCTTTGCTTGATATAATGTACTATGCCAAAATCTTTAGTTGTCAAATCTTCAAAATTCAACCCCTGAATTCAAAACACTGAAGTGGGTCAGCAAGGTTGCCCTAATTAGGTTGAAAACCTTCACTTGAAAACATTATATCTGCAGACCTCTTATACAGTACATTATTTTGGCAATTCACCAACCTTTTAGAGTTTTCAATTTGCATTGCAACACTGTCTATGCAGAAAAACTATTTTATGTCTTATAATGTGTATAATGGTCACTGGAGGCAGAACTGCAAACATAATTGTTTCAGCAAAATTGCTTTTATGAATCAGATGGACATGTCAGAAATAACTCAATTACCCAAGAACTAACATACCCAATACTTACCCAATACCAAATGCAATCACATGAGTGATGAGTAGTGTTGGAATAACAATGTAAAAATTCAGTTTAATCATGTTGTTTTTGTCACTATATGTATATAAATAATGAAATATATATATAAATCTTTAAATTTTAAATAACAAGAGTATTAAGACTATATTGCCACAAGGTTAGTGACATATTTCATTACATGTAGGTCTAAATGGACTGAACTGCTAGCTGGGATATTTAAAATTTGAATATAAACAAGTAACAATTTGTACAACATATGAATTTCCTATACCTTTTTTCGGATTGGATCTTTTCAATGCAGGATGTTGAGTCTTTGCGTGGAGGATAAGTCAATCGCCACTTTCTGGAAAATAAAATTAATGAAAGTGCAGGTGTGTAATTTCCAGAATAATAATATAGTATAATCATGGTAATGTTCACTATTTTCTTGTTTGTTAAAACCATTTGGGATAGAACATATAAGTTGCTACATACTTTGGTGGGTGTGGTTCCACTCGGCTGGACCAATCTTCAATCCTACTTGGGTCACTTGAACTGTACTCGGAAGGTAATACCTAGTTTGATGGTGAAAAGGCCATTTTTATTGTCCTTAACTAAATTGTGCATTTCATGACCATACTAGAGTACCCCTCTGATTTTTTTGATAAACTAGGATGTTGTATTTGTGGCATATATGGAAACAGGGCCAACGAGAGAAAGGATGGGCCCAGGGGCATGTAGTCTCGCAGGCCCCTAATTGCCTCAGATGTTGGAGGTAGTTTATGGCAAACTCTGCACGGGCCAGTGGATTTGCTTGGCGCCATATTCACGGGCCCCTAGATTATGGCCGGGCCCGGGGCAGTTGGGTTTGGACTCAGGCTTGCTAGGACTAGCTCAATGGTAGTTTGACAGTTAGTTGTTCAAACAAATTCCTGATTTATAATTTTTTTGGTTATCCCTTCAATTGCTTTTAGCTTATAACCCAAACAATGATTTATACCACCAAGAAAGGCTGGAATTTTTTTGAAGCTTTAGTAAAGCGTGTTTGTCAGGTTTCCCTATTACAGTATACACGTCTGGTTCATTACATCATCATTTGTTTGTGTCATAATTAGTGTGAGTGGGTGTTGTGTCATGCATTAAGACATGGGCCAATATTGTTCATCATCAGTTGTTTTTGTCATAATCAATGTGAAACATCACAACATTGACACCTTTTTTGTAAGACTGAAGCCCCTGTCTGACCATTTGTTATATCAATTCAAAGGTGATAAATTTATTGCGCTATTATACTGTATATTTTATATGTTTTTGACAAAACACTGTGATCGTAGTTAATCTGCGGGACTAAATTAAAAATAAATACTTGACCTTTGCTGTGAGTTTTGCTGCAATAATTAACCATGATGCACTGTTTTGTTGAAAACATCTATGTGCATTCAATTCCATATCTATAACTTTATTATTTTATTAATTGTGAGTGGGTGGAATCAATTTGATTAGCTGCTGGTGGAAACAATTTGATTGGCTGCTTTTTTATTGTGATGGTAAATGGAAAACCAACACATAATTTGATTCAATTAAGTTGGAAATAACTTTATTATACAAAAACTTAATTATTTTGGTTTGTTTTCCTTTCCTTATCCATAAAATGAGTTATTTACTGTTTTGGTCGATTTGTATAGAAAAATATTTGCCCTCGGTCTCATAAATAGCAGTTTCTGAAACCTCGGGTAAATGTTTCTATATGGACCACCCATGATCCTGTAAATAACATATATTTATTTTTTTTGTATCGTGAGCGGGCGGAATCCTAGCCGTTCCTGCAACCTGATTGGCTGCAGCAGCGGGAGGAATTTTACGATATTTTGACCACGGTCACGGAATCCTAAATGCTAAACATTTTTATCGTGATTTTTGCTTCATTATTAACTGGAAAATGGAAAACTAATACAGAATTTGATTCAACTAAGCTGGAAATAACTACATTATACAAGTATTTTGGTTTGTTTTTCTTTCCTTATCCAAATAATGCAGTTTTACCGAACTAAAGTAACTCAAGTCTTTTACCTTGTATAATAATAAAAAAAAGAAGTTATTTACTGCTTTTGGTCAGTCCTGATAGAGAAATATTTGCCCTCGGTCTCAAAAACGTCCCTCGGACATTTTTGAGACCTCAGGCAAATATTTCTCTACCGGACCTCCCAGCCGGTACATAACATATATATCTTGGAGTAGTAAAAAAGTATACCAAAGTGAAAAGGTGGTGAACTGCCTAAGAATTTTTAAACGAAATATACTGACGTTTCGAGCGGAGCCCTTCATCAGAGTATTACAAGATGATTTCATCTCGTCTTATACTGTGATGAAGGGCTCCGTCGAAACGTCAGTATTTCGTTACTAAAAATCTCGGCAGTTTACCAGGAAATTAATATTATATATATAGCAAAGTGAAAAGGTCATTCAAGTATTAACATTTTTGATAAAAAAGTAGAGAAGAACTACGCCTAACAATATTTAATACAACGAATACGTTTGAGAATAAAGCTCATGCAATATTTTACAGACACAGTACCTTCGTTTCAGAATCTATGGTTTCGGTTGTAGCTAGTACTTCGTTTGATCGTGTCGAAGGCCTTAGACTTTAAAATAGAAAGATTCAATTATATTTATAGGTACACAACACATTTAGCCTATTAAATTCCTGAACTTAATCCTTCGCTTATGTGATCTTTTAATATTCATCCAAAACACAAGATTACTTTACTTCTCTCTATTTGATTGCAATCCAGTTGCTGATCTACTCTCCTCGGCAACTGCCTCTGCCAGTAGATCTTCCATTTTACCGTTATGTGCCGAAATTGGATGTCCGTTTGAACCATTTCTATACGAAGCATCAAGCTTCACCCATGATCCTATAAGAAAACACCAGTGCATTCGGAATAAATATGGTTTACTAGTTGTCACCTTCAACAAAGCAAGTTCTGTGTCGGAAACCGACCACAATAAATTATAAGGACAATTAGCGATGTTTAATACGCAGTAAAATTTGATACAAAACTAACCATTTAGCGAGTCGCCTGACGAGTCTGTGCTGCCGTTGCTGTTGTTACCATCTGGATCTGACATTGCCAAAGAAAAGTAGAAATACTTAGGACAGCTTTTGACAAATATGTTATTGATTTTCCCACCCTGTCGCTGTTCTTTGTCAAAACAAGGACACACAAGGCCGTGTCCACCGTCGTTGTGTTTTTGTTGTTGTATGACGTCACACCCTCTGCTTTTCACATTACGGAAGTCTGGAAACAAAATTAGTGGAAATCAGAAATGGCAAAATTAAGGACTTTTCTGTTTTTGTCTGGTCTTTATTTTTTGTTAGGTTAGCCGTTAGGGTGAGCTATGGTTAGGGTTAGGATGAGACTAGTTGGAAAGGTCCTTTTTGAGTCATATTTGGGAGTAAAACTGGACAAGAAATCTGCACTCAGGAGTACTGATTAATTGGCTATCATAATCAAGGTCCCCAAAAAAGTGATCCCAAAAAATTATTTTGCCCCCGGTCCTACCCATTTTGCAATTCCCTTCTCTGTCCGCAATTGTGTCGCATGCAAACAATTGGGAAACAAGCCTCTGCGGAGGAGAGAGCTTTAGCACTACTGCACTGTGCCTGGTTCTTGTTTATGATTTGACCACAGGCTTCCCAAGCTTGCGGCACATTTATTATTATTGACTCTTTATTTACGATCTATTTTAATGGACTTGCAACGGGAATTCATTCGATTTCGTTAAATCTGTGTAAACTAATTTAGTGTGAAATCTAGCGCACTTGTATTATTATGATATTGGAGTACTTTATGTACGATCTATTTTAATGGATTTGCAACGGGACATTCGATTTCGTTAAAATGCTAAAATATTGCCATAAATTAAAAAATAAAGTTCACTTTATTTCTTATTAAGTCGTAGTTGTCGTTTCTGTGTAATTTGGTGTGAAATCTGGCGCAATTGAGGCATTTACAACGAGTTCGGTATCTGGCCATGTTGTTCCTCACTATAAAATAGGGAGTTATAATATAAAAATAGGGAGTTATAGTTCCTCACTATAACTATAAATTTATTCCCTATTTTATAGTGAGGAACAACATGGCCGGCCAGATACCGAACTCGTTGTAAATGCCTCAATTGCGCCAGATTTCACACCAAATTACACAGAAACGACAACTACGACTTAATAAGAAATAAAGTGAACTTTATTTCTTAATTTATGGCAATATTTTAGCATTTGAAATCGATGATTCCCGTTGCAAATCCATTAAAATAGATCGTACATAAAGTACTCCAATATCATAATAATAAAAGTGCCGTAACCGATCGCTGTAAATGCCTCAACTGCGCTAGATTTCACACTAAATTACAGAGATTTAACGAAATCGAATGAATTCCCGTTGCAAGTCCATTAAAATAGATCGTAAATAAAGAGTCAATAATAATAAATGTGCCGCAAGCTTGGGAAGCCTGTGATTTGACACGCGTGCATGCGTACAATGTGATCAAAAAGGCAGGGGCGTCTGCACCGACTGCACAGGTCTAAGCTCCAAATAATCCTGTCTGCAGAAAGACTGTGGACTTAAAAACTAAACGCGGGGGGTTAGGGTTAGGATAAAACTTTAGGCGGGGGGGGGGGGGAGGTTAAAGTATCTCAGAGCATCTGATATTCTGATCGGCATATTATTTGTATATACACATATAAACACATTCCATAAAAGGTCAGCTCAACTTCTATACAGAAAAGAGTATTTACTGTTTGGTCCTATGGTCCCGTTTACGGATATTTTACAACATAAACCAAGAGAATAAGAGACTTCTGGTAAGTAAACAAATCAAATGATATGTACTATAAAAAAAATGTCAGTATTTCAATCGTGATTCGTTGCTAATATATCTCGATATGTACTTCTACAATTTCATTTACAAGACGAATTTGAATTTCCAGCATCTCTTTACACTTAACTGTTTTGTGTTTTAATAAATTTTCAACCAGGCAAAGACATGGAAGAAGAAAAGCAACTCTCGCAAACAAACGACACTGATTTGCAATTTGATTATCAAGTACTTTCCCCAGCGCCAGCAGCGAGGCTCAAAGCTGAGAATGAAGAACTAAGAGAGCAATTATACGAGTTAAGGACCGAGCTGCAAGACGAGAAAAGCCATGAGAAGCATTTGAAGCGTGAACAACTGGTAGATACGAAGTTGTTGCGGGAAGAAGAGCGCAAAAGGGCACAGTCGATGGTCACTGAAGTACGTCGAAAGTTGTACAAGGAAAAACAACAAGAAATTGGCGAGTTTAGAGACAGATTTCACAAAGACAAGGAGAAAGAGATTGCTTGTGTAATCAGGCAAAAAGACGAAGAGATCAGGAAGGCCAAGAACAATTGGAACCGCGAGAAGGAGGAACTCATTGAAAAGCTTCGCGTACAGTTCGCAAATGAGATGCGAGAAGAATCTCAGAAGAGCTACGAGAAACAAGTTGTAAAATTAGAGAAGCAAATAGAAGAGCTCAGAGAACAGAAGAAACAAGTTGAAGAAAGTTGTAGATTAGTTCAAGAGGCAGATAAAAGGAAAGCAGAACAAATTCGAAGGATACATTCGGAGCATGAGCATGAACTGACCAAATTAAAAAGAAGTTCTTGGCAAGAAGGGAGAAAACAGGTAATTGTATATTACTAATACTTGGCCGATGGGTTGTGGTCAGGGCCGGATTAACCTTATGCATGGTGATAGACTGAAGACAGTTGTTCCAGGGTTAGTATGCCGGGGGCCCTGTGCCTTCCTTATAGGCCCCGTTTACATGAGACTGGGACAAAGTCAGACCGGGACAATTTCGTTTCAGGTGTAGTGTTATCGCTATTAGATGTTTACATGAGACCGAGATGAAAAGGTGCTCAGACCGGTCTGAAGTCATTCTGGTACTTGAACCGAAACGACTATCTTCAGATCGGCATGAACTTGGACCGGGACGAGATTTTCTTCATGTAAACACAAATTATTACCAGACCGGTCTGAGGCTAAGTGCAGTAAAGTTCAAAATGGCAGGGCATTCCTCTGGGGGCGCGCAAGCGCGCGCACACACGTGCGCTGGCCGTGCCCAGATGAATCTGGGCACGCTATTCATCACGCGCGCAAAAAGTGAATTTGAAGAAAATCGAGTGCTACTGTTCCCTGAACAGATCGTATGTTCTGGGAGCGGGATTGTGAGGTGCCAACGCATTTTTAATTCAAAACGGTGAATATGGCATTTAGTGTTGTGACAAGCATTTTATCGGATAAACGCCTTTCGATGAAACACAGCACCATCAATGAGGCGTTGATTGTCTACGGAAACAATAGATTGTGGAGCAGAGAAGAGAGAGAGGAGATTTTGAATTGTGCGGTGGAAATTTATGTGGAAAAGAAGCGGCGCCGAAAGCCAACGAATCAACCAGCAAAGAAGCAGAGAGTTGAGGAGAACGATTCAGAAGATTCAACAGCGTCAGACGACTCAACAGAGGGAGAGTGCTGAAGCGACTTTGAGTCTGAAATCGAATTTCTCAGGACATAATTGACTCCGATTAATTAGTATTGTACCACCGTAGTTCTGTTTGCGTGCAATATTCGTTTTATTTATATTTCGATATATTTATATTCGTTATATTAATTGCGTGTTATTTATAATAACTTATATAAAATAAATTAACTTATTAATAACATTTAGAGTTTCCTTGATGTGAAATTGTTGTCCATGCATCTTTAAAAGGCAAAATAGTAATCGCGCGAAATCCAGCAGTTTTCGGGCGCGCAATTTACCGCGCACGTGATTTTCTGAGTTGGAAAGCCCTGAAATGGCAAAATGTTTATATGCACAAATGTTAACAAGAGCCTGGGGAGAGTTTTGTGATTTCATCCCAGTCTCATGTAAACATCCAGACAATTTTATTTCTCAATTCTTGTCCCCCGAGTGGCTGTCTCAGGTAAGCGATGGGCCCCACTCCCCAGTAAGCATGGGCTTTTTAGGCACAGGACATTTTAAGCAGTGGACTTTTTAAGGCAGCAAGGAAAATTAAGGAAGATAATTTAATCTTTTTTATTAGCAAAGTCCAATTTTTCCTTGTGCTCATGGTGAAAATGCTGAGCTGGGGAATCTAAATGGTGGCAAGGGGCCCCATGTTGAAAATATGCCAGGGGCCCAACACAACCTTAATCCAGCCCTGGTTGTGGAGAGTGACGTAGGGTACCCTAATCCTAACACTTATCCACAAAGGACACCCATGATGTAGAGATGACGTGCACATTAGCGATTTTTCATTCACCCAAACTTCCACTCGTGTGTCTACAGTTTAATTGTATGGAAACACAGTAAATATTTTGTATTTCTTAAATAGAGTTCAGTGAATGGGACTGCATCCTCCATAAGCGCTTGTAGCATCATGGGATTTTAAGTTGCTTGTAGTTTTGCAAGGGTTTAATGCCTTGGCTATGCTATACCCATTATCTAATGACTGATTGATGCAATTAGTTGTGATATCATTGACACAATAAGACCAAGATTTTTGAAAAACAATGTTTACTGGTATATTGCCTGATCACAATCAGAATGGTTCCCAGTAATCCTCAGTCGCATGCCCTGTATTTGTAGATCACAGGCTGTTTTGTCATTTTGAACAGGCTGATTTTGAACATTATTTTGGTCAATATTGAACAATTTTAATTCTGCAGGGTGCGAATTAACGTTTCAAAAGTGCATCGCAATAATATTTTGTCGAAAAATCGTCCCCCCATTTCTGGTGGCGGGGGGACTGGGGACATTCCCCCGTGGATAGTTTAACATTTCTGGTATTAAAATACGACACGTTTGCAAAGTTTAATTATAACATACTTTCTTATATTATGTGCATCTTAAAATCTCGATGTGCTTACAGGTATTTCTAAAAAGTTGATTATATACAGTAATGGTAGATGACTAATAAAACTAAAACTATAACTAATTACTATAAATTTACAAGCATTTCTAAAAACATTAGATTAGGAAATATATACAAAGTACAATTTAATGTCACAAATAAAACTAACAATCATAAGCTAATTTAAAAAGGTAGGTCTTAAGAACAGATTTAAATTCAGTGGTGGATGTGGTCAGGTATTGGGTTCCAAAGATCTGGGGCAGCATAAGAGAAAGCACGTCGGCCATATGTGACAGTGTTAATCTCGGTTTGAAGATCGTAGGGCGCGAGCAGGACGGTGTACATCCAAGTAGGAAATGACCAGCGCATTTACCAATCTCTTTAAGTTCTCTTGAGACAGGTACTTCCTTATGCAACCAATGGCTTTGATAACCAATCTTACTTTCTCATATCTGAGCTGACATAGTCAAATTCTTGTCTAAAGTTACCCCCAGGTTAAGTACTTTGTCCGAAACATTGATGGAAGTGCTGGCCAGTGAGAGATTGTGTAGTGGACTGTGGTGTTTATTAAAACGAGAGGTCAGGTGAATTACTTCTGTTTTACTTGGGTTACATAATAGCATATATTCTGTGTTCCACAAGATGACATCGTCAATGCAGCGACGTAGCGTTTCTTGGGCTTGATACGGATTGTTAGGAATGATCGCGATGTATAGTTGATTGTCGTCAGCGTAAAACATACATTTTAGGTCGTATTTGAGAATAACATTTTGTAGAGGAGCCATGTAAATGGTGAAGAGCAAACCGAGTATTAATCCTGTGGCACTCCATATTCTCAACTAAAGTTTTACTCTACCTCCTATCATTAAAATTAATCATTCGCAGTTCAGTGAAGTAGAGCTAGTCTATCTATAGTCCTGTATTTAAATTAGTACAAACAACAGCAATGCATGAACTGCACATTTCTTAGCTAGACGTATAAATACCACACCAATACGGGAGTAGTGAACATTGTACGATTAATAAATCTAAAAATTACGTGTAAATATACGTAATACAAAGTATTTAAAACGGATTATATCACCATTGTTTCAGTTTCCTTTGTTCTCTAGTGTCCATTATCTCTGATATCAACCTCATAAAATTATTCATCAGGTTGATAAGTAGTTATCAACCTCATAAATACTAAACTTCACCAATGGTGATATAAGGCGGTTAATGGTTATATACCTTTAAGACCTCGGTGTTTAAGCGATATATCAATCCTCGGGCTTCGCCCTCGCCCTCGGGTTGATATATCGCTTAAACACCGAAGTCTAATTTATAACCTATACTTAATCAATTTAAAGGTAAGAATTAAAACGTTATTTGCTAGGTTTCATCGTCAGATTCCAGATCATCATTTTCCAAATGTATTAACATAGTCAGTTCGGTGATGTCGATCACATCTTTGGACGAGGTTGTTTTCGGTGTTTTTGGATAGCTATGGCTGGAACAATTCAGTCGTCGAACTTTTGCAGTAAATCGATGAACCACGACTTTCTTGAGTCGCTTCAATCGATCCCTTCCCACAAATCACACAAATTTCTCTCCAACAACGGCATAAAATGCTCGATCAGTTCAGTCACGTTTCACTCGAGAAAATATAGGAAGGCGTACCACATACACAATGGACACAGACTACGTCATAGACACATCAAGGTTATTTTCTCGGGATTCAGAAGCTTTACAAGAACAAAAATCCTAACCATAACCCAAATAAAAACTATAGTCCTAACCCTGAAATAAAGGAATACTAACCCTACTTTTAAACTAAATATTTCAATGATGTAATATTATCTGTGGTACACGAAGTAGCAGCCTTAAGCCTGGTTGCCATTTGGTCGCCACGATCGCGGCAATGGTGTCATAGTGGTCGATGTAATAGAGTGTCGATCTATCTTGTCTTTTGTCTGCTGTATATAGAGCAGTCTTTACTGATTGCAGATATATAGATACACACACTATTACATCAACCACTATGACACCGTTGCGATCGTAGCAACCAAATGGAAACTAGGCTTAAATAGCGAAGCGCGGTAATGACGTCAGTATGTATGTTTGTCTGAGTCTATAATTTATTCTTGTTTATTCTTGCATTCCCAACAATAGAAAATGGCTATTTAGGAATCCCTTGAGATTCAATTTTGGTTTGTTTGTCTGAGTTTTGGTTCTATAAATAGCATTAATGCGCTCCGCTATTATAACAAATCGCGATTTTGCTAGTTTTTAAACTTTTTTGCATCGTATATTTTAAAAAGTGAATCGCGATGCGTTAATTCGCACCCTGTAGAAAAAATAGATTTGGATTTACAGAGTCTAAGTACATAACATTCATTCCTAATATGCCTATTATATTGTAAGAATGTGCATGCCCTTTGCAAAAACCTGTTTAATACGTATTTAGAAATTAATCTTCTCTGTTTGTCTGCACAACGAATATTGATTGATTAAAGCGGATTACCCAAAAGGCGTACTTGGAACTTACTGGTTGGTCTGTCCAATGGAATGCAAAGAATGAGTAGCAGGCCAGAATACAACACGCTCGGTCGCTTGTGACCTTGCTCGCGAGGGGAAAACAATTTGCTCTCTATGAGGCGTCATGTTTTTTATCCTCGGATTACCATATTTCCTCTGATAAACGCCTAGCCTCTAATAAACGCCTCTCTCTAATAAACGCCTCTCTCTAATAAACTCCTCTCTCTAATAAACGCCTCTCTCTAATAAACGCCTCTCTCTAATAAACGCCTCTCTCTCTAATAAACACCTCTCTCTAATAAACTCCTCTCTCTAATAAACTCCTCTCTCTAATGAACTCCTCTCTCTAATAAACGCCTCTCTCTAATAAACTCCTCTCTCTAATAAACTCCTCTCTCTAATAAACTCCTCTCTCTAATAAACTCCTCTCTCTAATAAACACCTCTCTCTAATAAACTCCTCTCTCTAATAAACGCCTCTCTCTAATAAACGCCTCTCTCTAATAAACGCCTCTCTCTAATAAACGCCTCTCTCTAATAAACTCCTCTCTCTCATAAACTCCTCTCTCTAATGAACTCCTCTCTCTAATAAACGCCTCTCTCTAATAAACTCCTCTCTCTAATAAACGCCTCTCTCTAATAAACGCCTCTCTCTAATAAACTCCTCTCTCTAATAAACGCCTGCCTCTCTCTAATAAACGACTCTCTCTCTAATAAACGCCTCTCTCTAATAAACGCCTCTCTCTAATAAACGCCTCTCTCTAATAAACTCCTCTCTCTAATTATCGCCTCTCTCTAATAAACGCCTCTCTCTAATAAACGCCTCTCTCTAATAAACTCCTCTCTCTAATAAACGCCTCTCTCTAATAAACGCCTCTCTCTAATAAACACCTCTCTCTAATAAACTCCTCTCTCTAATAAACGCCTGCCTCTCTCTAATAAACGACTCTCTCTCTAATAAACGCCTCTCCAATAAACTCCTCTCTCTATTAAACGCCTCTCTCTAATAAACTCCTCTCTCTAATGAACGCCTCTCTCTAATAAACTCCTCTCTCTAATAAACGCCTGCCTCTCTCTAATAAACGACTCTCTCTCTAATAAACGCCTCTCTCTAATAAACGCCTCTCTCTAATAAACTCCTCTCTCTAATAAACGCCTCTCTCTAATAAACGCCTCTCTCTAATAAACGCCTCTCTCTAATAAACTCCTCTCTCTAATAAACGCCTCTCTCTAATAAACTCCTCTCTCTAATAAACGCCTCTCTCTAATAAACTCCTCTCTCTCTAATAAACGCCTCTCTAATAAACGCCTCTCTCTAATAAACTCCTCTCTCTAATAAACGCCTCTCTCTAATAAACTCCTCTCTCTAATAAAAGCCTCTCTCCAATAAACACCTCTCTCTAATAAACTCCTCTCTCTAATAAACGCCTCTCTCTAATAAACGCCTCTCTCTAATAAACGCCTCTCTCTAATAAACGCCTCTCTCTAACAAACGCCTCTCTCTAATAAACTCCTCTCTCTAATAAACGCCTCTCTCTAATAAACGCCTCTCTCTAATAAACGCCTCTCTCTAATAAACGCCTCTCTAATAAACGCCTCTCTAATAAACTCCGCTCTCTAATAAACGCCTCTCTAATAAACGCCTCTCTCTAATAAACGCCTCTTTATAATAAACGACTCTCTCTAATAAACGCCTCTCTCTAATAAACGCCTCTCTCTAATAAACGACTCTCTCTCTAATAAACGCCTCTCTCTAATAAACGCCTCTCTCTAATAAACTCCTCTCTCTAATAAACGCCTCCCCTTTTCATACAAGAATGCCGATAAATACCTCCCTCTAATAAACGCCGCATACATCAGAGCGCCGTTTATTAGAAAAAATACAGAAAGTGCAAGAAAAAGGATGCTAAAATTGACAGATTTATATGTGGCAACAATGGAACCAAACAAGGAATCTTTTTAATTTCTTCCTTCTTGAGTTAACTCAAAATGCAATTATCCGGACCTCGCGCTCGGTCAATAACGCCTTCCTCTAATAAACGCCTTCCTCTAATAAACGCCTTCCTCTAATAAACGCCTTCCTCTAATAAACGCCGCATCAAATTGTTTCAAAATTTAATAAATGCTAGGAGCGTTTTTTAGAGGAAATGCGGTAATTAACACCTAACAAATTTTTGAGCTCATAATTAATGTTAATTAGATGTAAAATGTACATCGTATCATTTTGTTCAGATGGCAGAAATTCGACAACTCACAAACATCATCCATCAGTTGGAAAAGAAACATGGTGTTGAGTCAGGTTATTACATTCAACTTCAAATGGAAAAAGAACGTCTTAGAGACAAGCTTGACAGAGTTAAAGGAACAGATGTTTCAGGAAGAAGAAGTCCATTATCTGTAAACTCTGATTTAACCAGTGATCTGTCTTTCTTCTCATTTCCTTCTGTAAGTGGTTATTTTAGTTGACTATATAGTATTATGAATTACTGAAACTGAAACTTATAGGACATTGGCAATAAAAATTAAGTTTGTTTAATATGAAAGAACTCGTAAAATGATAGAGTAACACCTTTTACAACTTTTCCGTATTTTACTTCGTTTTTGAAATATTTCAGTTTGTTTGATATATAAATGAGATGGTCTCTGACGTCAGGTGCTCAGGGTAGAAAATTTTCACACATTAGAATATTAGTTCCATCTTCAAATTTGTTCCACAATTACTTGAAAATATGTGTATAATAACTCATCCTGATAACGAACGTTGTAAACTTAGCAATCACTGAGATATAATAATTTTTTTAAATTCTCTACCCTGCACCTGACATCAGAGACCATCTCATTTATATATCAAACAAACTGAAATATTTCAAAAACGAAGTAAAATACGGGAAAGTTGTAAAAGGTGTTACTCTATCATTTTATGAGTTCTTTCATATGTCCTTTAAGAGATACGAACTGATGTTTGAAAAAAGCGACTTTTTACTCTGAGGAAGGGCTGGAAAACACCAGGCCTAGCTAAATTGAGATGACAGAGCTAGTTTAAAGTGCCTATAACGTCTGTGGGGATTTAACATATTTGTAATCTGTGGATTCTCCTGAGATAAATTGTAATATATCTTGTCAGCTGAAAATGTCATCTTCATAGACTTTTTTGCTGTTAAAGTTGACGGAAATGACGTCAAATCGGGAATCTGTCTATCTGTTTACAGATGCCCGATTTGACGTCATTTCCGTAAACTTTAACAGCAAAAAAGTCTATGAAGATGAAATTTTCAGCTGACAAGATATATTACAATTTATCTCAGGAGAATCCATATATTACAAATATGTTAAATCCCTACAGACGTTATAGGCACTTTAAGGTTACTGTAGACCTTCGCGGGTCCAAAATTAAGAAGAAAAATTTTTTTAGCTTTAAATGTGGCAGACTTTTCAACTTTCAATTTTTTTTTTAATTCTTAGCAGCAAAAATGACACTCTCTTTTGCACAGGAAGTAGATTTGCATAAGACAATTATTACTTCAATCACGGTTTTCTCCGAGCATGTTTTCGGCTAAAATAGAAAGTTTAAAAACTTCCAAGTCGAGTCCTATTTATCAGAATCGTCTAAAAATTGGCAGTCTTTTAGAATGATATCTTGGCAACAAAACCGTGTCTGGGAATTTTGAAATTTTCATTCGTTATCGTTTTAAAGTCTTTTTCGCAAGTCTCTTTGGCTTGAGTCTCGCTGAAAGAAGTAAAATCGCGATAACTTTTTAAGTATTCGGAATTTTGAAAATCGCAGACACCGTTTTGTAAAACAAACGATTCCGATTTGACTCGTATCTAAATGAATGCAAAACTCCAAACTTGCGCGACGCTTTAGCTTCTTGAACCGGGGAGTTCAAGAAAGGCGAGCGGGAATTTCTTTTTTTTCAATTCAACCAAACATATTTCAACAGGGACTTGTAGCCAGTTATATAAGCTATCCAATGATATATAGGTTTATATATTTTTCATTAATACACAGAGTGCTATATTGTTTCCCCCAAAACACACCGCGAAGGTCTACAGTAACCTTAAATTGATGCTGCCATAGATAAATTATTTGGATGCACTGAACCATCGCTCTTAACTATTAAATTATGTATTTTGGTATTATTGTTTAAGATGGATAATTCAAATCCTTTATGGTTACAATTGAAGCAACAAAACAGCACCATAGCTCAGCTAAAACAAAATTTACAGGTATGACTAAATATGATGTACCAGCTAGTATATGATATAAATTAAGTGTTGTACTACATACAAATCGAAAACTCTAAAAGTTTGTGTACTGCCAAAATAGTAAGGAGATCGATCCACAACTCAGCAGAAAATTGATCTTGTACAGTATATTAGTGTTCTACTAATAACCTGGAGACCATAACAAAATTTTGTATGTGATCTGCAGGTCTGCATTACAGGCCGTAGTATAATTCATAAATCTCAGAAATATATCGTCTATTTTAAATGGTACCAGACAGTGCATTAATGACAAAAATATTGTATACCAACCTTTTTAACACTGTAAAAAACACACGAGGCAACAATGAAATTGCGGGACATTTTCCCTGTTGAGGACACACGAGGGGACATGTCAGAGAAGGAAAAGGAAAATAAAACAGCGTTCTTTGATTGGCTTATTTTAATTTTGTCTCCGCGATAAGATTTCGTATGGTGCATGAGACACGTCCCCGCGATTTGTTGTCTCGTGTGTCCCAACCTTTAACAGGTCAGGTATTACTGCCATAACATAGCTTTTACAATTGATAACAAAAAATGAAATCATATTTATTTTTACCAATTATATCATATAGGACAAAAACAGAAGGATAGATTTACTAAAGCAGAAACTGTTGAAAAACAGATCAAGGTTGGGTGGAGGTGGAATACTTCATGTAAGTTTGAATATTTGATGTTTGCAGTGTATGGTGTCAACATATTGTTTATCAACATTTTATTTAATTTCTTTATTATTTTTCTTTTCTTTCTTTTTTGAAAGAGATCAATGGATGATATGCTCTCATATGATAATACCAATGACAGTGATGATTGCATCTCTCCCCAATTTGGTTACAGTACTGGTAGCTCTGGTGCAAGTGTAAGTACATTTTGTAAAACCAAGGATTAGCCAACTGTCACCATCAACATTATTATCAATATTGTTATTGTTATCATTATCATTGTCATCATCATCATCATCATCATTATCATCATCATTATACCATCATCATCCCCATCATCATTACCATCACCATCATTACCATCACCATCATTACCACCACCATCATCAGTATCACCATCATCATCACTATCACTATCATCATCATTACCAATACCATCATTACCATCATTATCACCATCATTACCATCATTATCACCATCATTACCATCATCATCACCATCATTACCATCATCACCACCATCATTACCACCATCATTACCATCATCACCATCATTACCATCATCACCATCATCATCATTACCATCATTATTATTAAATAACTGGTTATTATTAGTTAATATAATTATCACCATCATTACCACCATCACCATCATCACCATCATTACCATCATTACCATCATTACCATCATTACCATCATCACCATCATTACCACCATCATTACCATCATACCATCATCACCATCATTACCATCATTACCATCATCACCATCATTACCACCATCATTACCATCATTACCATCATTACCATCATCACCATCATTACCATCATCACTACCATCATTACCATTATAGCCATCATTACCACTATCACCATCATTACCACTATCACCATCATTACCATCATTACCATTATCACCATCATTACCATCATCACCATCATTACCATCATCACCATCATCATCATCATCACCATCACCACCATCATTATCACCATCATCACCATCACCACCATCATTACCATCATCACCATTATTACCATCATCATTATCATTATAGCCATCATTACCATTATAATCATCATCACCATCATTACCATCATCACCATCATTACCATCATCACCATCATTACCATCATCACCATTATTACCATTATCACCATCATCACCATCATTACCATCATCACCATCATTACCACTATCACCATTATCATTATAACCATCATTACCATCATCACCATCATTACCATCATTACCATCAATACCATCATTACCATCAATACCATCATTATAGACAATAATAACTGGCTTTCATTGGTGATGTTTTGAACTTCATGTTAATTCATTTCAGTCCGTGAACGATGAATTAATTCCTTGTGTCGAAAATCTGGAACCTGAAATTATCCGAAAACTGCGAAAAGAACTCCTTACTTTGGAAAAGGCATACTCTCTTCTGCAAGCTCAAACAGAAAGCAGCCTGGATGCCAAGAGGAATCTAATGGTAGGCTTTTAACATTAGAAGCTGGGGTCAGCTAGTGTGTTGCGTAGGCAGTGTGCTGCGCGTGCTGCAGTGTAGAACTACGAATCGAAAACTTTAAAAGATTGGAACAATATTTTGAGTATAAACGTTTGATACATCAATTTACATTTCACTCTCTGACCAAGGGCCTTCGCTCGAATAGTTAGACCTCCTATACAGTATTTTAGTAGTATACCAATCTTTCAGAGTTTTTATTTGTATTTTTAGTATGTGGTTATCGTTTTAGGGGAGGGAACAGTTGCAGACGGATTTGATTGATTCTCAACGAAAAATCGATGAACTTAATAAGGTACAGTAACACACAAAACGTGGCATGTCTCATGAACTGGGAATTGAGTGCGAAGGGTGCGGAAAGAATGCTAAGATAGATATATGACACGCACACACCATGCGTGATGTCCATTGTCCACACAGTCATATACTCAATGTTGTTTATTTACATTTGTTTCTAGGAGCTGGCTGAATCGCAGGATCGTAACGATTTGTTTGAATTCCAATTGCAAGAAGCCTTACAAGGAAACAATGATGTAGAGTGTTCTGGATCTGATTTTAATATTCCAATTTTACGTGTTCATTATGAGGTAGATTTGCTCACATAAACACAGGGTAGACAGCATAAGCACAGTGTAGACAGACAGACAGACAGACAGACAGACAGACAGACAGACAGACAGACAGACAGACAGACAGACAGACAGACAGACAGACAGACAGACAGACAGACAGACAGAAGAAGAAGAAGAAGAACCTTTATTTCAACTCGAAATTTCATCAGTACAAAAAAGTCTGCTTTACATGAAAGTCGAGAGTTATATACTAATACTAAAACAAGTAAGATAACTATATATATATCTATCTATATCTATATACATTACAATTTGTAATAAAAACTAAATTAGAATAATAATAGAATAAATATTGGTTATGACATATGGGATAGAAGGGCACTCTTGAAAGACGTTATGGTTTCAATCGTTCTTAATTCATTTGGCAACTCATTCCATAATTTAGCACCAGTATATTCGAAACTCCTTTTAAGATATTCGGTTCGAGGTTTTGGTAGCTCAAGGCAGTTTTCTCGATTCCTTAAGTTGTAGCAGTCATTTACGTTGGACATTGTGAAAAGGTCAGTTAAATATGACGGGACGTTGCAATGGATTATTTTAAACATCGTCACAGCTTTATGAAAACTACGCCTTTCGGATAGTGTTCTCCAACCCAGTTGTTGGCGGATGTCTTTGGATCTGATCTCATAACTTTGCCGAGTAATTACTCGTGCAGCCCGATTTTGTAATTTCTGTAGCCGCTCTGCGGTCGTTGATGGCATACTATCCCATACAATGTCGCAGTAATCAAAGAGCGGCTGTATTAGAGAATTATACATTGTTAAAAGAGTGTCAACTGAAAAAATAAAAGTGTCACAAACTGCCTTATCTGACGAAGCCCTCCGATTGCATTTGATATTTTTTTTGACATTGCATTGATTTGTTCAAACCAGGATAGTCTCTCATCCATATGTACGCCTAACGATTTAGATGACAGACAGACAGACAGACAGACAGACAGACAGACAGACAGACAGACAGACAGACAGACAGACAGACAGACAGACAGACAGACAGACAGACAGACAGACAGACAGACAGACAGACAATACAAACGGATACAGATCGAAATCCCATAAACATTTTGATTGAAAAGCCCTCTTGATGCCATCATCCCAGATGGAGTCCATGATTAACGTCAAGTAGTCTTAGACATATTTATTTATTTATTTCGTGCGACAGTTTACAGACGATGAGTTAAAGTGTTCAGCCGAGGAAGTCAAAGCTAAACTAGAAGAATTGGAAAACGAAAAGGTATGTTCCCGTCCCGCTTCACACTGTCTGCATAACAGCTGTCTAATGCCAAACTCAAAGACTGTACAGCTGACAATACAATAGAATACTTTTTTATCCACGTGTCATCGAGAAGCTTACAAGAAACTCGTTAAAACGTCGACGTGAACATACAAATATCCATAAATATAAATACCTAAAAAACCGATGAATTATATTTAAAAAAAAACGATGAATTATATTTATATTTACATTGAGGTTTTAAAACGTATACATGTAGGTTCGTAGCCTATAGGTTCGTAAAGAATGTTTAAAAGAATTGATGTCTTACATTCTCGTTAGGCAAACTGTTCCATAGTGTACTAAATATGTATGAGAAGGATTTATTTTGTTTCAGCGTTTTTAAGAACCGCTATAAAGTCCGTATGAAACACCGTTCCGTTCACATAGTACGGAGCGATTTGAAAACGATTTCTAAATATAGTGACTAGATATTACTTTATTTTGACTAACGCTAAACGGTTTTGTTTATCCAAGGGAAACCTTAGCTGGCTTGGAGGTCAAGGGGTTAATAATTATGTTTTGCAAAACAGTACAATTTGCCATTTAAAACCATTAATGCGATGTATTTTGTTTCGCGTTTAGAAACACATCCTTAGTCGAGACGAGCAACTGGCTCTCCTGCAAGCAAAGATACTGATTGAAAGCAACTCGAAGGTATATCTAGTATATGATATATAGATTTTGTGTTTATTTAATCGTTATATTATCTCGTAAAATAGTTTTTAACACGTACATCTCTTAGCTACAGGTACTTGGTTGTATATTCATTGGAAGTATGTATTTAAATTATTGTAAAATTGGAGAGCTCGGTATAAAGTGACGACGGTATAGATGAGGCCTCTATTGTTTGAGCGAGACCATTTCGAGAGACCAATTCCCTTACTGTATTAAATAATCTCACACCACCTCTGGAAATGGACTGACAAAGATCGATCTCAACGTTTAAAGAGAACAGTTGCATAAAGCTTAACGCCTGGTCTTGCTGTCAACGTCTGGTGTTAGATCTATTGAAATCCTTTGTTTTAATGTCTGTCGTTAGCAGTAAGACCAGGCGTTGATGTTTAAGCAACTGACTCCAGGCCCTGATAATTCGTAGTTTATTTTATAAAACTTCAATGTAATTCCTGTTTTTTATTTGGTTTGCTTTCAAGGGTCCCTTTGAATGGCCGTATAAACGTGAAAACGATCCTCTTTTAACCAGCGATGGAGAAGATGACTTCATGGAAGAGGATTCCCTTGTTTTCGACAAATCAAGAGACATGCAAAGAGTTTCATGTGACGTCGGTGTCCAGTGCCAGTTACTCGGGTTTCAATACGAACTATTCAATTACAGAGAAGAACTGAGGATTGTACACGGAGAGAGAGTCTTTAGGGAGCTGGTGACAGGAGTCGAAACAGCAGTGCAATGTGATATCTTGAAAATGAAAGAACTCGATGCTGGTGTGATGGTTGAAGTCATAGACAGCAACTCAAGTAGCTGTCTTTTCAGGAAAACTGTAAAGTGTGGTGATTCAGCGGTGCAAACAGAATTCTCGGATTTTGACGAGAAGTTAGTAGACGATGTAGCCAAAGAAGGTTTGCCATTAGGGTTGGGAGTTAATGACAAGTGGATGTTGCAAGGGACGTTACCCAAAGTTCGGCAGGTTGATCCTGGAATCGAGGCAGCAGTGCAATGTGATTTCATAAAAATGAAAGGATCTGGCGATGAAGAAACAGTTGAGGTAATCGATGGAAAAAACCAAAACATACGAAGTTTTCGAAAGGTTGTTTCATCTCGCGATACATCTGCACAGACATCTTTCTCGGAATTTGAAACGGAGGCAGCAGTGCAATGTGATTTCATAAAAATGAAAGGATCTGGCGATGACGAAACAGTTGAGGTAATCGATGGAAACCAAAACATACGACGTTTTCAAAAAGTTGTTTCATCTCGCGATACATCTGCACAAACATCTTTCTCAGAATTCGAAACAGAGGCTGCAGTACAGTGTGATTTCATGAAAATGAAAGGATCTGGCGATGACGAAACAGTTGAGGTAATCGATGGAAACCAAAACATACGACGTTTTCAAAAAGTTGTTTCATCTCGCGATACATCTGCACAAACATCTTTCTCAGAATTCGAAACAGAGGCTGCAGTACAGTGTGATTTCATGAAAATGAAAGGATCTGGCGATGACGAAACAGTTGAGGTAATCGATGGAAACCAAAACATACGACGTTTTCAAAAAGTTGTTTCATCTCGCGATACATCTGCACAAACATCTTTCTCAGAATTCGAAACAGAGGCTGCAGTACAGTGTGATTTCATGAAAATGAAAGGATCTGGCGATGACGAAACAGTTGAGGTAATCGATGGAAACCAAAACATACGACGTTTTCAAAAAGTTGTTTCATCTCGCGATACTTCTGCACAGACATCTTTCTCGGAATTTGAAACAGAGGCTGCAGTACAGTGTGATTTCATGAAAATGAAAGGATCTGGCGATGACGAAACAGTTGAGGTAATCGATGGAAACCAAAACATACGACGTTTTCAAAAAGTTGTTTCATCTCGCGATACATCTGCACAGACATCTTTCTCAGAATTCGAAACAGAGGCAGCAGTGCATTGTGATATCATGAAAATAAAGCCGTATAATGGTGACGATGCAGTCGAGATTCTTGATGAGGATTCGAACTTTTGGCGGTTTAGGAAAGTTTTGGATTGTCGCGAAATCGCTGTACAGTCCGACATTCCAGACGTCGTTGACTATGCTACTTTTCTTCCAGATCTTGGTGTTCATGATGATATGGAAGTTTTTCGAATTGACTCGGGCGTACAATGTAATATTATGGAAATTACATCATTCGATGACGACCACATTGTGGAGGTTCTTCACGAAACCGAAAGTTGGCGTTTTAGGAGGATCGCTGAGTCACGTGATTTAGAGACGCAGACAGATTTCGTAGAATTTGAAACGCTTGACTATAACGTCGACGGAGAGGAGGCTCTGGAGATGGAGGATGGAGAGAACGTGGAAGAAAAACACGTTGGCGAAAGAAGTGAAAAGTCTTTGGTGTATGGGGAGAAAAACTGGAAGGATTTTATCGTGGAGAAAGACCTAGGGGAAGGGGGGACACGTTTGGACTGCATTGTTTACGAGAAGGAGGAAGTTTTAGTTGTGATTTGCGAAACTTCTCGAAAACACTACAAAGAAGTGTGCAAAGATCCGTTGAAACATGAGGGGGTTGGAATCCAGTGTAGTATCCCCGACGAAGGCCAGTTGCAGGTTAACAAGTCTGCGAATCATACAGATGATCCCTCTACGAAGCATGCGTCACCTGCTTCCTCCGGATTTTACCTAAATGACATCCAGGACTTTAAACAATCGGGGGGTGCTGGCGCTAATGTAACACAAGATATCGATGAGCAAGATCTTCGTTGTTCTGCTGCAGCAGATCTATTGAATGATCTTAATTGCCAACGTCCTAGTGTTGAGTTGGTTGGTCCACCACATTTATCATTTGAAAAAACAACTTATGGAAATCATGGCTACCAGTCTACCACACACGACATTAGTACCCAGTGCCCTGATGAAGGTTCCCCGACGACAAACACCTCTTGTTTATATTGTGGCCATGCTGAAGTCTTGGCTGTTGATTGTGGTATCCAGTACGAGTTCGCAGACTTGTGTTCGGCCAGCGGTATAACTGACCTGTCGGGTTTAATGGATATATCGGGTTTTCTCAATGAGGAAACTGGTGACGACTCTTTGATTAAGGAAGTCGTGGAGTTAGCCAAAGAGTGCAGTCAGAATGATGCGTTAATTGATCAATTGGTGCAAAGTCAGGAATTCTACGAAGAATTTCAAGAAGATGACGAAGCCATTGACGTTGGCGTCCAATGCGACATCCTGACGACTCCAAAGGAGACGCAGTTCGCAATGGACCGAAGTGACGTAGACGCGCATGCTGAAGTTGACACGCTGTGCATTTCGGA
Source organism: Chrysogorgia sp. JL179-B06 (assembly GCA_035772405.1). Taxonomy (NCBI): domain Eukaryota; kingdom Metazoa; phylum Cnidaria; class Anthozoa; order Scleralcyonacea; family Chrysogorgiidae; genus Chrysogorgia; species Chrysogorgia sp. JL179-B06. Next base: position 947,009 of record JAYKKM010000237.1, read on the forward strand.
GAGTTGGTGTCATTTCCCAAGGGAGAATAAGTCCTATGAAAACTCCTGTGATGTAAGTCTTCAGTGTTCATTTCTGACGTGGGCTGAAAAAACGGATTGGGGAACGCAGTGGGAGCCACAGAAAATATGCATTGACTGTCCTGTACATGTTGAGACGGGTGTGTTGTGTGATATTTTGGTAACTGTCGAGACGTGCGATAAGGGAGTGCAGTACGATGTTTCCGAGAATGATGATGTTGAGCCTGTTCAGCTGGAAGAGCCTGACGATGCGGGGGATAGCGATGACAGTAAGGATCAACTGATTTACCATGATCTATACAGTGAAATCCCTAACTGTGAGACGCGCGAAGAAATAGTACTAGAAGCAGATAACATTTCTATGAACTGTCTTCAAGACAATCCTGGAAATTCCAAGAACTCGTATAATGAAATCACTGCTGGCAGCAAACACGAAGAGATATGGAAAGCACACAAGGACGTAGTTGCACAATATTATGATTTCAATGATTTCCCTGAAAACGTCGACAAGGCTGTTCAGTGTAACCTGCTCGATGATGGTCTAGATACTTTGAATTTGGATAAAGGTAACGTTGTTCTAATCAATTAAGTAGAATAAATTTCACGTTTGCTAGTCAAACTGTTAATATGTCGTTCAAACCATTGGGCTAGCAGGATTCAGATGACAGAGGAAGGAGTTACTTTACCCTTAACCTTCTGAACACTAGTCTGACGCTCTAACCATTGAGCTACTAGAACTCAGATGGCAGAGCAAAGGTTACTTTAACTCTTACCTTCTGAACACTAGTCTGATGCTCTAACCATTGAGCTACTAGAACTCAGATGACAGAGCAAGGTTACTTTACCCTTACCTTCTGAACACTAGTCTGATGCTCTAACCATTGAGCTACTAGAACTCAGATGACAGAGCAAGGAACCTTCTGAACACTAGTCTGATGCTCTAACCATTGAGCTACTAGAACTCAGATGGCAGAGCAAGGTTACTTTAACCCTTACCTTCTGAACACTAGTCTGATGCTCTAACCATTGAGCTACTAGAACTCAGATGACAGAGCAAGGTTACTTTAAGCCTTACCTTCTGAACACTAGTCTGATGCTCTAACCATTGAGCTACTAGAACTCAGATGACAGAGCAAGGAACCTTCTGAACACTAGTCTGATGCTCTAACCATTGAGCTACTAGAACTCAGATGGCAGAGCAAAGGTTACTTTAACCCTTACCTTCTGAACACTAGTCTGATGCTCTAACCATTGAGCTACTAGAACTCAGATGACAGAGCAAGGAACCTTCTGAACACTAGTCTAAGGCCTTGAAGTTGCATTTTTCACAACTGGTCCCAGTTGCGTCTCAAAGTATACGATTCCACACTCGACTTACCATAACTTTTCCTTCATCTCTTTACTCGAAAATTAAATAGAAGTTATAAGATAACCAATTGGAGAAGGTTTATAAATTTGTCTTGCTTTTATTTCATTGCAGATGCCATTTTGCATAGAGACAATTCTGATGAAAAGTAAGTCGGTTTTCTATTGTCGTCTTAATTATTTAACGATTTAATCGTAGTGACAAACTTAAACATTGCTTTGGAAATACATTAACCATGGTGAATGAAAATGTTGGGTAGTTCTTACAAGAACTGTTGGAAACTTAGCAGAGTCAGAGTTAAGAAAGAAATAGAGTAAAAATATGTAAACTAAAAAACTTATTATTTACATGATGTGGTTGTGTATGATGGTGATAGAGGAAGTATTGCTAAAAATATAATGGGAAGTTTAACTTTTTAAGAGCTTTTCTAAGAATGATTTTAAGGGCCCATAAGATCTTGGATCCCACAGGGAAATCTCCCGGGGGCCACGCCGCCCCTTATAGAACGACTAGCTCCAGTACGTTTTTTCTATGCACGGTCAGACACGTGGTTCTGGTACACCTGGTGTTCCGCAATGAAGTGGATCTATCTACATACACATATCACCATGCCAAGCTACAAATATTTAATATTCTTGATTTTTTGTGTTATTATAGAGCGGAAACATCGTGCCACAAGCCTCGTCCATCCAGTGAAGTTACTGAGGTAACTATTTTACGAAAAATTCAATCCTATGAAACGAAAATTTCAACTCTGTTTTTATGACCCATTTTGTTACTTCTTGATACACTGAATCTTATGGTGGCCAATCACGACAAAGAAAAGTGCTTTATTTTTTATGTAAAAGTGGAAAAATTACACCAATTTTGTCCACCTCATAGCGCGGTCAAATCACCTCTTTGACGTCACACACTCACACGTTAGAGTCGGCATAGATTCTAGAGATGAAAAAAACCATTATTGATCTCTCTTTCAGAGGAGGAAGTTGACTCTATCTCAAACATCAGTAATATTTCCACAGCTAAGCTGTGGTTCGAAATCGCAGTGCGAACGCGATAAAAGTCGCAGCTAAAATTGCAATCAAATCGCAGCAAAAATCGCCCATGTGAACGAGCCTTTAAGTAATTTGTAACTAATTACAAAGTTACATAACTTGATTTTAGGAAATTAGCAAAGACATCTGACCTGGTTATATTTTATTACAATTGTATTATCCAAATATAATTTGTGACTTAGTGTTCATCTGAGTCTCAAACAGTGAAATTTCACAGGAAGGGAATAAAAGTCTAATCAGTAAAATCACCTGTATATAGTAGAACCTATATACAGTTGATTTTATGTAAAACTAGAAGGCACACAGAGACTGCATATACCTCCGCCAGTGGGTTATTTATTGAAGACATTTTATAGGGTAAATTTAGCACATATTTAAGGTTGGTCCTGGTGCATGACCATGACCACACTTTTTCATATACAATAAAATATTGTTGTTGTTCAATGTACGATCTACACGTCTATAAACTTCTATCTAGAGTGAATAAAATGCTTCATTGCACTCATTTCTATATTATGCAAAATAATGTTGTTCCTTAGGTCATGACCGCACTTTTGTATAAACAATGGAACTGACAAGTCCATTGTTTTTTATGAATTCAGCTTGTTTGCAAATATTAAAGATTTGAATAATATAAGGATAATGAGCGAATCAAGCATTTTCATTCATTTCTTCTACGCGGAGAAACTTACAGACAGATTTTTATCAATATTTTATCCAATTGTCATCCAAATTGAACCAATGGATTGGTCCTTGGCGTATGCCCATCCCTTCTACAAACTTTCATGAAAATCTGTTCATTAATTTTTGAGATATCCTGCTTATAGATAGACAAACAAACAGACAAACAGAGGTAAAAATATAACCTCCTGGCGGAGGTAATCACCTGTTTATGGTTCGCTAGCCAATCCAAGTTCTCCCACATTCACTACAGCCGTATATATATTAACATAACTAGTTATTGTTACTTTTAATTTGTAAATTTTGTAACTCATGATTACAGTTACCATAGTTACCTAATCTTGACAAGTAAGTAGTTATCGTTACTTTCGATTTGTGGATTTTGTAACACTCTTACAGACTGTTACAGTTACCTGATCTAGAAAAGTAACTAGTTACAGTTACAGTTACACAAAAAAGGAACGACTAGTTGTAACTACAGGTAGTTACTTGTAACGATGTTACTCATAGCACTGACAACAGAAAAGTAGAACTGTTATTGTGTTGAATATGTTCTTTAAAATTACGATAACCGAACAGTTGTCTCGCGCGAACATATACTTCTTCTCATGTTATTTTGCATTGATACTGTAGCTGTGATAAGTTCACTCTCTGCCGACGAAGGACCTTCGCTCGAAACGTTAGACCTCCTATACATTGACTATCTTGGTAGTACACCAACCTTTGAGAGTATATTCAATTTGGGTTTCATGTTCAGTTCTGTTTCGTATTCTGCAGGTTCTAGAGCTAACATGCACATTAATTATTAAACACCTAAATTATAATACAAACTTAACGAGCAGGTTTTCTATTAATTTTCTGTCTGAAATGAAGTCTGAAATTTGTAATACTCGTTTATCTGTTGGCCTGTGGCGACTTCTATATAAAGTTACATTCCAAAACAGGTGTGTTGTGTTAAGGTAAGTTATATAGTCAGAGTCAGAGGTCTTGTATATCATAGTTCTGCATGCTTTGCGCGAGAAAGCGCTAAAGTTTCCTCTTACGTGAAGGTTTGTAACTCCTTGTCTATAATTATTTCATGTATTTATACTGCACGCAACGCTTCCTTTGGTTAAGGATTGAACAAACAAACTTAGCAATAAAAAACAGTGGTACTGTTGTTGCATGAATGAATAACTTAGCGTGAACGTTCTGCAAGAAACTAGTCTTGGCGACAACATATTGTCCGACCTTTTGTTTAACTGGTTTCAATTCTGTAGTATGTTGTATACTTACTACTTCAATATCAAAGAACTCATACTCGTTTAAGTGCGAAGTCTTGTAAATTAAAAAAAAATTAAAGAAAACTCTTTTAGATTCAGAAGAAAGATACAATCATATTTTAGGCTCTATAGTCTTATGTTATTGCAATTTTCTTAGAAACTCTTGAGGTCAGTTCCCCATCGGCTACTCCGTATTGTCGTCTTATCACGTGTTTACATCACCATGATCATCATCAAGGCGGCTTTAGAGCCGAGTATAGTGTTGTCTTTTACAATCTTAAACCAGTGTTCCCTGTTCATCATCACCCTATGTAGATCTTCCGACTCCAGACCCGTGTCCTTAGTCAACTTGTTGATAAATGTGGTTTCCGGTCTTCCTCTATTCATATAGTTCCATGTTTTGGTTCCCATAAAATTAGGCTTGAGACAAGATCATCACTTCGTCGATAGCAATATCCAGTGAATCGTAATCTTCTTTCTTTCATGCATTCAGTACAGCTCGACGTTCGTGAGATGTTGTTTCCAGCTAATGTTCAAAACAGTACGAAGTAATCTGGTATAGCTATAACTAAAGATGGATCTTCTCTGGAAAGAGTTAATGACTTTAAGTATCTCGGATCATGTTGTGTTAACAACAGAAAAGGATATAAAAGTTAGAAAAGTGTTAACATGGAAGGCATGCAACAAGATGTCCAGAATATGGAAATCTAAATTATCTCGAAAATTGAAAATTAGACTATTTCAAGCAAAGACCGTTCTGTTATATGGTTGCGAATCGTGGACCTTGACTAAAGTTTTAGAGAAACAACTTGACGGCTGCTATACCAGATACATATTCTACCGATTTCCTGTGTATCCAATCGTGCATACTAGATTTACTTTGGTCTGGCATATATTTGAAAATGAATTTCAAGACTGAGGTGCCCGCTAAATAACTTTTTTTCCTAGAAAAATTAAATAGTGAGCTTTTATTGACGAGCGTGCTACAACAGGAAGCCATTAAAACGCTGTCACTTCCGCTGCCCGTATTTGGAAAGACAGCGAACCATATTTAGAGAAACAATTAAGGAATAGAAATAAAATAGAAATAAAATAGAAATAAAATAGAAATAAAATAGAAATAATTCAATTCAGTAGCGAAGTTGAAATTGCAGCCATCGAACTTACAAATTTTGGCTGCAGAAAACAACCCAGGTTCAGGTTGTTTAGTTGTAATATTGTATTGCTACTTTGCTTGTCATACTCTTCTGGATAATAAAATTCACTTTTGCTGTAATAGCACTCATTAGTCATTATCCATTTTAGTATGTTTTCAAACACTGACAGCCTAACATCGCGAAAAAATAGTGAAAAGTGTAGTCTATAAAATTGTGAAAACTTTTTTGTTTGGAGTACGATATATAATGCAATCATCACACACACAAATGTGTAGTTGGATCCTAGTGATGTATAACTTAATTTTGTGGTTGATGTGTGGATCGGAATGCAAAGTATCTATATATTTATTACATTTATTATATATATATATATTAGGGTGGCCCTTAAAATTGGACCCTGTCAATCTATGCCATTAACTCTTTCCCTACGGGCGCAGTTAAAATGGGTCGTTGATGACCCGCAAAGTCGTCAATCGAAAAACACGGCACACGGTAACGCAAGATTAAAAATTGAAATTCGACAAGCGCCAGGAACATAAAATCCACGCACACGCCAAGTTTGATTTGATTTCATAAACAACTCTGCGATTGGTGGCATTTTGAGTTTTCAAGATGCTATGCGGGCGTGCAAGATGGCCTTTTCTGGAAAAATGTAAATTTTTCAACCTGATTTATGATAATTAATGCTAATTTATATTAACATAATGTGTTTTGTTCGGGAAATTTAAAAGAACAAGTAAAAGCCGGTTTATTGGGCTTCCAGAAAATGTATAGCTTTCGCAACAGTTATGGTTATTTCAAGAGATATCAATAGAACAACGTGGTCGTTCAATTTTTGATGTTTTTCAGCCGTAAGGAAAGAGTTAATGGAGAAAACACAGTGTGCAAAATATTTTTACAATTGAATAATATTTAGGGGTGCCCCTCGAGCATTCATATATCAATAAAATATCGTCCAACTGACAAAATATCGAAAACAACAGTTTCAATCATCAGTCCAGCATTTTGAATAAATGGCAACAAACAAATACGTGTTCAATATCTTATAAAGTAAACATTTAAAAACACGCAGAACAAAGTTTTTGAAAAATCATGTTCATCAAAACCATCGAAATCTAACTCTGAAACGCTATAGCTATCAAACAATAAATCAGCAACTGGTGACAAAATTACTTTCGCTCGAAGATGGGCGTTGCTCTATGAAAAATGTAAACTAGAGGAAAAAGCATAGTTTTTGCTCATTATCGTATCGCCAAGCACTTAGTCATTTCCTTCATCTTCACAAAGTTGAAAAACGGACTGTTCGAGATTCCAGTTAACAAGCTATAGAAGCGATATCTGCGTTTTGTACAAAGGTTTGGTATACAGTACCTGTTCGTGCATCCAAGCATACCATTGGGCATTAAGAAGTTAGAGGTAGTATTTGTTGAATGGAAAGGTCTCCGAAAGCACAAAATGCGAACAACCATGGGACACAAGACCAAAAGAGGCCGAACTCATTGATCGACTTGATGACCTGTTTGATATCGCCCATGTAGATGCCTTCACTATTATGACCAACCCTGCAGACAGAGTATTCCTCGCAGGCCGTAGCTAGCATGTGAAAGTTGGGGGGGTGTAAGTCCCAAATTTCCGAATCTCAAATTATTTTTCCGAATATGAGGAGGCACGCGCCGTAAGGCGCGTCAATCTAGGGGGGTCCCGGGGGATGCTCCCCCGGGAAATTTTTAATTCTAGGGTCTCGGAAATTGCATTTCCCGCATTCTGGGAGCAGTTTTAAGAGATTTCCTTGGACAGTTTACAGATGTAGGAATTTAGTTTTCAACAATAAAAAAGAGGCGAAATATAAACAATTTAATTCTACGGTACGGTATCATAATTCGTGGTTTTGTGAAGGCTGTTTAAAATCCGGAAATGATAAATTTTATTGCAAAGCAAAAGCCAAAAGGTGTCATCTATCTGATGTACGTATGCAGTAAATCGACAAAAATAGATTTATCCTTGTGAATATTATTTTGTAAGTTCTATAAACTTAACATGAGTTTTTTGCTGTTCACTGACTGAAATCTCGCTTAACCTACGTTGCCGTAGTTTTCCGAACGAGTAATTCGATTTTCCGAATATCTCAATTTCAAAAATGTTGGGGGGGTGAAACACCCCCCCAATACCCCCCCTCGCTACGGCCCTGATTCCTCGACTCTCAGAGGTAGAAGTGTCGGCACGGTTCAATTGGTGCTGTAGATCAAGTGGAAACATGTCGGAAACAACGTACTCCATTCTGAAGGACGCAGAATTGATGCGCAAGAAACGAAATCAAGAGGAGCTGAAAATGTTTAACAGACAGGCTGCTCTGTCATCTGAATCCTCTTCTGATGCAGAAGATACTGACGCCGATGAAGATTATAAAGAAAAGTAAACTCCGAAAGAATACGACGAAGCAGCAGCTTCTACACCAAAAAGAGCCAAAAGAAATGTCTACTCATGTCTCCTGGACTTACAGCAGCTTTGAACAGGACCAAGATGTCATCCAGGAATGCCACATTTGGCATCCAGCCTTGGTCATGATGTCAATGAGCCATCGAGCCAGTAGATCGGCCGATCTCTGGTCTGAATTCTCAGCATCAGTTCCCTTAACTGTTCATTGGGATGGCAAACTGATGGCAGATTTGACTTCCCATCGACACATTGATCGACTGCCAGTGCTCATCAGGTGCTGGAGTGTAGCAGGGCCGAGCGAGGCGTCGCGCTTATCCATGATTTCAACAAGAAGTCAACCAAAGATGAGGATCAACTTGAATTCCTCCTTCAGGTTGTCAGTGAACACCGAAGACTGTTTCCTCACTGCAGAAAGAGAACCATTGTCGCAAACATTACTGCAAGTACCAGTAAGCAGCAGTGATACTGTAGTCGATACACTTGACCAACATTTGAAGACCAATTAATGAGACATTTTCACTTTCAATTTCCCACATGGCAAAACAATGTAGTTTAACATTTAGTATTCATTTCTTTCAGTATTTGATGATTATATATATATAATAATAATAATTGTGTACCAATATGTGTGTCTTACTAGGTAAGATAAGTACATTCAGAGCATTTATAGAATTAACCGTAAATTGCCTTTTCCATGGAAATTTCAAAGTTCGAGGGCCACCTCTAAATATTATCCAATTGTAATAATTTTTTGCGCAGAAGGCTATCTTTATTATTGGCATAGATTGGTAGCGTGGCAGAGTTAAATTTATGAGTTTCCTATTTTTACCATATACCAGGGGCCACCCTAATATATATATATATAATTCGATGATTTGTCTACGCTGTTGCAAAAGTGCTCGATGCGTTGTATAGCAGAGCGTGATACTATATTGTAAGAAATCAAAGACAAGACATGCTTTTCTGTAACTCTGAGTTTCACGCTCAGCGTGAAACTCAGAGTTACAGAAAAGCATGTCTTGTCTTTGATTTCTTACAATATAGTATATATATATATATATTACGGCTTGCTGTGGTTGGTTGTGGTAAGTATGTAACCTGTCTGATCGCAGGTTGTTTTGACTTTTCTTATAGCAACAAGTCTATTGCTGAATGTTTCAAGTCTTTGTTACAACTCTGTACCAAGAAATATGCCATAAACGTGCGCATATTTTCAGTTTTCAGGACGGCTGAAGTTAGTTTCCAGCAGAACAAATGACCTGACTTCACTCCTTATAAAAGTATTCATATAAAATAATATCCTTGTCATAACATCACCAATCGTGCATTATACCGTCCCTTTAGGATGAAGCTGTCTCCGAGAATCAAAGATCGAATGACGGTGTTTGTTTCGTGAAGAAAGCGATACCAGATGAGATAATGTTCGTAAGTATTTTCATTTGATTTCTGCAGGTCTTTTGTGAGATCTTCCTAATAGGAATTGGTAATAATGACGTAATGGTTTGGTGTAAGAGTGAGATTGGCTAATCCTAACTCTAACCCTAATCATAACCCTAAGTTATGATTATGGTTAGTATGGAACTCTATCAGGGGCGCAACTAGGAATTTTCGAGGACAGGGGTCCATCAATGCTATTAGGGCAAAGTTACTTTAGCGTCCGCATTTTCGGCATTTTTATAGGTTGAATGCTTTAAATTAATATAAAATATATTCGTAAAAATGAGGGCAAAGAAATTGTCTTTAGGAAAAGGGCAGGGGTCGCGACCCTCCCGACCCCCCCCCCCCCCTCTAGTTGCGCCCCTGTCTATAGGCGGCGGGGTAGGGTTAGGATTATGTTGTGGGTTAGGGTTAATTAGTGTTAAATAATTAATTAGTTAATTAGTTAATCAGCTTGCTCACTCTAGCACCAAACCATTACGTCATTATTACCAACAGTTATTAGCAAGATCTCACGGTCTTTCAGGTCAGCACGCAAAATAACGCACGTTTATTGGTTGCTGAGAGGTCCTGAATTCCACGATATTCCCTCTAGCCTTTGCGCTGAGAGGGTCGTACTGCTTTCTACGGATTGGTAATTTTTAACGGGGAAATTTCTGATTTGATTTGAATGAAAATAAAAGAGAGCTAGGTATGTTCATTGAGAAATACCGAGCAATAAAATACGCTGGAACATTAGTGTTGTTTTTCTTTAAGTTATTCATCTAAAATCACAGCGAATAAATGCTTAACTGGTGTAAAAATGAAGCGAAATGTACTAGCGATGAGGTGAGGAAAACGGCATCATCTGTAGACGAAAATAGCGTTGAGAGCAAGAGAAGAATGGGAACCAAAAGCGGCCATATAATAAATTCTAAATGCTAAAATATGAATAAAAAACTCTAAAAGGTTGGCGTACTTCCAAAATAGTGAAGAAGATAACGTTTCTAACCAAAGGGAGACTAAACATGGGATGCATTACTTTTCAGGAGCTGACAAGTCTCAAGCTTAAAAATCAGCAACTTGTTCAACAAATTGTGGAACTTAAAATACAAGCGAAGGTAAATTAATCGCCAATTATAGCGGGTCCATAACTAACTAATATAATGAATTACAATGATATAACAACAAAATAACTGAAACTGAAAAACAGAAGCAGATAATAGCAAAACATTAAAAGCAGCAAGCAATATTTCCAACGAGGCTACGTGTATAATACCGGCGCAGTTTAAACAAATTGTCTTCACTTCTTCATACCCCCTTGCTAAAGTCAGTAAACTGTTCACAGGAAGTGACGTCAACACAAGGACACGCAAAGACATTGCACAGTGACTCAACAGTGAAATACAAAGAGAGTTTACTTTGAGCTTCAAACAGATCTGTTTAGAAAAAATCGTCCAATTCCAATACGTTTCACTGTTGACCAGCTGTTGTGTGTCTAGTGGTTACCACAATGTCTATGAGCTAGGAGACACAGGTTTAAATCCTGGGTCGGACCTCCGCTCATGGTCTTAAAAATAATTGAGGAGAAAGTGCTGCCTTTGAAATGCTACCAGGAAATAGTAAGACTTTCGGGTCTTCTCGGATAACGATCGATAACGATCTTAAATCGTAAGCCCTCGGAACCCTGTGTTTCTATAGCCTGTTGGGGTATTCTGTTCACCTAAGAGTGATAAATCTAATAAACTAAACTAAACTGAATCACTGTGCAATGTCTTAGTCTGTCCCTGGATTGACGTCCTTGTGAATAGTAAACCAATTTTAGCATGGTAGAAAGGCGTTAAGATGCTAATATTAAGCAAGTTTTATCAGAAAGAATAAACTCAAACATGAGACCTAATATCTTGCATCTCGACGGAGAATCACCGGCTGGAACACCTGTTTATTTTTGGTGATGTCATAACGTAATGTAAACCTGGCATGTTGGGCGCACCCTTGTCAAACAAACGCCGTGCGTACAACTACCTTCGAGTCAACAAATTCCACTTGGTTACGCTGTGATCCATTCAGGATTGGATTATATTGCCGGATTCTCTGTCACTTGAAAGAAGAGGTATCTCCTTTTCGTAACCAGTATTGCTTTGTTTCAACGCGCACCTGCAAAGGAACAGTCTTGCAGCAGACTAGTTCTATTTCAGAATCATCCTTGCGGTCTACATGAAAAGTTATCAAGTATTTTAGTATTTTAGTAGTTATTTGCTTGGCGAAAATGCGACAACAACAGTTGGCTGCAGGGCAACCGCTGACTACAGCTTTCGCTAATTACATGCGTAAATACGTCCAACGTGTTCAGCAAGTTGTCGACAGGCGTGAACAATTTTGTGAACAATGTTGTCAACCAGGTTGTCTAGCCATGATAACAAGGTTGTTACAACATTGTTCAGTCATCAATACTGTTACAGCTTGTTAAGGTAGCGTTCATTATTTATAGGGGTTGGTACCGAAGAGAAACAAGTTTCACCCAACCTTTCAAACACTGAATTTTTCTTCTACCCAACCATCACTAGATGATACAACCATATACATGTTATACTGCATACATGTATATCATGTGTATATACGCCCTTTGCCTACTATCTCGTAACCTTTAGATATTTATCTGATATTTATAGTGTTAAATATTGGTTCATATAGTATAAGATCATTACAATATTCTTAGGAAGTTAAAGTTTGTGTTACTGTTTATAAACATGAAAATATGTCTATCTAAAATATTATTTAACAAGATGTTTTACCTGACAATGTCTTTGAACAAGCAATCTCTTTGTTTTATATTGTTTCACTATTATTATAACTATAGACATTAATAAACACTGATTTATTTTATTTGTTGTTTTAAAATTTGTTACCCAATATTTATAATGCAACAAAAAAATCTTACCCAACCTTTTCCCGCCAATATTTGTCTTACTCAACCCATTTCTCTTCGGTACCAACCCCAGCCATCAATAATGAACCCCCCCCCTGATAACGCAGAGTAACAATGATAACAATAGCGAACATGCTTGTTCTATTAATGTGGTTTATTCCTATTCCAACAACCATAAACAACCATTGTTGGTTGAACAACATTGATGAAACAATGATGAACAACATTGTTCGTTCAAGAATATTGCTGGTTGAGCAATGATAGCCGCGTTGTTCAACCAACACGCTGTAACAACTTGTGCCATTTTTAGCTGTGTACATTATAACCGTATTTTCTAAAACAGAGCGCAGTAGTAATTGAATAATAGTTTTTTGAATGTTATCTCTAGTGATATATTTACTTATGATGGGTTTTGGTATATACGTTCCAGATTCTTACTGTCCTAATGCACATATCAATGTTAAGCGGGAGCGGGGGAGGCCGGGGATAGCGAGGGGATTTGCATCAGCTCAGAAGGCAACATGGCGGAGTCAGAAGAGCGTGAACAAGAGAACGAAATTTTAATAAGAGGGGATTTGATCTCATTTGAGTTTTGAATAAGTTCCCAGGGTGGGATATTTGACAAAAAATTAAAATTTCGAATCAAATCCCCTGGGTATGCCCGGCCTTCCCTCCCTGCAGCTTAACATTGATAGGTGCATAATATTACAGTACCTAACCTACACTAACAACGGAAAATTGTTGAGTTGAGCGGGATTTTAACTCACACCTTCGGGATTCTGGTCCGCTGTTCTACCAGTTCAGCTTGATTCCAAATTATAAAATAACCGGAAGTAAATGAGCGAAAATACGCACTCTGATTGGTTACTGGGCCGAGCGAGCGTGCTTTTTTAACTCGATAATGGGTGGCTGACGTGATATACCTGGACTTTGTCGTTTTTGACGAATTTTAAGTGGTTTTAATTACAAAAGGAAGTCAAGGAATACCTGGATACAGGTATAATCAAGTTACTAACACAACAGAATGTTTAAACTGCAACTTTGAGTATATTTTCATCGCGAAAATCGCTAATGTGTTGTTAGACAGGCAATCTGTAGTTTTCTTGGCTTTATTGACAATTGAAAGACATTATTTTATGAAAGAAATAAAAAACTTACTCACTGTGTGATTATCGAGTTATAACGGCACTCGAGAAGCTAGCCACACATTCGGCTATCACCTCGTGTTTTACACGCATCTCTTGTGTTTTACACGCATCTCTCGTGTTTTACACGCATCTCTCATACCGTTATAACTCGATAATCGCACACGACACTTATTTTATTTCTTAAATAAAATTGAAACACTGCGCATCGTCACCGACAGGCGTTAAATTGTCGTGAAATTCAGTTAATAAAATTTATTTAACTTAATTCAGTCTTAAAACCATTTATTTTTCATTGTAGCACGAAAGAGGCGACGACAGCGAGGTAAACGAAGACGGCAAGAAACAACGTTGTGGCGATTTATTTGAGACTACATCTGTTTCAACTTTGCTTCCTAAATATCGTGGTTTTGAGGCGACCGTGAAACCAACAAGACAGGACGTCCCACAAGAGGATGATGGTCTTTCAAAGGACCGGTCTATAGTTCACGAGGCGAAAATTAACGCTGAAGAAGCCGTCGTACCCAAGTTAAACATTGATCTTGATAATGTGTTCAGGGAAATGGACGGAAAACCAACACCTCCTGTTCTTCCTGTGACGCAGCTGATGCCTCAACTCGACGATTCTTTCCAACCCCTCGGTGAAGAATCGGCTGCCTTCGATGTTTCCGACGGTCTTAGTCGTATTGATCTCGAATCCCGACCTCCTGCCGAGGAGCCGCCGATCAGACGGACATGTGCTGCTGGATCGTCACATGTGATAGACGAAACACTCCGAGGATTTAACGAAGAAACTTTGGAAGCGAACAGATCAAATAATGATGAGACGTCATCATCGAGTCAGCATCGGAGCGCGGTGGAAGGACTGGACAAAATAGATTGCGAAGAGACTGGTAAAGGCAATGATGATTCTTTAGTTCCGCAAGAACTCAATACACAAACGGAGAAAGAGGAAACTTTGTTTTCACACTGTTTAGCTCAGTCTCCATCATTGAGTGTAGATAATCACAACCTTACTGAGGATATCACTGAGGATATCTCTGATGATCTCCTGCCCCCATTACCATCCTGTGATCCTCCACCTATCCCCAACAGTCTGCCTCCTTCTCTCTCACCGTCAGGTTTTCTGGAGATTGAGCTTGATGGGGATATCGATGCATTGCTGGCGGAAGATAGTACTAGTATCATAAATCCGACCGGAGTTCGGTCCACGCTAGGCCACGAAGTACATGCGTTACTTGAGAGTGAAATTTCGTCGATGTCCTCGGAACCGGATACTGTGTTGAGCATGGATAGTTTGTGTATAAGTCAGGTAACACGTGATCCAGGGCCTTCAGGGGGGAGCACCAGCGCTCTGTACCACGACGCTCATGACGTTTTCAATGACGACACTGAGATGATGATGTTATTTGAACAAGATGACGTCATATCCCCAACAGCCGAGGATTCATCCGTGGAAGCCCTGATTGATCACGTGCCGTCACCAACACCGGTTACCAGGGAAACGATACCTAATGTTCAGGAAAAGAAGCATGTCGCATTTCATCATCAGGTTTCTGATTCGAGTTCGGCGTCTGCGGACTGTGACCAGCGGCGAAAGAAGACTCCCCCTCCTGTTTTTCCCAAACCGAAATATCGTTGTTTGAGCACAAACATTCCACCATCCCAGCTTCCACGTGTTCCTACAGTAGTACAGAACAAGGACAATAGACCGCACCCCAATTCTATGGCTGCCAAGCGGGACATGGTAGATGGTTACTTTCCCCCACCAGGACTTGTTCCCAAGCGGGCAAACGAGTTCAATTCCGGGGAATATGATGTTTTGAAGGAGAGGATTGTGTTCTTGGAACGTCAATTGAAGGTAGGTTGAGTACGATTTTAAGGTGATACGCATGCGTCAACCAGACCAATCTTTTTATTATTATTATTATTATTATTATTATTATTATTATTATTATTATTATTATTATTATTATTATTATTATTATTATTATTATTATTATTATTATTATTATTATTATTATTATTATTATTGCAGTGTAAACTTCTGTTTGCTATTACAGTTAAAATGACTCCATAGGGCGCAAAGCGTAACCTATGAGCTATATAAAAATTCTACTTTAAAACTATCAAAATGTTAAAATTATTAAAAATGTTCTAAGTAATATATAAAATACAAGCGGCAGATCTGTATGGGCATTTACAATGGTGAGTGCGTAGCACGAGCCATTGTAAATCCCATACAGATCTGACGCGAGTATTTTATCGTACTTATGAAATGAACCAATGAACGATGCTATAGGCTTAATTAGTACTCATAACTTTGTAAAAGATCGTCCTAATAAGCATTCATAACTTTGTTAAAGATCGTCCTAATCAGTATTCAATCTTTATTGAGCTTTACATAGCTATACATGTGACCAAATTGTGGCTTAGCCTCATTAATTATTCATGAATTTCACAAAAATTAATAAAAGCAAATGCTGTGTTTTTCGTTCCTTCTAAAAGCAGTCACTAAATATCTTATCTCTAAGTAACGACCTTAAAACTACGTGGAATGTTCAAAGTACTAGAGATGACGGACTTTAAGAATATCTCTACTCTTTGCTCCCAGCACATATTATTATACATATTATTATTTTTATTATTTTTATTATTTTTATTATTATTATTATTATTATTATTATTATTATTATTATTATTATTATTATTATTATTAATAATAATTTTAAATGCGTGGCAAATTGTATCAGTCAATTTGAATGATATCAGTCGATTTGTTAATGAGAGGGACTGAGATTAACTAGCATTCAGTGAGTTCGAGTCCGAAAAAGTCGCAGGTGAGTAAAATCAAAATGGCGCCCAGTTCATCGGCAATTGTAAGAACGAAGCAGTTTATCGATTATATATCCGAAAGGAATTTGGATTATGGTTTGGGCTAGGGTTAGGTTTTGTATTGGCGTCCGGTTACAGTTCAAACTGTTTAAAATTGGTTCCGGTGCCATTTTGAACAAAACACTCGGGTGATAACTGGTACGTAATCGACGTTCAAATTGACTGATGTACGTATTTACAATTAATGTAGAATTAGGAAGAGATTGTGCTGCGCCAAGAATCTCACCTCAGTACGACGTTTTCAGCCTTCGCAACAACGTAACAGCGAGGTGACCTTGTACTACTTTTTCGGCATGAGGCCGAACGACGTCCGCATGAGGCCGAACGACGTCCGCATGAGGCCGAACTACGTCCGCATGAGGCCGAACTACGTCCGCATGAGGCCGAACGACGTCCGCATGAGGCCGAACGACGTCCGCATGAGGCCGAACGACGTCCGCATGAGGCCGAACTACGTCCGCATGAGGCCGAGCGACGTCCGCATGAGGCCGAACGACGTCCGCATGAGGCCGAACGACGTCCGCATGAGGCCGAACGACGTCCGCATGAGGCCGAACGACGTCCGCATGAGGCCGAACATAGTGAATGAATAAGGTCTAGAAACTCGGCAAACTTCAAAGCGGTTAACAAATGAACTGCGATTTATGTTGGAATTGTGTTCACTAACCATCACCGTGCACAAATTTACATAAAGGCGAACAAAAATATAGAACAAAGACTTTCGTTGAGTTTCCAAGCCATACCGCCATTGACTATGGACCGAATGACAATGAGGTGTTTTGGAATATGGTAATTGTTTGCAAACTGGAACTGACGTACAAAATATCCTCCATATCCGCCTTGTTTGTCGCGAGGAATCGCTTATGCGAGGAAGCGCCCGAAATCACGCTTCCTCGCGTCAGTAGCCTGCGTAGCAGACGGTTGTTTGAGGGGAGTGGGTTATATTCGGGACGCGGAACACAGCGAGGCGGAAAACACAGCGAGGCGGAAAACCCGCGAGGCGGAAAACCCGGTGATTCCTCGCGTCAGCGGTTTCTCGGAAGTCTCTGCGAAGGAGATATGTCATCCAGTTATATATAGAGCTCAGTGGTTTACTTAGATTGTGACGTCACATTAGGCAAAGTAATACAACAACATAGCGGATGACAGGATTGTCTTTGGTCAAAATTAGTGCTGTTGTTTTGTACAAGAGTAGTTTTGTTTACTTGGATTACCTTCGTAATTTGAAATTATTATTTTTGTTGCCCATACCTTTTAAAGGGTTAATATAGTTTCACGCGACATGGCAAAACGAAGGCTGGGAACAAGTCACTGAGGTGCACCATTCTGAAATCACAATTGTGTACCGGCAATTTCAAACATCACCTCAAATAAATAATTAATCATATTCAACAGGTTGTTATCATTCTTGCAAGAAAATACATAAATAAATTACATAGTAATGCACAATATCTCTACTTGGAAATGAAGTTCCTGCAATAGCTATAGCTTGAGAGGATCATCGTTTATCAAAAGCTCTTCCAACAACTAAAGAGACATAAATTACAACACCGTACAACAATGTCGAGTTTGTGAAGCTATGGGTTTAATTAGCGTATGAGGAGGTTAAAACCAAGACGAAGCTGTTACTACGAGATGAGCTTTGTTTTAAGGCTACAGTAACTTGGATATTGTCCGCATTCGACGTTCCTCGGTATCCTCTCCTCTTAAATAAGAGACAAAGACAACATGTATAGGTTTAGAATTTCAAGATGGACGATGTAGTCTGAGTATTGCCTACATGATTAGTGGACAACGCTATTTTTATCCATTCCTCAAACTTCAAAGAGTTCATCTGGAATTGTTGAACATTCTGATGGTTCTTTTGTAATCCGTAGAAGTTCTCTAGCGAGTCTCCAAAACTAGTCAGTCTTGTGACTAATCCAGCGCTTCTTCTTTCAACTTGTTCTCCGCATCAACATGACCGAAGTACAATACAGTTTGGTTCTACCTGCACCTCCCGTTACGGAATCACGTCAACATCCTGAACATTCCAGAGAGCGATTTTACGGTTGGCATCACACAAGTGCTGCTTCTGTATCTGGTGGAGACACCACCATACATGCATGTGCACCAAATTTAGCCGCTTGGCCTGTCTGTGGTCATTATCCCAATTGCGAAATCTGCGAGCAATGTGTTTATCATAGCGTCGTTCAAACGAAAGTGAGTAGTAGAGATAAAAACACTGCCAACGCAGCACTCTACTTTTATCTACACAGTGACAGATTTAGGTCGGTGGAGGTCCCTCATGGGTAACCTACTATATGATGGCAAGGAGGTAGAAAGACTGAAAAACGTTATTGTTACTGTGCTATACATACTGTGGATGTTCTTATTTGGCATTGAACAAGGAATCTCACCTTTAATAATTATTTTACTATATCTTTTACCATCAGTGAGCTAGAGTACTTATTGCATTGTCTCTTTAAGTATAGGTAATCGTATGATAGCGAGTGCAGTTAAAGATTTACACCACGAGTGATATTTGAAAATTGTGCAAAAATTGCACGAGCCGTTAGGCGAGTCGTTGGAAAAGTGTAAACTTTCCATTGCAGAATAGGCCACCATTTTGAATTTTATTGTCAAACTTGTTCCCAGTGTCTTCTCTCTTTTCATTTATTGCACTCGAGTGTGACAAATGATTTTATTGCACTCCTCTCAGCCAATCAAATCCAGTAATTTTGTCATGTACAGTATATAATACTAATTAACTATAGCTAAATTATTATTGTATTTTTAGAACAAAGAATATTTGCTGCAATCTATGAGGGTAAGTAAATTATGATTTAATAATGATGGAAGTAACAACATTCGTTGAGAAAGAAGTTATATTTTACTTGTAAAACGACAATTTTGGACGCCGATTAAAAGGCAGGTTATGACGTCATGGCCGCAAGATCAACAAATCATTGTGGCTATCACGTCAAAAGCTGTCTCGACTCATTCCTCCCCAACAAAATGCAAACTTTACTCATAATGTGGGTATCAGCGGCCATCCGAGGGTTCTACACCTGGGGAACCCAAGGACAACCCACGGGTGTAGCAAGGGATTTGTTGCAAAAACGTACTCCAGAGACCGGAGAATTAAAGGGCTTTTGCTTGCCGGCAAATCATCCCTGGGGACATACCCTCGGGATTTGCTTATAACTGTCACGTGGTTCAGTGATTTATCACGCGCGATTTAACGCATCTTTTTATACGATTTAACAAAGATATGTAAGTGTGATATGTGAGTGTGTGATGAGATAATACACTGTACTGTATTTAGACTATTTAGGTTTTAGATTACTTGAAACACTTGGTAGTATTATGTAAATGTTCTTATTACTGACGTCCTTTTCTTTCCTGGTTCTGAATCACGATTATGCTTTTTTTATTGACAAAATTGCATTTTCTTTGCAAATGATAAGAGGAAAACTTCCTTATGAAAAATATTGCTGCTTTTGTCTGAATGATTGTATTGCCCAATTTTCTTCTGGAGGTGGGGTAAATATTTGTTGCATTATTTGACTCTACTATATATATAGGGGTTTTAACATCCATTTGCGAAGGTTGCTTTGACAAATGCCTCTGAGTTACCCACCCACATAAGATACAAAACCATTATTTCAACGAATTTCGAAATCAAACTTTACACTATTACTAAATTGCCATGATATCTTTAACAATATTAAAAAATTTGCAAGCTTATTTTTCATCGGAGAACCATTTCCAAGGACTATGTTTGTTGTTTAGGCTGAAGCGACAGAGATTGAAACCAATGCATACGTAAGTGTATTTAAATATAGTGACGTACTGTAGAAGTAAATTTTGGTCTATATGTGGTAATCATATGATAGCGAGTGCAATTAAGGATTTACACTACGAGTGATATTTGAAAATTGTGCCAAAAGCGGCTTGTTCAATTTGGCAAATTTTCAAATATCACGAGTAGTGTAAATCCTTAATTGCACTCGCTATCATATGATTACTTGTTTATTATTTCCATGACAAAATTACGTTAATTAAATAATTACACTCTCATTTATTGCACTCGAGTGCAATTAATGATTTATTGCACTCCTCTCAGCCAATCAGAATGCGGTAATTTTGTCATGTATATAATGTGGTTTATAAAATATAGCTTCTGAATGATATAGGGCTAAAAAAGACCTAAAAGGTTTTAAAAATGAAGGTATAGGAACGGGATTAGGGAACTGCTCATAAAGTATCTACAACCCCTGGGGAGAGGGGAATCTATGATTCTGATGAAAAATTCTGACCCCTCATATACTCAACAACATTTTTTGTCCTCCGTTCAAATGTTCGAAAGAAATTTCATACCCCTCGTATAATTTTAAGAAGCAAATTGAAATAATTTTTTAAAACAAAACTAGGTATAAGGAATCAAACGCACTCGAAAACTCAGCAATTTTCTAAGAAATATAAAGTGAAAGAGTAACTTAATGGCTAAGGGGAAGGGACTATCTCAGGAATATTATTTCAATATTTTCCTTCATGCCAAGATAAAGAAATGCATTTGCCAAACAGCTGTTCGACAAGTAGGTTGAACAGTCACTAATTACTGTTACAACTTTATTTTAATTTTGTAGGTTTTTATAGAATAAATATATTCTTAAATAAAATTTCCATACCCACTCAGAATACCCTCCGCCCAAGGGTTGTAGATACTTTATGACCAGTCCCTTACATCACTATTCATGTTTGTTTAAGTTTGCCATTCTTGCATTCCAAATAATAGAAAAAGGTCATTTAGAACCTCTTGAGAGTCAATTTCGGTTTGTTTGTCTGAGTTTTGGTTTTATTAATAGACTATGATGTATATAACTTAGTAGGGTGTCCGCGCAGTGAATGTAACGTTGAATCATTGAACCCTCGCTTTTTTCAATCTAGGTTCAAAAGAAAGAACAAGATCTTAAAATGATGGTAATTGTATCGTAATTGCATGTTATTTATATCTACTGCTGCCATATCTGTAATAGTATTTATTTTGTTTTAATTTTTCTCCACACAGGATGAAAATGTAAGGTTCTTGAAGCTTGAGGTAGGTTGTTTCGACCGCATAGTCTAATCCATTCATTCATTCATTCAATTTCAATGCCCAAGCGCGTTTTAAACGTATCGCATTTTTTCTATCCTAGAATCAAAAGAGAGAAAGGGAACTTATTGCCAAGGTATAGTTCTACCTGCAGACATCAATCCTAGTTTATTAAAGTATCTATGAAGCGAAAAATCGCTAGCATTTTGTCTTTGCCTTTTCCTATCGATCCTGCCTCGCGCCATGTTCATCATCTCTTAACTCCTTCACGTCTGAAGTAACCGCCCTCCTTACGGACGGCAAACAGTTAATAGGTTTTCTTCCTGTTTCAGATTGGAGAGTTAAACAAATGCAATTTCGAAGTAAGTGTAACGTTTAAAATGTCTATGTAATGAAAAATTCAGTTGTAAAATAACTCTTTTGTTTGAAAGAACTCTTGAAACTATAAAGACTAACCATGTACAACTTTTTCATATCTCACTTCACTCTTGAGATATTTAACACTTATTTACTGGGACCGAGGGAAATGGTATGTTTTGTGGTCCCGAGACCGTCGATGTTTCCTGAGGCGAATAAACGTGCGTTAATTAGTTGCGACAGACAAGAACTATTGTTTCTTTTTACATCTTCAGTTGGAACAGTGGAAGTCAGAGCGTGCGAGTTCAGAAAAACAACGAGAAAATATGGAGGAGACGATGGACTCTCAGCGGGTAAAAAAAACTAACTTTTATTTATACTGGGTAACCCTATCAGTCATTAAACTGTTCTCCCTAGAGGTCCAGTAAGGGCCACCCTCATTGGTTCAGTGTTATTACAGGAGGAAACCGGAGTACCTGGAGAAAACCTGCGGTGTTTGGTAGAGTCAAACTGGAAGTACTCTTCTCACTTGCGGCCAAGGCGAAATCTTTAATCTGATAACTGTACTGAGCAGGAATCGAACCCGTGTTGCAGAGGTGAAAGACACGTGTGCTACCCACTGTGCCAGATCCTCAAAGCTTTTTATGGATCCTCAAAGCTTTTTATCAACTCAATTTCTTTTTAATTATCAACTCAACTTTTTTTAACCAACCTCAAAGCTATTTATGGCGAGGCACAGATCTCAAAGCTTTTTATCAACTCAATTTCTTTTTAATTATCAACTCAACTTTTTTTAACCAACCTCAAAGCTATTTATGGCGAGGCACAGATCTCAAAGCTTTTTATCAACTCAATTTCTTTTTAATTATCAACTCAACTTTTTTTAACCAACCTCAAAGCTATTTATGGCGAGGCACAGATCCTCAAAGCTTTTTATGGCGAAGCACAGATTAAAGTTTGTGGTTCACCCCATATATTCGTATTGATAAATTGAATATAAAAATGCGCACATCTATTTGCACAGGAGGCCATGAAATCAGGACGACGACTTCAAAAGGACGCGAAAATGGCTCGTCTTTCATATAGATACGGCTAGAAGTTGATATTTCTCTTTTATGTAGGCTCAGTTAAATCATCTTCAGAATGTTGATGTGCAATTCCAAGAATTGAAATGTAAATATTCAACACTCGAGTGTGAAAATACGGAACTGCAAGAGAAGGTAAATTTGTCTGTCTGTCTGTCTGTCTGTCTGTCTGTCTGTCTGTCTGTCTGTCTGTCTGTCTGTCTGTCTGTCTGTCTGTCTGTCTGTCTGTCTGTCTGTCTGTTTACTTATCCTTCTCTCGTCCTTCACATATTATCCAAACACTAGATCAATCGACTTCATAGAGCAGATGAAGAGTTTATCGAACTGGAAAAAGTTATATCTGATTTGCAAGTAAGATTTTTTCTCTCTGAGAAAAATAATTCACTGTCGCTGTACGAAGCTTGTATTGCATAACAACCATTAATAATTTATGAGATAATCAACCAATCACACACATTTCCTCTCATGATTGAGGTTAGATACTCCAATAAGACACACTAAAATCGTATACCGCCCCAGAGATTAGATGAAAAACGTTCTTCATCTAATTACTGATTGGACGATCGTCAAGCTCAAATCCTCACAAAATGTTTCTGATTCTCGGACAAGGATCTAAGCTGTAACCTTCTGATTGCCGGTGAGATGCTCTAACCATTGAACTTCGGAAAGCGAAGGTTTCAGTTGATGTACTACTTGTTTGATTGATATATGTATACTGCCTATGCGGTAGTCACTATATATTAGTAATGCTTGGATGTATTGGATGTAATATTTCAAAGCCGACAATGCGGACTGCAGTCCGCGCAATTAGTTGCAGTCTGCGCAATTAGTTGCAGTCTGCGCAATTAGTTGCAGTCTGCGCAATTAGTTGCAGTCTGCGCAATTAGTTGCAGTCTGCGCAATTAGTTGCAGTCTGAGGCGAAGCCGAGACTGTAACTAATTGCAAAGACTTGAAATCCGGTTCAGTCCGAATTGGAGGTTTTGAAATGGCATCTCAAAATCAAACAAGCCAGTATTTACAGAGAAAATTATTAAGATCACATATCCAGTTGTCCGTCACGGAGTTGATTTTCTTTGTTTTGGTTCATGAATTATTAATGAGTTTGATGTGTATATATATATACAGAAATGTTTCTGAGCATGGTAATGTTTCCAAGTATTATTTATATATATAGTGACCGCCGCATAGCCACTACATATATCAATCAAACTAGTACATCATTGAAACCTTCGCTCTCCGAAGTTTAATGCAGGTTAGAGTGTCTCACCGGCAATCAGAAGGTTACAGGTTCGATTCCTTTTTGGGATTCAGAAATATTTTGTGAGGATTTGAACTTGACGATCATCCATGTATCGTCTGTAATAAGATAAGTAATAAGGTATCAGTAATTGAATGAAGAACGTTTTTCATCTAATCTCTGGGGTGGTAGTCTCGGTAGCTCATTAGTTCAGTCTCGATAGCTCAATGGTTATAGCGTCACACCGGCCAGAAGGCTACAGGTTCGATCGCTGTCCGGGACATTTTCTGATTTTACCTTAAATATCAACGCTGTTTTTATTTTCAGGCCAAGTTGAAAGAACTTGAAGACGTCAAACGTGAACGTGATGAGTTTAGTGATCAACTTAAAGCCACGAAAACACAAAAGAACGACCTCGTACAGAAAGGACGAAAAGTAGAAACAGAGCGAAATGATTTCTTGATGAACAACAAATTGATGGAACAACAAAAAGTGAACTTGGAGGCCAGAAATAAAGTTTTACAGAGAACAAGCGACACATTTAAAACAAAGGTTAGTGAAATAATCCTACATTTTATTGGGAAATCAACGGTAAGGACATTTTGCGAGTGTGGAAATTTTCTAAGACCTTATATATAGACCCTACGTGGCTCAGTTGTCCATATGGACTTATAGTACGTATTCCATATAAGGTCATATCGGACGGGACTGAGAAGAGCAAATACGTTGCCCTACTCAGCGCATGCGTATAACAGTCAATTTCTAATCCCACATGCTTAGTCTCTCTCATTAGTCTACTAATCTAGCACTCCAAGTAGGGGAATGGATGTGGTGGGGGCTAAGGACGGCTTGAAAACACAGCCGGGGGTTAGAAAACTCGTTAGGCGGGGTTTAGGTTAGGACCTTTGTTGTTTTTGGGTCGGTTACCAAGAACAGGAGACTGGTACGAGGGCAATGTATTTGCTCTTCCCAGTCCCGTCGGATATGACCTTATGTGGACTACGTACTATAAGTACCTATCCAGTTGTCAGAGGGCTAGATTCGCGGTACCACTTTTGCCGCCTCGCATCCTCGCGTGCCCCCGTTATCCCCAACGAGCGAAGAAGAACCACTGGCACCCAGGGTAGATTCGCGGAGGTGTGAGTTCAATTCTCACTGAAGACCTTGGAGTTGCATTTTTCGCAACTGGTCTCGGTTGGGTCTTAGAAAATTTCCACACTTGCAAAATATTGAGTGTAAATGCCAATATTATTCATAATATACTTTTGTATCTTGCTTATATACCTTTAATACGGTGTTCACACACTTATATACAACTCAGACCTGACTATTTATAAATGTACTTTTCCTTAGTATCCTCATCACGTGATCTGTCAATCAACTAAATTACCAATTAGCATTAAGATACAACATCCCTTCCTAGTTCATAATTCTATATAGTTCTTACTTAGTATTGTTACCTATAGTCTTGGAGATAGGTTAATTAATATTGTTCTTTATCTTATAGTCTTTGATTTAGATAAATATCAACAGTTGTACTTCTCTATAGTTCTACGTTTCAAAATCTTTGAGGTAATCTGGTTGTTTCTTGTTTCTCGTCGATCTTCGAGGAGCGTTTCTCTCTTCAGCCGTGTTCTGGTTGGTTTCTGGTTGAATCACTTCTGGGTTTCCTTCTTGTCTTCTGTTCCTTCGTCATGCTTTTGATCACTTTGGATTTCTTCTTCAGGATCAGGTTTTTCCTGGTATAACTTGACATGCGATGAATTTCTGCGATATTGAATACCATGCTTATCTTTTAATACGATCTGTATGTCGTTTATTTTGGTGATTTCTATTGGATCAGGGTGGAACTTTGTGGAAAACTTATTACGGTGTTTCTGAGTAACGAGTACTTTATCTCCTCCGTGAAGATTTCTTGAACTTGCCTTTCGTTTCTTGTCGGTATACTTCTTCTATTTCTCTTTCTCCTCTTCATCTTTCCTTCGAGTTTCAGCTTCATTTTCGTGGACTGTTACTGACAAGTTGACATGGATGGCAGCATCGAATCCGTTCTTCAACGTGCTTGTCCATCTCCGGCCACCAGAGTTTGGAGCGGAGGCGTTGTTTGCATCTAACCATACCAGCGTGATCCTCGTGTGCCAGGTTTACAGCTTGTTGTCTCAGCTTGGAAGGAAGGACTATGCGATCACCACGAAGTAAAATATCTTGATCTGTAATGCAGAGTTCGTGGGCGATGAGCTTATACGATGTCGGAAGTTTGTAGAGTTGGTTGTTCTGTAGATTAACTTTGACTTGTTGGAGTTCTGGATCTTCTAATGTTGCCTTTCGGATTTCTTCCAGCTTCATGGCTTTTGGTGTCTGGACTTGCGTCATGTAATGCACATATATCGATCAGCACATGCTTCCATGTTGCTCCGAAGGTTGTCGTTGCTCTTTGCATCTTTCGGGAGTCTGGACAAAGGATCGGCTAAATTGGAAGTGCCAGGTCGGTAGACATTAGACAACTTTGAAGTCATACTCCCGGGCACCCATTTGGTACAACGTTGACCCACAGTTGCTGTATCTTGGTGAGGGTCGAAAGGAGGAAAAGGCGGTAAACCACTGCGTGGAACTTGCTTCGTTATTGCTGCGTTTGTTGATGTTGATGCGTGTTCAGCATCGCCATCGGTAGACATTTCGGTTGGGTTTTAAACTATTAAACTATCCTCGTTGCCACTTTTGTATCTTGCTTATATACCTTTAATACGGTGTTCACACACTTAAACACAACTCAGACTAGCCTATTTATAAATGTACTTTTCCTTAGTATCCTCATCACGTGATCTGTCAATCAACTAAATTACCAATTAGCATTAAGATACAACATATACCCTACATAATATAAAATGAAACATGGATGTGTTCATTAAAAATAAACAAAATAATCATCATAATCATAAAATAAATAAAATAATCATCATCAGACTAAGTGTTTACAAAAACGTAGCCTATATAAGTACACACCTTATGTATCAGTATATATAGACCTAGGCTGCGTGTTTGTATTCACTTAGTCTGATAATGATTTTGTAATAAAATCGAAATATCACTTTTTCAATAATCTCGTCTTGTTATTGACTCATATCTTGAGTTCTCAGGATGTCTTTATTTTTCGGAATATGTTTCATTTTATAATACCCTACATTTTATTTGCTAGTTTAACACGCATATTAAAGAATTATTCACCGAGATCTGTACGGGGAAGTAGTAAATGCAAATACTTTTCCCGTACAGACCGAGCAAAATCGTAACCAAAATTCGAGCGGTATTTGAAAATTGTGCCAAATTTGGCACAATTTTCAAATATCACTCGTGGTGTAAATCCTTAATTGCACTCGCTATCATATGATTACCTATACTTATAACATATGTTGCTTCTTATGGGCTAGCTCTGATTGGCCCGTACCCGTCTCTACGCACGCTCATGTGATTGGTCAGCTTGCTGCTCTCGATCAGGCTATGGAGACAGGAATGAAGTCAGTAACTAATGAGAATTTGCATTAAATCAAAAGCGTTGTATATCTTAATTATTCAAAGTATAAGCAATCATTTCTGAATTGTTTTATAAAAATAATAGTTTGCCCGAGTCTCTATAACGTGATCGAAACCCTCATGCATGTGAAGTAATAAAAACACTCTACGCGGCTCGTGCTTCTCCCTATACTTCTCTCGTATTTTTAACTATTACGTCACACGTATTTCGATTACGTTATAGATACCCCGGCAAACGTATCTCTCAACACGGGTACGGGCCAACCATAACCGCATGGGTACGAGGCTGTACTACCTCCACTGCGACTTTGACTTCAATAATCCCACTACATGTACTTATATGCAATTTTGCGCAATATCACGACTGCCTTGGATTTCAAGGCAGCACTTCCCTTATATACTAACTTCTAGTAATAATCTGTATTATAAAGCATGTTATAAGATACGTTTGAGGCGAAATGAGCTCAGTGTGAGCGGCCGAATAAAATCTTGTCTCGATATCTCCTGTGTTCATCCCTCAGTTGACTAAGCCTGCTGATTATTGTATTTTTATTGTTCAGCTTTCTAGTTTGGAAAAGGAGTGTCATGATTCACAACGGAAACTTTACGATGTTCAACGAGAACGAGATCAGGGAAATTCTCAGCTGCGGAAAATGGAGGCTGAAAGAAACGAGTTGAGAAAGAGAGTTAACGAGGTTAGTTTACCTTCAATCTCGTCCCCAGAGCCCGCGTTCCTCCTGGACTGCGCGAGGAACGAAAGGCTCTGGCCGGATTTTTAGTGTATTCTGGTGACCGGAAATAAACAATTTGGAAAAATGGCGGATCGTTCACCAAGAAGGCCGGTATATCTCCCAAAATTTCTAGTTGTAGATGTTGTAATTCAAACATAATTTAAATGTTGTAATTCAAACATACTGTAATTAAACAGAACTGGAGCCAAAATCTCCAGTCGGAAGTACGGTGAGAACGTCCTTTCTGGCTAAAACAACATCTTTAGACATACAGACAAAAAAACCGTTAACTTTATTTACGTTATACTCGCCTAAAAATTCAAAGTTTTTTTTGCTTACGTTTTGTAGTTAGTGGAGTGTAAATCCGACCTGAAACAATCACAGAGCAAGTGTCATTACTTCGAACAAGAAGTTGGCTATGTACATGCGCAATGCAAGAAGCTTGAAACAGAGCGTACCGAGTTATCATCAAAACTGAATGACTCTCTTAAGGAGAGGAACAGACTCATAGGAAGAGCTGCTGAATTTGAACAACTGTCTAGGTAGGTAGTGTACTACTTCAATAAGCCAGTTCATAATGTCGACTGCGCATCAAAATGACGTTCTGCGTCGAAATACAGTGTGTATAAAAAACAATGAACCGGTACAAAATAAATTAACATTCTTTTCAAACAACTTATAGTATTGTAGTAGTTTGAAACTAATTAATTTTATGCCGGTTCATTTTGTTTATACACACTGTATTACCCCTCGGGATAATATACCCCTCGGAATGATATACCCCTCGGGCTAATAGACGAGTTTCAGGGTCATGCGCAGTAGCAATTTTATTTCAAATTTTCATATGAGGTAAAAACAACTGTTTTAGCTAGAAAGATCATATTAAAAATAGTAAAAGTGCAAAGTTTGAAACTAATCGGGCAAATAGTGCGAAAGCTACACACTTTGGAAGTTTTGCTCTTCACTATGGATTCCAAAATTCTTATTAAATCACTAATAAATCCCTTTTGAAATGGCCAACTTTCTGTTTGTGTAACTTCTTCCTTTTTTACACAATTCCTTTCAAACTTTGCACTTCTACTATTTTCAATATGCTCTTTCTAGCTGAAACAGTTGTTTTTACCTACGATGAAAATTTGAGTATTTGTTGCTACTGCGCATGATCGTGAAAGTCGTCTATTATCGAATTCCCTCCGCTCCAGGTCTATCAACGATGTTTATCCACCTGCGTGCAGGTGAATATTAATCCGCACTTTTTATTGTAGAGGTAATGAGAAACTCGAAGAGAAATTCCATACATTAAAGATAAAGGTAAACTCCTTCGTTATGGGAAAATCTATGTAAATCTAAAAGTGCCTTTCTACATGTAGTGAATAGTTGAATGCCAAAATTTTTTATGATTTGAGTTTTGAATTGATGGGTTTGTTTTTCCGAAATATTAATGAGTGTGACGTGAATTAGTAATTTTTGTTACAAAACGATAGCTCTATAGATCTTTCATTTTGCTCTGGTGTTTACATGATGATTATACTAGAGATTTTATCAACTTTTTCACTTAAATCCTTCAACCAGTCTAACACGGAAAGCAGAAAAGAAAGCCAAATTCCTTATGTGACGTCACATCATTATCATTTCGTACAAACAAATCTTTATAGAACATCAACACACAGCTCAAATTATAAAATATTTTGACATTTAACTATTCACTTCATTAGAATCTATATCAGTAAGGGCTGGTTTCCACTCGCTATTTTTATCTCGCGATCGAAAAAAGTAGATAGCGAGATAAAAGTAGCAAGTGGAAATTAAGCTTAATATTGTATTTGGGGTTATTGGTATTTTAAAAGAATACGATATGAAAGTATTGTGCTGTGTATCATTAGCTAAGGATTACAACGTATTCTTGACTTGCAACCAATCCATTGAGACTCCGAAGACAAAGGTTTGGTGGCCATGTTGGTGCCACAAACAAAAGAAGTTAATGATATTCTTTTGTTTAAGTTCAACCAACATGGCTGCCGTGACGTAACGTGCAAGTCATCAATATAGCTAAGGATTAACACATAGGCTGGCGTACATTGAAAACCTAAAGAAACAAATAGAACTACGAAGAAAATGACATCCTAGATAGCGCAAAAAAAACATGAGAATATTCATTCATGTGGCAAAAAGGATAATGAATTTGATAACTATAGTTCCTCACTCCTCAGTTCCTCACTCCTCAGTTTCTCTGCTCTTGATCTCCTGGTTTTGAATAATAGTTTGTCGACAAATGCTGGTTTAGCTTGATTTGTTTGTCGACGGCGCGGTTTTGCTGCGGGTGTCAAACCCCCGTCCACTCTTAGCGACTGCCCTGTTTGTTAGAGAGTTTACGTTTCACTCGAAACGTTAGACTTTCTTCAACACTATTTCGGCACTGTACTTCAACCTTTTAAACTTTTCTCAGGGTAGTTTTTTAATGAAGGAATTTTGACTGGATCCTTTAGATTGCAGAACTGACTTCACAGAGGGATGACGCCGAAGTACAGTTACCAACGTTAAAGGTTAGTGATCAGACTGTTTTGAATTTTAAATCGATAATATATCGAATTATTAACGATAATGCTCTTAATTTTTCGTTTTTTGTTTAAACATATTTTGATCAGAACAATTGCCCCAAGAGCATAAGCACATCTAGGGTTGTATACAATAACATTTCATAAACACAATATGAACAGTATATGAATACAACAGGAAATTAATAAACACTTCCATTTTTTCGTAATTTTTTAAATCTTTTTCAGTGGTCATGCGTAATGACCAGTCATTACCGGTCAGGAACCAATAAGATTACAGAAAAGCTGCGTTAAGACTAGGAACCAATAAGATTACAGAAAAGCTGCGTTAAGACTGCTCAGGAACCAATAAGATTACAGAAAAGCTGCGTTAAGACTGCTCAGGAACCAATAAGATTACAGAAAAGCTGCGTTAAGACTGCTCAGGAACCAATAAGATTACAGAAAAGCTGCGTTAAGACTGCTCAGGAACCAATAAGATTACAGAAAAGCTGCGTTAAGACTGCTCAGGAACCAATAAGATTACAGAAAAGCTGCGTTAAGACTGCTCAGGAACCAATAAGATTACAGAAAAGCTGCGTTAAGACTGCTCAGGAACCAATAAGATTACAGAAAAGCTGCGTTAAGACTGCTCACGAGTCAAGCCATATAATAACTATTACAAATAAACTGAGAAGTGAAATTTGTGAAAAAAGTCTGAAACAGAAAGAATTTCTCTTCCCTATGACATAAGTGCGTAGAATTCCGACAACTTTTTAAAGTTTTTGCCTATGATCTTATTTAGTTATTACCATGGTAACAATTGCAATCAATAATAAAATTTTGAACGGAAAGAAACAATTTGAATTGAAATCGGCATCATTACGTCCACAAAGTAAAAACGAAAGTTAGAATGATATAAAAAATTGACAGAGTATACTTGAAATATATTACTATACAGACATTCAAAACGTTTTAAAACTAATACATGCATTTACAACTGTTTGAAAATACAAAAATGAACTATTATTTTAGTGTTAGTATACCAATGCTATTTTTTTCCTAATTACCCCTAGTTTTAGTTAAAGGGGAACTGTACCGAAAAAAAAAGTTTTAAATAAAAGGCCTAAGTATAATGTTTAGAAATAGTTTTACGGTATCTGCTCTTATACTCGAGAAATAGCGTTTTCATTTTTGTATTCATCATGCATCTTGACGCCGGCATTTTCTAGTATGCTCGACGGTTAAAGATTGGTGAACAACGGTGGTTTTCATTTCAATTTTGACTTCTTTGAGTGCTTGTCTTTTGTACCTTGCACTCACAGCCGTTCCTCACATTGTATCCAATAAATTATTGGCATTAATTTAGCATTGTACCCAATAAGTTTATTGGATTGTTAACAACCCCAAAACAACAAAGATCCTAACTCTACCCCCCGCGTAACGCGTTTTCTCACCCTAACCCCCGCCTAATTAGTTTTTTTAACCTAACCCCCTGGCTGTATTTTCATCCCCTCCCCTATTTAGTGCTAAGTTAGTAGACTCGTGAGAGATCCAATAACTTATCCCATGCTAAAATAATGCCAATAATTTATTGGTTACAACGTGCGGAACGGGTGGAACTCGATGATGTTAAAATTGAAAAGACATCTTGAAAAGACAATTGGACATCGAATTTGAGCCGTCGAGCAAACGCTTAAAATGGCGTCATCCAGACCCATAAAATACGAGAATGAAAACACTATTTCTGGAGTACAAAAGCAAATATCGTAAAACTATTAACATTTCTAAATATTATACTTAAAGGCCTTTTATTTAAAAGTAATTTATTTTTTGTCTTCACCCTTTAAGTTTAACACTGATGTCAAAATATTATCAGTCTCGTTTATCGTACGGATGTCTTACCACCTTAGTATAATATTTAAATTATCGCAATAATTAAAACCCTCATGTTCTTTTAGGCCAAAGTTGCCCTTCTAAGGAAAGCATGTAAGGAGAAAGACGAACAATTGGAGAAGATGAAAGAAGAGACACGGGAGCTGAAGCATTCGATTGCAACCTTAGCCATTGACGATTTATCAAATACCCAATCGTTTGGCTTTAGTAGTCCTGAAAAATCCGTGAAATTTGAGGGAGGCTTGAATAATGACACGACCCAGGTAAGGAATGATTTGATTTCTTAGAAAAGCAACACGACGCTTACTTTAAAGTGTTAATTAGGAAGTGGTGTATAGAAGAATGTTTTATCATGGGAAAATGTGTTTTATTGTTATATTTTGGCAAAGAAAATAAACACTAAATACCATTCTGCATGAGTTAGTGTACTGCAGTTAAACAAAGTTGAAACACGAATCGACTCTTGTTCCTCGACTAAACAATAGTGGTTTCTCCCTTTTTATCACCAGGCAACTTCGGCTGAAAAGACGTCAGAAAAAGGTGAAAAGTACGTGGTCTTATTCGATTACGACCCTTCACGATTGAGCACGACAGGTCGTCCAGAAAAGGAACTGAAATTAAGTGAAGGTGACATCGTCACTGTATTTGGTGAATTAGATCTGAGTGGATACTACATGGCGGAATTAAATGGTTTGAAAGGCTTGGTGTCTAGTTTGTATGTTGTGGAGATGGACGACTACGATGTCAAAAGGATAGCCGCCAAGGTTAGAAAGATTCGTCGACATATAATTTGTTTTAATATTGAAATAAACTTCATGACTCTTAGGGGGTGTTTATATGGAGGCGAGCTAGCCCGGGGGTACCCGGGCTGGTGTGTTTACCGAGCTAACTGCAATTATTTTCGTTTTTACGAGTATCTTTTCAATTTTTAACCAACACATGAACAAACACAACTTGTGAAATAAAAAGTTGTCCAAAAATATCGGTCAAGACAAACGTTGTCGCGTGTACTGAGCTTTGACTTGCTAGCACGGGTAGGCGGGCCACCCAGCCCGGGTAGCCGAGGCGGGCTGGCTCAGTTCCAAAATATAAACGCAAGATGAAAATTAACAAGAAATTCTAGTAATCGCACGATCTCGGCAAAGCGGGCTAGCTCCCCTCCATACAAGCACCCACTTACTTTATTCAAAACTCACAAATGGCGTGAAACGTGATGTGACTTGTGAGTCGTCTTCTGGACGATGGGTTTCAAGATCGTCACCAATATCGAAAAGGTACTTAGAGTAGTATTCCATATAAGAGAAAATACATTGCCATGACGAACAAATACATTGCCGGATAATTGATGGAAAGATGATTAATTTGTCACATCATCACGTCTACAGTATGTTTTTCACTTTCCCATTTTCATATTCACTTCATTGAATGTTATCCATCTAGAAGCGAGAATTTCAAAGCGATAAAAGTCCTCCAAGAAAATCTACTATCCCCCTCAGTCCTCCCAAGACCTCGACCAACATCCCTGAACTTGTGAAACGTCCTTTCGTGGCCATCCGGGACTACAATCCAATGACGTCGAGCACATCAGGCAGGCCTGACTTGGAAATCTCCTTGAGTGCTGGTGAGGTCATTACTGTGGTCGGTGATGTGGACGCTAATGGCTATTATACTGTAGAACAACGAGGTAATTAACATGGTGGACGACTGTAAGTGTGATTGAGATCGATGAAGAGGTTGAGTGTTGTCACGCAAAAGGTTGCGTGTTTTACGAGAGGTTGCGTGTTTTTACGCAAGAGGTTGAGTGTTGTCACGCAAGAGGGTTATCACGCAACCTTCTCATGCGTGACATTAACACTGTAAAAACGGAATGGTTATTTCAACCAATTAAATTGGTTATAACCAAATCAAATTGGTTGAAATAACACACTCAAAATTGGTTATATATTAACCAATGTAAAATGGTGGATTCAACCAAAAAACAATGATTAATGTAACCAATAATAATAGGTGGTTAGTATAACCAAATGGAATTGGTTAAATAACCCGGTTTAAATTGGTTAAAATATTAACCAATTGGTAGAAATAACAAACTCAAAATTGGTTATATATTAACCAATGTAAAATGGTGGTTTCAACCAAAAAAACAGTGATTAATGTAACCAATAATAATAGGTGGTTAGTATAACCAAATGGAATTGGTTAAATAACCCCGGTTTAAATTGGTTAAAATATTAACCAATTGGTAGAAATAACACTCAAAATTGGCTATATATTAACCAATGTAAAATGGTGGTTTCAACCAAAAAACAGTGATTAATGTAACCAATAATAATAGGTGGTTAGTATAACCAAGTGGAATTGGTTAAATAACCCGGTTTAAATTGGTTAAGATTAACCAATACACAATGTTACTATCAACAAAAAACAATGGTCAATTTTAAACAAATTTAATATTATTTTAAGTTATATACATTATAACACCGTTTCAATCAATTTTACTCATTCCTGATTGGTTAATGACCTCAATATTAAAATAGTTTTTTAAAATAACATCCGGGATGTTGGATTTTAATATTTACAAACATCAGTTTTCCCGCTTCTTTGTAAAATTTGGTAAACTATGAATTCGCATAAAATTGATTGAAAAAGTATTAAAAGGAAATAACATTTGTTCTCAAAGAATTAATGAAAAATCACACTTGTGTTTGGCGAAATACTAACCACATGTGGTATTATGAATATTTCACCTAACACACATGTGATTTTTCATTAATTCTTCTCAAACTGTGTTATTTCCTATACTAATACATCATATAAATTATATACATTATATAATACATATACTGAATCTTGGTGCAATATAGTAAGCACCATTTCTGTGTTCAGTACCAAAAGGATGAATTACATGTGCTGGCATATATGTCAGAAATTCTTTTTGTGAGGAAAGAAATTATCACTAATCGCTTCGCTGCAAACTTGAAAAGCATGAAAATGTGGAACAAATTCAATTGTAGTAAATTTTGTCAGATAAAAAATAACATTATTCTGCACATTGACAACAATGTTTTTAATCAATGAAAATTCAGGAATCTGGTCATCTGATATTCCAGTAGATACCACAGCTCCTACTCTATACTCTGTACCATGGATAACTATACACATTGTTTTCAAATATTTTATTATATTTAAATACAGCAGACTTAAATTACAAATAACTATCACTTATCTGAATATAATTGGCAAGGCTTTTGAATTTGACTGCATACACAGTATTCATAAATTATGACTATGTTTGATGTTTGGTAAACAAATTTCCGATAAATCACTGCCACTATAAATCATGCTTCTTTAGTACTGTGGTAAAATTGTCAGTGGAATTGCAAGTGTCTGATATGTGATGGCAAAGCAAAGCACTGACAAAATAAAAACCAGAAATGGTATGTAACAGATGTTTCTGGTATTGTTGATCCATTGTTTATATTGTCTAACTTTTATTGGAGTTCTTGTTGAGAATACAATACTCTCTGTGATGTATTAGTTCATTGCACATGTGCACGACTCCACATATAACGTAGTTGTCGTTTGGGAATACACCACTGCAACTACTGTATTTTATTTTCCCAAAGAACTTGCAAACAAATAATTTCCATTGTCCACTGAGTTTTCACAAAGTTGAGGTAAATAATTCCATGATGTACAGTTTATTACATATGTAGTTTTACAGCTTTGTGCACAAATCAATTGTAGAAACCACTGTAGATAATTATTTTCTCAAATCCAAGTTAGATGTTTGTAGTTGTATGTGATCATAGCATAAATAGACGTAGTGCCAGAGATTGAGGAGATGGTGTATTCATATGCTTTAATTCACAGTAAAGAAAAAACATGTCTCTTTTAGTTTCCTTGTTGAAGGAAGTGATACTGCATTTATATTGAGACAAACTGACAAACTGTTCATTATTATTTTGTTGCTACCAGACATTGCATTAAGTATACACCTAAAATAGAAGGAAAACTGTATTCACAAACAAAACAATTTGATATCATGATATATTTAGCCCATGACAAGTGATGCTGTGATGGCAAGAAATCACAGATACCTCGCAGTCACTGAGCCATATTTTCTGTTTGGTGAGCATTCAACAAGAAAAATTAAGTACAGTACACATAATCTTAGTCATCTTATACTTCCTCACTGAAGGCAGAACAGATCGTTCAAACTTCACAGCGTTGACAAGTTCTGAACGGCGAAAGGCAGGAAATTTAATACACATGATAAAACTTCTACGTCACAAAACGTCATAAAACTGAACATCTCAACAGAGGGCAATTTACACAAATCGAGATTTCATTGACTATACTGTACATAGGTCCACAAAGAGATCTGGGCACAAGGATACAGCAACCCAAGTCAAGACTGGTATGCTGCCATAGGCAGCAAATACCATTTCAATCAATTTTATTATTGTAAATATAATTTTATTATTGTGGTATTTTTTGTAAATACCCTTGGCTAGTAAAAAATTACATCCGGGATGTTGGATTTTAATATTTACAAACATCAGTTTTTCCGCTTCGTAGTAAAATTTCGTAAACTATGAATTCGCATATGCTTCGCACTTGTGGTATTATGAATATTTCGGCAAACATGTGTGCGATTGTTCATTAATTCTTCTCAATAGTAAACAGGGGCGGATCCAGGAATTTTTTACATTAGTCAAAAAAAATTACTATTCCAGGGGGGGTTCATCAAAATTATGCTCTTGTTACCAAAATATTTGAAAGACTAGCCGGGTCAAGTCATCACAGTAGAAATACCAATGCAGTAAAAATAGCAACAGCAATATATCTGCCTGTTTCACTCAATATCAAAGCTCATCAATATGTCTAGTAAACACTTGAAACATTTTCCAGTGATTCTGACATGGAAAGCCTCACCCCCCTATTGAGGGATTTGGATGTCCTATGGGTTCTTGAATCTCAATTTATCCTAAGGGGTGCCCGAAGGAATTTCCAAAAAATTATCCATAATTTATATATATATATATATATATAAAAGTAGAGTGCTGCGTAGACAGTGTTTTGAATAATATAGCAAAAGGTATTTATTTTATTTATCATATATTTATTTTGCCAATAATTTAGTGACGAGATACTGACGTTTCGAGCGGAGCCCTTCATCAGAGCCCTTCATCAGTATATATATATTATACAGTATATATATATATATATATATATATATAGGTAATATTTGGCATTTCACTCGATCAAACTACATGTTGAAAGGATTTATGGTGAAGGAAAATTTCGAGTGTTGGAATACATACATTTTAAGACCAACCGGGACCAGTTGCGAAAAATGCAACTTCAAGGCCTTCCGGCTGGAATTGAATCTGCGATACTAGTGCAATGCTCTGACTACCGAGCTATGGAAGCCGTTGCCGAGAGCCCAGTCACGAGTTCTGCATATATGCAGTGGTGGTAATGCCGGGATAAGATTCTGGGTATATTATAGGTAATATTTGGCATTTCACTCGATCAAACTACATGTTGAAAGGATTTATGGTGAAGGAAAATTTCGAGTGTTGGAATACATACATTTTAAGACCAAACCGGGACCAGTTGCAAAAAATGCAACTTCAAGGCCTTCAGGCTGGAATTGAATCCGCGACCCTGCGATACTAGTGCAGTGCTCTGACTACCGAGCCATGGAAGCCGTTGCCGAGAGCCCAGTCACGAGTTCTGTATATATGCAGTGGTGGTAATGCCGGGATATATATATATTATATAAATTAAATTGAAGTAAAAATTAAGTAGTGTTAAGAATGTTCTTGTTCAAGAGCAAATTGGCCCATATTTTAGTGTTTTAACAATATAAAAGGGGTAAATGAAGATATCCTAGGGGAGACTAGGTTAAAATCTATCCTAGAGGCGACAAATAATTTTTTATCCAAAGGTTGTGAAGCAACCCCTCAATAGGGGGGATGCGGATATTAAATGGAATG
The DNA here is from genome assembly GCA_035772405.1 of Chrysogorgia sp. JL179-B06. Taxonomy (NCBI): domain Eukaryota; kingdom Metazoa; phylum Cnidaria; class Anthozoa; order Scleralcyonacea; family Chrysogorgiidae; genus Chrysogorgia; species Chrysogorgia sp. JL179-B06. The sequence goes on from JAYKKM010000237.1 coordinate 985,823, forward strand.
GCCCATTGACTGAAACTGGTATAGTTGGTCCAGGCATTCGACAGATAAAATCAAGATTTGGAATCGGATAGTAATGTATTATTAATGCATTACTTATCTATAGGCCTGGCTTATTACTCTAATGTCAGCATAAATGAAATGCAATAAATATCAAATCCCCACCACCAAAGGCTATATTAATGACACGTACAGCTTATTTGGCTAAAATGGCGAAGTCAGATATGCAATGCATATTAAATGAGTCTCAAAAATAAAGGTCAACTGGGGAAAACCATGAATAAATTTAATACAAAAGCTGCAGTTGTGTTTTGTATTATTTTGTAAATATAGTCCAATAAATACTAGCCCAATAAATTTAAAAGGTATGAACTTCAAAGTTTGTGGAAGATGCCGAACTTAGGCAAATTCGCGCGTGATTATTAATAAACAACTGAAATCATTTGCAATAGCTCGGGGCAGGAAGAAACAAAGGAAACGCTATACCTGAGAGCAAAATGCTTGCCAATCTTTGCGAACTTCGGGACGAATAGCTCATCAGCTCCTGTAATCCGGTACAACGTCTTCCCAATCAGTAAATGATGTTCTCCAGCGGAAAGCCTTCGACGGTTTAAACTAAATCGGAATGTCAGATCTATCGTGGATCTATCAACTATCGACTGAATTTCGAGTGAAATGAACTATTATTATTCTCCCAACTGGCACAACAGTCTGGGTGGTCAGCGGCAGGCACTGGGGGCCATTTTCGCCGTCGCTGATTGGTTTATTTGCCTGCCCGCATGACAGGAGTTGGCCTCATCTGCCACTTTAGTGACTTGACCCCGTTGGCATCCATATTCGTTCAAACAGTGGATTTAATAACACTGGGCTGCTCGTGCGGCTTCAGAAATCATTTGCGTTATTGTTATTATAATTATTTGCGATAATTATTGTTTGAGATGGCCTTAACGATACACGAAGCATCAACATCAGAAGACATTTTAAAACTCCTCGAGCAGTCAAACCTGGGCGCACTGATGGACGCATATTTCAAAGGTAAGATATTAGTCACATACCGCGTTGCGTTTGTGACGTTTTGTCCAAGTATATAATCCACTAGCACAGAACATTGCATGTAAGTGTTTAACTATAAATGTTCGTTTCTTTCGCGTTCACGATTATTTTATTCATTGAATGGTTTTACGGAATAAACGGCAGAAAATATTCCGAACAAGCGTCAATATTAACTAGCGTGACTCGAATCGATAAACAACTCGTTCGGCCTCAAATTATTGTCAAATATGGCCATTTCGACAAGAATGTATCAATTATTATATATATGTTATTATAAAGTATCCTTTGATTTACGACAATAGTGAGATACACTTTACGAGCGACCTTAAACTGCTTATAGAAAACCAAGTTGACGGGGAAGACTTTTTGGCCTCGAGATGAATGACCTCATTGTCCTCACAACAATGACCCGATTCTACTAAAGCTACGGAAAAAATGCATTTCTGTATGGAGCAAAGTCACTGGCTTGGTAAGTATTCATCATTTAGAAGTTTTGAGATACATGCCGCTAATTAAGCAAAGGTTGCGATATAACTTTGAGTTTATAGTTGTTGCTATTAAAGCTAGCGTTGAACGTTTTCCATTCGTATTTCGCGCCTAAACGACACCAAAAGACTGGGTAGGACATAAGTGTCATATGATTCGAGCGAAGAAGCCTGCTGATTGGTTGTGATGTCAAATAATCGTGGCAACGTATTTAAGTGCCTTTACTGTGTCACGGGCACTGATCTATATATAATTGGACTAATATTATATATTATATTGAGGTTATATATATTATATTGAGGTTATATATAGGTCAGTGGTCCAATTAACTGCGAGGGAACTGGGACTAGAAAATAAATATGCTTATTATTCAGTCCCTAACATAATCCTACAACACGATCTCTTACCTTAAATTAACCATTATCCCTAATTCACAAATCGCTCTAAATTAAGGATAATGGTTAATTTAGAGGCGATCGTGAAAGTCGCACATGCGTGTGTTAGTCAATTACTATCCCACAAGCTTAGTATCTCTCACTTGTTTATAAGTTTAGCTAGCCAAGTAGGGGAGTGGATGCGTCGGGGGCTAGGGATGGAGAACATTTTGACGGGGGATTAGTTAAAAAAACCATTAGGCGGGGGGTTAGGGTTAGGATCTTTGTTGTGTTGGGGTTGGGTTCTAGCATTAGATTAACAACCATTATCGTTAATTCAGAGCGATTTGTAAATTAAGGATAATAGTTAATTTAAGGAAGAGACCGGGTTGAATCCTAACCCTACATGACATGCGTATGGTTTAGGTAACCCTAATGTATGGTTAGGATTAGGGTTGTGTTAGGGCTAGTCCCAGTTCCCTCACGGTTAATTGGTCTCAGTGGTTGTTCTACACGCGAAAAATCCACAAGCTGTTGCAAGTTGTCAACAGGCGTGAACAATGTTGTGCTGCACCCTGTGAACAATGTTGTTGGAACAATGATGAGCAACATTGTTCGTTCAACAATGTTGTTCACGCATGATAGCCGCCTTGTTACAGTATTGTTCAGCCAACAACATTGCAACAACTTGTGCGATTTTTAGCTGTGTAGTGCCCACCAGTGGTCTCTTGTTGGTCAGCAGTCATATTAACTGGGGTTAGGGTTAGAAAACTCATTAGGCAGGGGGTTAGGGTCTAAGTTGTTTTGAGGTTAAGGGGAATTTTGTCACTTAAATTAATCGCTAATCTCTTGTTTAGTGGTATGGGCCTTTTTTTTAGCAATTTTTTACTATTTAACCAGCAATTTCATTGATAAGTTCTTTATTTGAATTTATTTTAAGACATTTGACTGTAATGGGGTAAGAGTGTCTCTACCCCTCTTCAAGAAAAGAAAGGGAATGGGGTAAGTGATACTACCAAAACCAGTATAATGTTTGTCACACCAAAATTTGATGCACCTTACTGTAACAGCTAACAGAAAGGAATATGAGAATAATAAACAAAGAGGTTTTTTTACATGCTCTTTTTTACAGCCATCATAAATTATCTAATAAGATGAAAGAGTTGAGTGGGTGAAATTTCTTGTTTATCACTCTCACATGATTACTTTCTGTTGACCATTATCATAATGCATTATTATTTTAATATGTAGCACTCTTACTGGTTTTGTATAGGTACAGTAATAGTATGATTTTGAGTGCAATTTGGAAACAAATATGCACAAGTTAGTTTTTCAAATATCTCAAAATAGCACGAGTCAGAAGGACAAGTGCTATTTGGGGTCTTTGAAAAAACTCACGAGTGTTTTTTTTTTTCAAATTGCACGAAAAATCATACTATTACTTATTAATAACATACTACAGGAAAATGTTTGAGACAATATTAATTCAAACTTAAATTTAAACTTGCTTGTCTGTACAGCACAAAATGACAAGTTTTCACTTGACAAGTTCAGTATGGTACACATAGAACTTTCTCTATCTCAATGATGATGTTTTTGCACTGTGATAACATATTTTTTCACTGTGATAACAAGTTTTTGCACTGTGATAACAGATTTTTGCACTGTGATAACAAGTTTTTGCACTGTGATAACAAGTTTTTGCACTGTAATAACAGATTTTTGCACTGTGATAACAAGTTTTTGCACTGTGATAACAAGTTTTTGCACTGTGATAACAAGTTTTTGCACTGTGATAACAAGTTTTTGCACTGTGATAACAAGTTTTTGCACTGTAATAACAGATTTTTGCACTGTGATAACAAGTTTTTGCACTGCGATTACATAGAAACTAACTAGTAGACCATTACAAATCATGAGTAATGGAGTTTTATCTCTATTCTGTACCATCTCTTTAGTCTTTATTATCAGTCTTTTGTCTTTACCATAGCTATATCTTATGATTTACTTTTAGCACACTGCAAGTTATTCCCAGTGTTGGACCACAACATTTTACCAGATAGTGTCAAACATCTAGATTTTGCCCTGGCACATCCCTAATGGCTAGGTTGTCAGTTGTCACTAACACTTCATACACATAAAGCATCGTGTGTTCTTAAAATCATTAACATCATCTGTTTCCAGTGCCATTGTTTAATTTGCACATTCAGTTTCTGTATGTACTTTGCACTGATATCACCATAATAGCAATGTTTAGCTTAATAATAA